>CADEHL010000145.1:0-55316 GCA_902827135.1 Harpagifer antarcticus
TGGAAACGGTATTTCGATCTCTCTTCTGTCTGTACACACAAACTGGAAGATTGACAATAAAGTTGACTTTGACTTGACACACACACACACACACACACACACACACACACACACACACACACACACACACACACACACACACGAGCAGATCCTTCAGCGGGGCCTCAGGGTCGACAGCATTGCTGACAAAATTGCTGTTGGATTGACTAACAATTAAGATATCAGAAGAGATCATGTGCTCAGTGACAGCTGCTTCAATTGTTTGCACCTGTTTCTCCTCTGCCGCTCATGTCTGGCTCGGATTAGCCCGACTCGTGCTGGCCACATTTCACCTTTCCACAAGTGATTTACTCCAGAAGCATCCTCACCAGCTTGTTGAACACATGGCATCATTATCATTGTCAGAGAGAGCTGCAGGGATGTCTGTGTTGGTCCCTGAAGGCAGCATGGGATTATTGCAGAAAAGAATCTCAACGTTTATGATACTACAGCTGGATAATCTCCACATGTTAACCCTACTTTATGATTTTGAAGTAAAAAGATAATGTTGTGAGGCTATAAAGGAACTACAGCACGGTCACATGACTTCACGTCTCCACCGCTAAGCTAAAGGAGGCTAATGTTGGGCTATAAAGGAACTACAGCACGGTCACTTCACGTCACCACCGCTAAGCTAAAGGAGGCTAATGTTGGGGTATAAAGGAACTACAGCACGGTCACATGACTTCACGTCACCACCGCTAAGCTAAAGGCGGCTAATGTTGGGCTATAAAGGAACTACAGCACGGTCACATGACTTCACATTACCACCGCTAAGCTAAAGGAGGCTAGTGTTGGGCTATAAAGGAACTACAGCACGGTCACATGACTTCACGTCACCACCGCTAAGCTAAAGGCGGCTAATGTTGGGCTATAAAGGAACTACAGCACGGTCACATGACTTCACATTACCACCGCTAAGCTAAAGGAGGCTAGTGTTGGGCTATAAAGGAACTACAGCACGGTCACATGACTTCACGTCACCACCGCTAAGCTAAAGGAGGCTAATGTTGAGCTATAAAGGAACTACAGCACGGTCACATGACTTCACGTCACCACCGCTAAGCTAAAGGAGGCTAATGTTGGGCTATAAAGGAACTACAGCACGGTCACATGACTTCACGTCACCACCGCTAAGCTAAAGGCGGCTAATGTTGGGCTATAAAGGAACTACAGCACGGTCACATGACTTCACATTACCACCGCTAAGCTAAAGGAGGCTAATGTTGGGCTATAAAGGAACTACAGCACGGTCACATGACTTCACGTCACCACCGCTAAGCTAAAGGAGGCTAATGTTGAGCTATAAAGGAACTACAGCACGGTCACATGACTTCACGTCACCACCGCTAAGCTAAAGGAGGCTAATGTTGGGCTATAAAGGAACTACAGCACGGTCACATGACTTCACGTCACCACCGCTAAGCTAAAGGCGGCTAATGTTGGGCTATAAAGGAACTACAGCACGGTCACATGACTTCACATTACCACCGCTAAGCTAAAGGAGGCTAATGTTGGGCTATAAAGGAACTACAGCACGGTCACATGACTTCACGTCTCCACCGCTAAGCTAAAAGAGGCTAATGTTGAGCTATAAAGGAACTACAGCACGGTCACATGACTTCACGTCTCCACCGCTAAGCTAAAAGAGGCTAATGTTGGGCTATAAAGGAACTACAGCACGGTCACATGACTTCACGTCACCACCGCTAAGCTAAAGGAGGCTAATGTTGGGCTATAAAAGAACTACAGCACGGTCACTTCACGTCACCACCGCTAAGCTAAAGGAGGCTAATGTTGGGCTATAAAGGAACTACAGCACGGTCACATGACTTCACGTCACCACCGCTAAGCTAAAGGCGGCTAATGTTGGGCTATAAAGGAACTACAGCACGGTCACATGACTTCACGTCACCACCGCTAAGCTAAAGGAGGCTAGTGTTGGGCTATAAAGGAACTACAGCACGGTCACATGACTTCACGTCACCACCGCTAAGCTAAAGGAGGCTAATGTTGAGCTACTAAGGAACTACAGCACGGTCACATGACTTCACGTCACCACCGCTAAGCTAAAGGATGCTAGTGTTGGGCGGGATGCCGTTTATTCGTCTCATTTAGACACTTGTTAGCAACCAGCGTTTTTTTTTAAATGACCATTTGGGTATTTACTGACTGTATTTTATGTCTGCGAATTAAAATCTCCTCAGCTTGTGTTAACCACAGACCTTATTTCAGGAATCTAACCACGTCCGCTCTCGTGTAATTTATGCACGGCCAGTGAAATCCCAGGAGTGTTTCTTTACATTGCATCACAGTCCTTCGAGCACACTTTGCAGAAGATCTTGATAAGCTCGTGGAAACTGAACTGAAGCCGCGGTGTGATAAAGAAAAGCTTTGTGTGGCGCTGCCTGTCGCACTGGGTCAGAGACAGACAGACGGACAGATGGTTAAAAGGTAAAACTATGCTGACCCGGTTTATCTCTCGGGACCAGTTGTTCCCTGGAGGAGAACAGAGCTTTCAAACATAATGTAAGATCCGCTATTGCGCCCAGAAATAAACAAAACTTAGGCTTGTGACAGATACGCACATATTAGTAATTTAATTTTACCTTAAATCAATAATAACAACAGCCATGAGCACATATTACTGTGTGTGTGTGTGTGTGTGTGTGTGTGTGTGTGTGTGTGATTATAATGCATGCAGTTCAAACAAGGCTACTCTCTCTCACTCTCTTTTCTGTTAAAACAGCCGCCCACCCCCTGCACAATAACACCGTTATCCTCTGTGTACCATCATTGTGCAGACCCATAAAGCATGGTTGCCCACCCCCCCCCCATCTCCTTTTTTACCTGATGGAAAGCTTCCTGTGTGTGTGTGTGTGTGTGTGTGTACCAACATTATTGCTTATAGACCAATTACAAAAGTATGTCTCTTAAAAAAAAGAGAAAGACACAAGAACAGGAAGGAAGGATGTCGAGGTGGCACAAAAGAAAGAAAGACACACACACACACACACACACACACACACACACACACACACACACACACACACACACACACACACACACACACACCACACACACACACACACACACACACACACACACACACACACACACACACACACACACACACACACACACACACACACACACACACACACACACAGCAGAGGCCAGCTGTACCCAGTGCCAACCCCTCTGGAGCCAGGCCAGTCCCTCTGGACCCTCTAGATCGAGTTTGCAGTGTGTGTGTGTGTGTGTGTGTGTGTGTGTGTGTGTGTGTGTGTGTGTGTGTGTGTGTGTGTGTGTGTGTGTGTAACTCTAGCTCGGGCTCTGACACAGTACAGGTATGTCCCCTGTGGCCCAGATTACCAGGGGACTGTGTAAACAGCCCTGCTAATCTGAGGAAGTATCCTGTTGGCATATTTGCGAAGCCGGCCTCAGACAGACAGGGAAATCCAACTAATGTAATTTCTTTAATTCGGATTAACATCACTTCTTGTTCCTTTACGATATGGGTCAGATGTCAGATTTCATGTGTGAAGTTGTTATTTATCCTCCCATGTATGAAGCATTTCCTTACATGTCAGAATCACACATGCTTAATTGATCCCCAGGTGTTTAATTGGCTGTCAATCTATAATAGAAATGTATAACCACGGAGAAATGATATATCAAAAGCTGTCCTCGAGTAAAGATATTCTGACGTTAAACACAGCTTCTGCCCGTCATTTCAATTTGCTCCAAAACATATTGGGTTATTCCTTTACTCATGCTTTACCCTTACACCAAGTCTTATAAGAATCGATCGCGGATATTCTTCGTAATCCTGCTGACAAATGAAACACCACCTCCACGGCGGAAGTTAATATGGATATCATGGATGATAATTGATACAACCAATCGCTCTAAATGTTGTCCTTGACTGTAGACGACTCTAATGTAATGAGGAAACGCAGACAGCCCTTCAAACGACCCTGTCTCTGTCCTTTGCATCTTTAAGTCGCTTTAATCTGCTAACAGCTTGGGCCCCGGCCACTTCTTTGGCCGTCTTTCCATTGTGCTTCATGTCATCTCCAGGCAGACACTGTTTAGATATTAATGGCTGCGTGATGAGATGGCCTCCTTACAAGGCTGCCTTCCTGGATAATTCATGGTGTGAGTGAGTGACAGCGTGAGGTTCAGGTTCAGGTCTACTCCTCCAAGGACGTCAAACCTCTCTAGTGCGGCTTTCACACCAGCGCTTTTCCCTTTCTAGCTCCGAGCGGGAGCTTTTCTGGTTCAGCTCCGGTTTCCCTTTTCTGCTCCCGCTCTGTTCACACCGCCCAGAGCTGCCGCTGCTGCGTCATGACGTCACCGTTTACGTGCCTGCTTCATAAAATCCAAACCGCGCGGAAATCCCTCACATCGACAACAATGGGCGATTGTATTGAAGCGCTGTTCGCTTTGGTTATTCTCTTACGAAACGACATGCAAGGCATCGGACGACTTTACAAGGGACGACTTTACTTGGAACTTTACAGACATCACATGCGAAATGCAAGACTTCTTTGTGGTCTTCAGCATCTACCTGCCCCCGCCTCGACGTAAGAGAGACGTAAGCGACGCCGCCTCTTAGCTCCGAAGCTCTTGCCTCTAGACCGACCATTTTTTGGAGCTGGAAGTGGCGGCGCCTCTGCGGTGTGAACAGGAAAAACCGGTACTTTTCAGGCTCCAGGTCCGAGCCGGAGCTGAGAACGCGTTGGTGTGAAAGAGGCATAGGGGAATAACTTTGTGTACAAATTAACATCTGTAATCAACTTTAAGAAACAAAGGAGGAAGTCTCATGCCTTCAGCCAGGAGAGACTAACCAGACATGCACGGAGAACAGAAGTAAGACGAGACTTTTCTCTTTAAGGGACAACTTTGTGGACAAGTTAACGTCTATAAGACAACTTTTACAGATACATGACGAAAGAGGAAATCTCATGCCGATAGAGGAGAGACTAACCAGCCATGAACGGAGAATAAAAAACCAGAAGTAAGTGGAAAATCCTGAGGTACATAAATCACACATTAAATAATAATTCTACAGAAAAACATCTCGGAGCGGTTTCTCTTTCTGACTAATCCCAGAGCCAAAGGAGAGGAGTAATGAGCATGCTTTCCTGACATGAGAGTGTTTATAGCAGCGCAACTCTAGCATGTAAAGAGAGACGCATGGAAGCACTTCTCTTCCCTGGAATAAAGTAATTAAGGATTTCTCGTTCATTTCTGTTTTCAAACTCCCGCTCCCACAGAGCGAGGCTTCCCGCGTGTCGGTCGATCATCGCCGCAGCTTGACATCCTGACCCGGACGTTTCATTTATTGATCTCCATTTTATTCCGATGTAAGGACCACCTTTGCTTCTTTTAAATTAATCCAGGTTAATTTGGCCGGGCCCCAGATCCCACCCAGCATGAATGGACCCTCTGTTGGGCCTCGGCCACCCACTTTTATGGGAATCTGCAGTGAATTAGAAAATCTGTCAATGCGAGAGGAGCTGCGCGGATATGCCGTGTCACTCCACCTGTAAAAGAAGTGCTCTTTGTCCATTATCTCCCAGGCTTACCTGAGGAGAGTTAACCTCCAGGTCAATAACATCTCCACGGTGTTTCATGACTGGATGTCTGAGGCGAGCCATTGTTAACACGCAGCCGGCAGACCCACACTTCCTGGCTCTGCCCGTCAAATACCTCTGGGAAACAGATCTGGAAAGAGCCGTAAAGATGTGATCACTTTCACAGAGAGCAGCCACTGTACCCGGCTCTGCTTAATACAAGAGTACTTTTACTCCAGTACACACGTGAAGTACTTCTCTTATCATGCCACTTACATATTTCCATTTGACAGCTTCAGCTAGGGACAAAGACCTTTACAATCTGATGTTTGAGTAAACCACTTAATAATTGGGTTACTTGGTCTCTACCTTTCTTATCATGCCTCTTGAATATTTCCACTTTACTCCAATTCAAAGGAAATATTGTAAATTGAGTTAGTGACAGACCTTTCAAATCTGATGCTTTTATAAATAATAATTGGGTTAGTTCGTCTGTTCTTTTAATGCCGCAAACTTCCCCGCGATTCAGGATGAAGTATTCAACCTGCCCTCCAACTGTTTGATAGCTCTATATTAACAAAGACCTCTTCAAATATGATATTCTATCAATTAAAATACTTAATAATTGGTACACATTTGAGGTACTTCTAATGCTGCTTTGTACTTCTACTTCACCGCGACTCAGGACACAATATTCAACTATTTGACAGGTTTATTTATATGTTTAAAGACCTCTTAAAATAGTTTGGTTATGAAATAAACAACCAAACTGTTGATGCAAGCGGAGCCCAAACAATGTGCTTATTCGTCCATTGACAAGACAATTAAGAGGCTGTTTGATAATCAATAGGTTTCTGCACATCAAACTCTTACGGTACTTAAGATGACTGTTCACATGTCCACTTAAATAACATTCAATGCAGATCTTTAGTTATAATTGAGTATTCATTGTTAGTATTAGTACTTTTCAGTCATACCAACACACACAATCCCTCCTGTGATTCAAACCCGACCCGCCCACTCCTCCACAAGCCATTCAAAATGTCTCGTCAGCTGTGACCAGGCGGTCTATAAAAGAGCCGAGCAAACCAAAATGGAAAAGATGGTTTTGAGGAAGCGGAGAAGCTGACAGGCCGATCGGCACGGGGGGGAACCCTCTATTGGCTGCTAGTTCTTGAGCTATTGAATATAGCATTTAAAGAGATGTGTTTTTGTTCAAAGGTATTAATTAATATTGAAAATACAGACATATTGTACTAGAGGGGCATGTGCTGGATGTCTCCCCCGTCGGTAACATGTACCCTTCGTAGGGTTTGACTTGATCTTAACTATAAATTGTCCGGCCTGACCTGACTGGCACCCCAGCCACTATAGTGGAACCGCTACACAGTGAACACTTCCTCTACCCTGAACACACACCGTTCATTTCTTTAATTGAAGTCCCATCATCAGGGTATTTCTTTCTGCCATGCTGCAGAGCTTAAGTTTTCCCAAACATATTTAATATATATGCATCTTGGCTGCCCTCTGGTTTCCCTCTATATGATTCATGCTCCTCTCCAGCACGCCTTTGTAGTTAAGCATGCTGGTATTCAAATCTAAGCATCCCAGATTGAGCTATAATTTGCCTGTGCATATCTATTGCTCCCCCTAATCATGCACATGGTAGGAATAACTGTAAGATTGTTGGAAAGTTTCTGGTGCCAGGCAAATAAATAACAAGTATTTTGTCGCGGCATTATTTCTGAGGAACTCGATGTTATGCTTAGGGTTGCCAGACATGGATTTAAGAGGACCGAGAGGAATAAACTGCCTCGTAGAATCATTAAAACACATATTGAAGGCTCTATGATGACAGTGTAAACAATCACAGGAGATTTTCTGCAGCATTAATTTGATTATTTCCATTTCTGCATCTGCGGAGACCTTATACAAACTCATGCGTGGATGTTTTGAAATGCTGCTCTGTTTAGACGCAGCCATTTGAATAGGATTTGACCTGCATGTAAATGGGAGTTTACACGGAGAGCAGGTGCAGCGTCCAGGTGTGTCAAAGTGGACAAAGACACCTCTCTGTGTGTGCTGTTTGTCAGCTTCAAACCCTTTAGTCTTCTCGAGTCTAACTTGTTAAATGTCCTTTACCTCGCTTGTTGCAGAGATTCTCCTGCGCACGAGGAACAAAGGATTTGCCTAATTTGAGTGGATATGTTCCCGTCAGTGGAGCATTTGTCAACAAAGCCAACAAAGCAAGACGGACAGCTCCGCGCTATGCAAGCTGACAGCAAATGGACTGATTACTGCTCGCTGTCCAACAGGGATTTATTTTACCAAACAAAAGCAGAGACAAATGTCTTGCATTGAGCATGGGAACAAGAGTCCATGTTAAACAAAAGCATGCGTGCCACGGCTCTGCAGCTAATCAGGTATTGATCCGGGCTGCAGGGCCTTCTCTGCTTTTCTTGGACAACTATTCTGTCATTGCATTCACTAACAGCCCCAAGGGGGGGGGTGTGGAGGCGGAGGAACGTTTCGGGCACATCACCTGTTCCTCAAACCAAAATAGGACACGACTTGAGATTCAATTTTAGCAGCCAGTGGAGCGTCTGCTGCTGAGTGACGATCACAGACTCTCTGCTCTCTACCTGCCACTTACTGCCGTCTGTCATCAACCGGGGACACTATTAATAACCCGGGAGATTTGGTTTACTATCCAGGCCTTATTTGAGATGATCCATGCACACGAGAGGGGATTCAAACTCAATTGTTTCTGTTCTCCCTTTGAGTCTTTGTGCTTTCATATCTGAGATCATCTTGGGGAATTAGACCATAGCTGAGAGGACAAACTAAATCAAGCAGATCCTTTGAGAAAGTGAAAAAACCTCCTATTTCCTGCCAAATCGGCACCATAACGTGAGATTAAAACTCAAATAATCAGACCGGGCAGCAATCAAACTCTCAAATCTTCCTCAGAGGAAGAGACGGATCCCTTTCTTTGATTTCAGCAGCTGCATCTTACTTCTTTCTGCATTCAATTTGCGTCTTGTCTCGTAGCCACATTAAAATACAATAAACCACAAAACAAATATTTGTTTTTCCTCTCTGCCTGGAAGTAGAGGCTTTGAAATCCAAACCCTCCGCCTCGTAGCTCACATCGGGGCTGTGAAATCTAAAGTGACAAAGCATTTTTCTCCCTCGCTCCGAGCAGTTTCTCTTGAACCTGCTAAGAGCTGCACAAGTTTCACTTTTTCATTTGGAGAACGTATACCTGCCCTTTTTCTGCTGTTGTATATTTAATCCTTTGTGAAGGCTTGTGGTTATTTGCGGTTGTAATTAGGCTGTTTCCATTAAGGAATATTACTGCTAAATGGATCCATTACTCTAGACCTTACTCATTGGAAAATGCCCGACCACCGCAGTGATTGGACGGAGGCCCAGCCTGGATCTGAACAGAAAGGACTCACACCTGAGAGAGACAGAGGAGAGCTGCAGTTCAGGGCTATGGATCATTTCCTGCAGATATACAGAGATGGTGAAAGTACACATCCTTTCCTCAAGTAGAAGTACAGATACTCGTGTTTAAAAAGTAGAACTTCTTAACTCAAAGTAAAGAGCTTTGAAGTGTACTTCAGTAAAAAGTACCCATAACTAGCAGCTGCTTTAAAGAGTACCTGACCTCCCTTTATATCAATAGAACAATAATGTCCTTGTTAGCTAATGAATGTTTCCATGCTGAACAACGGCAACATGACAACGTTTCCATTGGTCCCTCTTCTTTAGAGAAGACCAGGAAGTGATGGATACACGGATCGTGTTCAAATCAATAGGCACGCAATGACTCTAAAGAATAATGATCACGCATCAAACACACATTCAGACTAAAGGAACCAGCTGTTTGGGAAATTAGAGAAGTAGAAAGTACAGGTATTTGAGTTCAACATGTAAGAAGTAGAAAGTACAGGTATTTGAGTTCAACATGTAAGAAGTA
Organism: Harpagifer antarcticus; assembly: GCA_902827135.1. NCBI lineage: Eukaryota > Metazoa > Chordata > Actinopteri > Perciformes > Harpagiferidae > Harpagifer > Harpagifer antarcticus. The sequence continues at coordinate 9,607 of CADEHL010000145.1, forward strand.
GAAAGTACAGGTATTTGAGTTCAACATGTAAGAAGTAGAAAGTACAGGTATTTGAGTTCAACATGTAAGAAGTAGAAAGTACAGGTATGTTGAGTTCAACATGTAAGAAGTAGAAAGTACAGGTATTTGTGTTCAACATGTAAGAAGTAGAAAGTACAGGTATTTGTGTTCAACATGTAAGAAGTAGAAAGTACAGGTATTTGAGTTCAACATGTAAGAAGTAGAAAGTACAGGTATTTGTGTTCAACATGTAAGAAGTAGAAAGTACAGGTATGTTGAGTTCAACATGTAAGAAGTAGAAAGTACAGGTATGTTGAGTTCAACATGTAAGAAGTAGAAAGTACAGGTATTTGTGTTCAACATGTAAGAAGTAGAAAGTACAGGTATTTGTGTTCAACATGTAAGAAGTAGAAAGTACAGGTATTTGAGTTCAACATGTAAGAAGTAGAAAGTACAGGTATTTGAGTTCAACATGTAAGAAGTAGAAAGTACAGGTATTTGTGTTCAACATGTAAGAAGTAGAAAGTACAGGTATGTTGAGTTCAACATGTAAGAAGTAGAAAGTACAGGTATGTTGAGTTCAACATGTAAGAAGTAGAAAGTACAGGTATTTGTGTTCAACATGTAAGAAGTAGAAAGTACAGGTATTTGTGTTCAACATGTAAGAAGTAGAAAGTACAGGTATTTGAGTTCAACATGTAAGAAGTAGAAAGTACAGGTATTTGGGTTCAACATGTAAGAAGTAGAAAGTACAGGTATTTGGGTTCAACATGTAAGAAGTAGAAAGTACAGGTATTTGAGTTCAACATGTAAGAAGTAGAAAGTACAGGTATTTGGGTTCAACATGTGAGAAGTAGAAAGTACAGGTATTTGAGTTCAACATGTAAGAAGTAGAAAGTACAGGTATTTGTGTTCAACATGTGAGAAGTAGAAAGTACAGGTATTTGAGTTCAACATGTAAGAAGTAGAAAGTACAGGTATTTGAGTTCAACATGTAAGAAGTAGAAAGTACAGGTATTTGTGTTCAACATGTAAGAAGTAGAAAGTACAGGTATTTGAGTTCAACATGTAAGAAGTAGAAAGTACAGGTATTTGTGTTCAACATGTAAGAAGTAGAAAGTACAGGTATTTGTGTTCAACATGTAAGAAGTAGAAAGTACAGGTATTTGTGTTCAAACATGTAAGAAGTAGAAAGTACAGGTATTTGAGTTCAACATGTAAGAAGTAGAAAGTACAGGTATGTTGAGTTCAACATGTAAGAAGTAGAAAGTACAGGTATTTGTGTTCAACATGTAAGAAGTAGAAAGTACAGGTATTTGTGTTCAACATGTAAGAAGTAGAAAGTACAGGTATTTGTGTTCAACATGTAAGAAGTAGAAAGTACAGGTATTTGAGTTCAACATGTAAGAAGTAGAAAGTACAGGTATTTGTGTTCAACATGTAAGAAGTAGAAAGTACAGGTATTTGGGTTCAACATGTAAGAAGTAGAAAGTACAGGTATTTGAGTTCAACATGTAAGAAGTAGAAAGTACAGGTATGTTGAGTTCAACATGTAAGAAGTAGAAAGTACAGGTATTTGTGTTCAACATGTAAGAAGTAGAAAGTACAGGTATTTGTGTTCAACATGTAAGAAGTAGAAAGTACAGGTATTTGTGTTCAACATGTAAGAAGTAGAAAGTACAGGTATTTGAGTTCAACATGTAAGAAGTAGAAAGTACAGGTATTTGTGTTCAACATGTAAGAAGTAGAAAGTACAGGTATTTGGGTTCAACATGTAAGAAGTAGAAAGTACAGGTATTTGTGTTCAAAATGTAAGAAGTAAAAGCAAAAAGTGGTCAGAAAAATAAGTAGTGGAGTAAAGTATTGATAGCAGAAAAATGTACTTAAGCACAGTAACAAAGTATTTGTACTCCACTACTTCCCACCCCTGAAGATATAGAGGTCCAGACCTGCATTACCAAGATATTAATGATCCGATTGATCCGTGCAAACTCTCCTCGGGTGTTTTCACCGGGCTCTTCTCCACGTTTGCTGATATCATGCAGCGAGGCACCCTGTTAGGATGCTTGAAGCACCCTGTTAGGATGCTTGAAGCACCTCAGTGAGAGTCTTTCTACACAAAGTGGAGTGTAACGTGTGGTAGTATTTGTGACTTAACTAAACATACAAAGTTTATAATACAGTAATGTTACATTTCCTTTGGTCTTTCTGCTGATGGAGCCACATTGTGAGATTTGGCTGGGAGACTTCATCCACATCTACGGTCCTAAACTCTCCAAAAAGGTGAATCATTAATACAATGTACCACTTAATGAAATTATTATTGATAAAGAAGACGTTGTGTGTGTTCAAGAGAAGCCACGTGACTTTCCTAACGTTTAGTACACATGTGTCAAACTCGAGGCCCGGGGGCCACATCCGGCCCTTGGTGGATTTAATTTCGGCCCGCAGGATAATTTCTAATTACTCTTAGATCTGGCCCGACGGTATATTGCTCCTTCACTCCATCCTGAGGGTCTCCTCCGCTCAGAGCCCAAACATTGATGACCTTGCACCCAAGATGAGATGCCAAGTATCTGAGCTAGCATCACAGAGCAGCACACTGAGTTCAAAGGATGCTTCTTTCTGCACTTTCTCTCTCACGACAGCAGGGCAGGTTTGGTTTCTGTTTGAGGGAAATAGTTTTGTTGAAGCTGTTGTTGGTCTGTGGGAAAATGTGATCATAAGAAATGAGTCTGGAGAAGCTGCAGATAGAGCCGTAAGAAATGAGTCTGGAGAAGCTGCAGATAGAGCCATAAGAAATGAGTCTGGAGAAGCTGCAGATAGAGCCGTAAGAAATGAGTCTGGAGAAGCTGCAGATAGAGCCGTAAGAATGAGTCTGGAGAAGCTGCAGATAGAGCCGTAAGAAATGAGTCTGGAGAAGCTGCAGATAGAGCCGTAAGAAATGACTCTGGAGAAGCTGCAGATAGAGCCGTAAGAAATGAGTCTGGAGAAGCTGCAGATAGAGCCATAAGAAATGAGTCTGGAGAAGCTGCAGATAGAGCCGTAAGAAATGAGTCTTGAGAAGCTGCAGATAGAGCCATAAGAAATGAGTCTTGAGAAGCTGCAGATAGAGCCATAAGAAATGAGTCTGGAGAAGCTGCAGATAGAGCCATGAGAAATGAGTCTGGAGAAGCTGCAGATAGAGCCATGAGAAATGAGTCTGGAGAAGCTGCAGATAGAGCCGTAAGAAATGAGTCTGGAGAAGCTGCAGATAGAGCCGTAAGAAATGAGTCTGGAGAAGCTGCAGAGAGAGCCATGAGAAATGAGTCTGGAGAAGCTGCAGAGAGAGCCATGAGAAATGAGTCTGGAGAAGCTGCAGATAGAGCCATAAGAAATGAGTCTGGAGAAGCTGCAGATAGAGCCATAAGAAATGAGTCTGGAGAAGCTGCAGATAGAGCCGTAAGAACTGAATGCAACTGATTATTTAATGTTGTTTTTATAGGCAATAGTTTAAGCTTTGTTAGTTCCAGGTTTAATATGTGCAATAAGTTCATTTCAATAAGTTCTGCAATAAACATTGAACCAGTCCGGCCCTCGACTAGTACCCACTTTTTTATTTTGGCCCACTGTGTGTTTGAGTTTGACCCCCCTGACTTAGTACAATATGGTTTTTCTACTACTTGTCGCATCTATAGATGTTTTTAGGGAACGATCAGCGAGTAAAACCCACTTCCATCACCACCAAGACAGAGGGCAGCATTCAGCCGGCACATAAGTGGACCTTTATATAACTCACATTGTCTTTAAAGGTGTGTGTTGAAACTCATGCTCCTTCCCTCCCTGCATCTCTTTCACAGAGCTAACGGCCCGCAGTGTTTCCAGTCACTGATACCCCGTCGCTGTCCTCTGAATGGGCGACACTGACACTAACATGTCACCTGGACTTTGTTTCTTAGCGTGCCTCCTCCTCCTGGGGGGATTCCCAGCCTCACTCCTCCCTTTCGTATTGAGACGCTAAACAATGCATCTGAAGCCTCGAGGCTGTCTTCACACCTCCGAGCTTTGTTGGGTAAAAACGACGGGGCCGATCGATTGCAAGAAATGATTTTAGGAACTTTGTAACAAGTGCATGGGGCCCACAAAGTGTCACCAACGTACCAAGTGAGGACCCAAAGGACACAGGTTTAAAGCACAAAGGAGTCTTTACTTGAGTTCCTGATACAAGTCAGCAGATGCAGAAAACACAATAAGTATCTACACTGAAGCTTACCTATCAATAACTAGACAAATACTTAATACCTACTACCTGAACTATAACTATGAGCGTGGACTATAACTATAACTGGACGATGATTTGCGAAAACGCTGGAGAGCATAACACTAAAGACGATCTGGCAACGAGACGGTGAATGACTCAACGGGTGTTTCTCAATGTCGAGCACATGTCTTCCGAGCGTCTTGCTTCAGAAGCGAAGCAAGAAACTAAGAGTGGAACAGGCGAGCAGGTGTGCGTCACATGAGAGGCCCCGCCTTACATTTCCCACCACAGATTTGGTGAAATTGGTCCGTGTGCAAAGCATTGTGGGGATTTTAAGACCGCGGAGTCTACGCATGTGCAGCCTCGAAGTTTCTCCAAACGAAGTACGCCGGGCTCGGTAGAATTCCAAGCATGCTGGACATTGGAACAGCCCTATGGCGGCACTAGATGACGTAGCATGCTTGAAATAGTGGCTCTGGAGCATCCTTCCTCGACATTGAGAAACACCCTCTATATATATATATAATAAGTCATCGACTGTCTCGTTGCCAAAGGGAGGAAGTCCGGGACAAACACACGAGGAAGATAAAACCCCAGAACTAAACTAAAAATACAACATGACAAACATTTAACAGTTGACGACGCACAACGGTGATGGCTAGAAAGGATCCGTCTTGTGTAAATATGACGTCACGTTCTCGTTGTAATCGGAGCGGCTCGGAAACACGCCTACAGCAGTAACATACACATTACATGTTACTTGTTAGACGCTTTTCTCCAAAGCGACTTACATATTACTCTCACACTGTGGACAATCCCCACAGAAGCAATTTGGGGTGAAGTGTCTTGCTACAATGACATGCTGACTGCAGTGGGGTTTGAACCTGTGACCCCCTGATCCGAACACCAATGCTCAACCCACTGCACCACACGCCTCCACATGAATGCAGCAGCGATATTAACAGAGAAACATCAGACATATAGTGAAACACTGAAAGGGAACATGTCGTTGCACCAGGAGTTATCTTGGGACTTTCACGGCGACAACGTTGACTTGCCTGTGAATACAAAATAAACCATAGTGTTGGTGATCTGTAGTGCTGCCATTCTTCTTTGAACAGCAAGACCGCTAACTCGCTATTTCAACAATCACACTCCCTGTAACTGACATTAAGTTCTCACCATCATGTGCTGTGGCCCACTGATGCTAACGAGTAACTGAAAGGCTGCCTGCCAAACGTAAACATTGAGCCACCTTGCAAACTCTCTGGATCCTTTCTAGCCATAACCCAACACAAAGACTGAGGGCCTCACGCCCTCATGGAGAACGTCCAATAAGAAACCACTTGTGGAGTCAGAGGAGCATTCACTATTATCTGAACATATATGCACTGTTAGAAATTAAAATCAATGTTTAATAGCATACAGGACTGTCTCAGAAAATTAGAATATTGTGATAAAGTTCTTTATTTTCTGTAATGCAATTAAAAAAACAAAAATGTCATACATTCTGGATTCATTACAAATCAACTGAAATATTGCAAGCCTTTTATTATTTTAATATTGCTGATTATGGCATACAGCTTAAGAAAACTCAAATATCCTATCTCTAAATATTAGAATATCATGAAAAAGTATACTAGTAGGGTGTTCAACGAATCACTTGAATCGTCTAATTAACTCGAAACACCTGCAAGGGTTTCCTGAGCCTTGAAAAACACTCAGCTTGGTTCAGTAAACTAAATCACAAGTATGGGGAAGACTGCTGATCTGACTGCTGTCCAGAGGACCGTCATTGACACCCTCCATCAGGAGGGTAAGACAGAAAAAGAAATTTCTCAAAGAGCAAGCTGTTCACAGAGTGCAGTTTCAAAGCACATCCACAAAAAGTCTGTTGGAAGGGGGAAATGTGGCAGGAAACGCTGCACAACCAAGAGAGATGACCGCAGCCTTAACAGCATTGTGAAGAAGAGTCGCTTCCAGAATTTGGGGGAGCTTCAAAGACAGTGGACTGAAGCTGGAGTCCAGGTATCAAAAGTCACTGTTCACAGACGTGTCCGGGAAATGGGCTACAATAGCCGTATTCCCATGGTCAAGCCACTTCTGAACTCAAGACAACGGAAGAGGCGTCTGACTTGGGCTAAGGAAAAGAAGCACTGGACAGTTGCACAGTGGTCCAAAGTCCTCTTTTCAGACGAAAGCAAGTTTTGTATTTCATTTGGAAGTCAAGGCGCCAGAGTCTGGAGAAAGGCTGGAGAGGAGCAAAATCCAAGTTGCTTGAAATCCAGTGTGAAGTTCCCACAGTCAGCGATGGTTTGGGGAGCCATGTCAGCTGCTGGTGTTGGTCCACTGTGTTTCATCAAGCCCAGAGTAAATGCAGCTGTGTACCAAGAGATTTAGAGCACTACATGCTTCCGTCTGCTGAAAAGCTCTATGGAGATGAGGAATTCATTTTCCAGCATGATCTGGCACCTGCCCACAGTGCCAAAACCACCAGTAACTGGTGTACTGACAATGGCATTACTGTCCTCGATTGGCCTGCAAATTCCCCTGACCTGAACCCCATAGAGAATATGTGGGGTATTGTGAAGAAGAAGCTGAAAGACACCAGACCCAACAATGCTAATGAGCTAAAGGCCGCTATTGAAGCATCCTGGGCATCCATAACACCTCAGCAATGCCACAGGCTGATTGCCTCCATGCCACGCCGCATTGATGCAGTAATCCGTGCAAAAGGATTCCCAACCAAGTACTGAGTGCATTAATGGACATTTTCAAATGTTTGATTGTGTTTTGCTGTTATAAATCTTTTTTTTTTACTTGGTCTGAGGAACTATTCTAATTTTTTGAGATAGGATTTTTGAGTTTTCTTAAGCTGTATGCCATAATCAGCAATATTAAAATAATAAAAGGCTTGCAATATTTCAGTTGATTTGTAATGAATCCAGAATGTATGACATTTTTGTTTTTTTAATTGCATTACAGAAAATAAAGAACTTTATCACAATATTCTAATTTTCTGACACAGTCCTGTAATGTAGCTTAAACATACCGTCAGTTTAAATGCTATTTTATTCTGGAAAAAAACGGAAGTTCTCAATACCAAGCTTTTATTCTGAAAATCCTTCATGACGACATCCGGGACTACCGTCCATTAGTATCACTAAAGTGGCTATTGACACCGTTAACATGTATTGCATATAAAGTTATGAAAGAGTTAAGGAAGAGAAAAGGCGTGTTTAGATATATTGAATGTACAATGTCTGTATCGTCTGATATGCGTAACAACGGACATTAAAACGTTGGAGAGCCGGCCCGCAGGGAGGAGCCAGCAGAGGATATAAATACAGCGGGACCTGAGGGGTTCGGCCTCTTTCTTCACCTGGCAGAGACACAGCTGCTTTTCTGTCAAACAATATTCTGTTTGTAACATTACCACGCCTTTATTTTAATTAAAGTACCAATTTGAAACCATCTCAGAGACTCCATTTAGTCTCCTTTTTAAAGCTTCTCTCCTGGACGCGAGAATTATTACACAGATAACAGCACCCTCCATCTGAGGTGATCAGTGTCCTTAGATACTGGTTCAAAAGTCCCTGTAACAACTATGTGAGTTAAGGTGACGTCCCTTATGTTACTTATTCAAACCAAAACATGACACGCCAATCTGGAGGCCGTCCAATAACACTCGAGGGGACAGAGGTGCATTTTTGGAGAAGGAACAGTATGAAGATTCGATATTACTCATATACTTTTGGAGCTGTGCCGTTTAGATCATGTTTGTTCTGAGCGTTATCTCGACTATAAGCTAAATATGTACGACACACAGACTGAGGGCCTCACTGTGACTTGATGGTGGCAGCCATAGCGTGACAGCTCTCTGACAACAGCTCCTTCAGATCTAATGCAGAGTGACGGATCGTCCATAACCACTAACAGGCGGAGATCCTCCACGTTGCTCGTGTTAGAGAGTCCTGCAGTTGGCGTTCATTGCATGGAAACACAATTATGAATATCCTTCCTACGGTGTTTAGAAAACGAAGTATGACTGTCCGTTTAAACCGGAACGAGCTTGTTTTTACAGGCGGTTCTTTTACAGTTAAATCAACTTCCTTAAAACAACATAGAACAGTGCAAACACAATACTTCCTTATACTCTCTGGTGACTTTAATAAAGGCTGCAGAACAACATGCCAGTCCACAGTTGACTTCCTATTGTTCGGAGACTGGCTTTGGCGCTGGTTCTCCGCAGCATTCTTCCCGGTCTCTGGAGCGTTTCGTGGATCTGGTTCTTCATTGATATTAAGTGCCTCCAATCCTTTCCCTGGTCTTAACCGTGATGACAATGCTCTCCAAATCCCAATCATTTAGAGTCCTGTAAACAGACCACGCTTTCATGTACACACAAACTACACAGTGAATACCCTCTAATAGCGCATATCAATGGCTATTAGGACCGAGGGGGAAAAAAGAAGAGGGGGGTCCGATTATCCCTGAGTCTCTAACAGGCCAAATAAACAGAACCATGTGAGTGATTTGGCCCAGATGGACACGTGAGTCCAGGGGAGTTAGGAGTCGTCCAAAAACCACGGGGGGAGTCAGCGTACCTGCCTTACCTCAGCTTCCCCTCGTCATTAAAGGCTTAGTGTCCAAAATGGGTTTTAAAGTCGCTGCTCCAGACCCTCCAGACACACGCCCACATGGAGAGCGTCCAATAGAAACCTCTTGAGGGGACAGAGGTGCATTTTTGGAAAAAAGGACATCATTACTATCTGAAAGTCTAAAGATTCTTCTCATTTACTTTTGGTGGAATGGCATTTAGATAATGTTGGTTTGGTGTGTCCGGTTATCTCTGTCTGAGATCTCAAAATGCTAAATCCTCAGCTAAGGATAACGGCAGTGTCTCGCAGCAGAGAGTGAGTCAGAGGCCGTTTCTCAATCGCGAGGATGCTGGCTTGGTAGTCGCGTACTTCCAAGTCACTTCCTTCAGAAACGAAGCAAGTATGCTTCCAATTCACGGCTTCGGAAAACGAAGAAGAATGGAACAGGCTAACAAGTGTGCCACTCTCTCTAACGGTTTCAACATAAACTGTACCGAAAGTAAATGCTTCATGATGTTTATCTAATTATGAACTTGCTTTACTTTCAGGAACACATTTTTGGTGAAAACAAAGTCACATATTTACCAACACATGTTCTACGCTACTACATACTTACATTTAAAGGTGGGGTAGGTAAGTTTGAGAAACCGGGAGATACACTTGTTGTTATATTCCATGAGCTCTCAACATCCGATAGCAATGAATATCTGAAGTGCTTTGAAGCCGTGGCGCTGTAGAAAGCACGACCAATCATCTGAGCCGGCTAAAGTAACTGGATGGCCTACCTGCCTGTCAGCCTTCCCTCTGGGCACACACTCATCTCGTGCCCTCATTGGTCATGTGTGCGTTCGTGTGTGTTGGAGGAGGGGCTCTGTGAGGAAGTAGCAGAAATTCTAGCCACTCGAGCTGCTTTCTCAAACTTACCTACCCCACCTTTAAATGTGTGCTGCGTCGGTTCAGCCATTCTCCGCAAGGGTTTTTGAAATTGGTCCGTGCGCAAAGCATTGTGGGGATTTTAAGGACGCGAAGTCTACACATGTGCAGCCTCGACATTTCCCCCAAACCAAGGACACGGCCTCGGTGGAATTCCAAGTGTGCTGGAGATTGGAACAGTCCTTCGGCGCCACTCGATGACGTAGCATCCTTGAAATATTGGTTTGGAAGCCAGTATCCTCGAGATTGAGAAACGGCCAGTGTTCTGTGTCTTCACTGATTAGTGGAGATCAGAAACACCTGAGAGGAGGCGGAGCCAGGATCAGGTGCACCTGAGCCGAGGAGGGAACAGAAAGGGGAACGCTGAGACTTTTAGAAATGTCTTTATTTTTGCTGTTATTTTGTAAAAAAGCTAATAAATATGAGACAATATAAGTCTCCAAATGTCATGGAAATGCATCCAAAGTGTCAGAATGATTCATTTTCTGGAAGCCCATTAATACCTTTACAACTTTCTTTACAATCCATCCAATATTGTTGAGATATTACACAATGGGCTACTCTGGATAATACACATTTGACTACGCCTCGTTGTCTTTGTAACACCTTTGGAGAAATAATGTTGACAGGGAAGTCTGTGGAAAATGCAGAGTAACAGAAATAACGTTTCTCACGTGTATTTCTCTGCTTCTCCAAGACAACTTTCCAGAAGCACATTTTGACTACAAACTAGTTCCTTTCGCCCTGTTGTGTTGTAGTTGAGGCAGAAATGGGAAGGATCATTTAAAGACGGATACATCTGCAGGATATGCTTTTTAAATTTGAGTAAACAGACTCGTTTATAGTTCAGAGAAGACGCAACAGATCTTGGCAATCCTCCCATCAGGGCTTCGTCTGCCTCATGTGTGTAAATAAGGCAGAGCCGATGGGAATGAGCCGCTGTGCGTCAACTCGTTCATCCCGTTTTATTTAGGATGACAGACTCTCGCTCTCAGAGTGAAACATCTCTCTGAGAGACAGTAGGGAGCATCTGTCTACCTGTCAGCTGCGATGACCTGCTGACACCAGCTCCTGTAACTTAATATCTGTCGGAGAAAACGTGGTGAGAGAGAGAGAGAGAGAGAGAGAGAGAGAGAGAGAGAGAGAGAGAGAGAGAGAGAGAGAGAGAGAGAGTGAGAGAGAGAAACTTTGCTGCTTCAGAGGCATGAGCTGCATGTCTAAATGCAGCAGACCCTGTTTGTGCCTGTCTTTTATCAGTCGCCATTAGAGGGGACAGGGTGTGAGCACTCGCCAGTATGTGTGTGTGTGTGTGTGTGTGTGTGTGTGTGTGTGTGTGTGTGTGTGTGTGAGCAGCCACATTAATCTCCATGAGTGAGCACTAGCAGGTGTTAACCTATGTCACTCCTAACCGCCATGGCAACAGAGTCGTGGCACCTGGAGGTGTCTGTGAGGCTGTGTATGGTTTTGACACACGCACACACACACACACACACACACACACACACACACACACACACACACACACACACACACACACATACACGTTTTGGGAGATATGCGTACGTGCTTTATTGGAAGCATTTTATGAGAAGATTTTGTATGTTTTGCAAAATTAGGTTGAAGCCAAGCGCTAGTTAGCTTAGCATAAATACTCCTAGAGGCTGTGTCCAAAGTTCAAAGTATTAAATGTAAGAAAGAGAGAGATTATTGATATTTCAACTCAACACTCACATGTATCATGCTAAAACAAAACGTTAGCATGTGACAGATTCTGGCAGATGCACTTATTTCCATTAGTCCCAAAGCAGTAGCATGTTAGCTTAGCATTAAGACTGGAAAGCGCTAGGCTCCGTCCAAAGGTCAGAAAATATACTGGTTATTTCAATAGAATAAACTCTTTGAATCCAAATGTGTTTCTCTTTCTACATCTCAAAGTAAACTCAAACCATAATAAAGACTTGAAAATAATATGATTTGGGTTAAACAACGTAACTTAAAACATTTCGTGTTATAGTCACGACATTTAATCTATTGATTCGTGTTCACCAACTCAGTAGTCTGAGGCTCTGAGACATTTATTTTCCTCGCGGACGGCAAGAAAACTCAGACATTATACAATTTAAAATAAAAGGGTTAGGGTAAGATATTGACTAAGAAAATGTTTTTATGAACCACACAGCTTCCGGTCTTCCAAGACCCGACCGGACAAAAAGACGTGGCGCAGGCACGAAACACACAGAAATACATTGCTTTTAAAATCGCTCTGGTGAACACAAATCAATAGATTAAATTGATTTCATGACTATAACACAACATGCCGTGAGACTGGGTTGTTTTAATATACATCATAAGATTCTCAAATGTTCTGCATTGCATCAGAATCACTGACGGCACCTTCTCTCCACGTCTCCCTGGAGGATTCATTCGTCTGCTGGAATAATAAGCTGCATCATTTTCTCCATGGACTCATCCCGGGAAGGCTCTTAAGCGCCAGATGAGACTCTATCTTCGGGGATCAGCCTCAAAATATCTTCCTACAGCGTAATCATCTCCGCCGAGGTCAGGTCCTGATGGTTTTCTGGAGAGCTCCCTTAATGCAGCCCTAAACCCTCTGGCTCTGTCCGTCTGGCAGACAGGAGGAAGCAGAGAGAGAAGTACTCACATCCTTCACTCCAGTAGAAGTACAGATACTCATGTTTAAAAATACTCTGGTGAAAGTAGAAGTACTGACTAAACTTCTTTACTCAAGTGAAAGTAAAGAACTTTGAAATGTACTTCAGTAAAAAGTACCCATAACTAGCAGCTGCTTTAAAGAGTACCTGACCTCCCTTTATATCAATAGAACAATAATGTCATTGTTAGCTAATGAATGTTTCCATGCTGAACAACGGCAACATGACAACGTTTCCATTGGTCCCTCTTCTTTAGAGAAGACCAGGAAATGATGGATACACGGATCGTGTTCAAATCAATAGGCAATGACTCTAAAGAATAATGATCACGCATCAAACACACATTCAGACTAAAGGAACCAGCTGTTTGGAAAATGAGAGAAGTAGAAAGTACAGGTATTTGAGTTCTACATGTAAGAAGTAGAAAGTACAGGTATTTGAGTTCAACATGTAAGAAGTAGAAAGTTCAGGTATTTGGGTTCAACATGTAAGAAGTAGAAAGTACAGGTATTTGTGTTCAACATGTAAGAAGTAGGAAGTACAGGTATTTGAGTTCAACATGTAAGAAGTAGAAAGTACAGGTATTTGAGTTCAACATGTAAGAAGTAGGAAGTACAGGTATTTGAGTTCAACATGTAAGAAGTACAGGTATTTGAGTTCAACATGTAAGAAGTAGAAAGTACAGGTATTTGAGTTCAACATGTAAGAAGTAGAAAGTACAGGTATTTGAGTTCAACATGTAAGAAGTAGAAAGTACAGGTATTTGGGTTCAACATGTAAGAAGTAGAAAGTACAGGTATTTGAGTTCAACATGTAAGAAGTAGAAAGTACAGGTATTTGAGTTCAACATGTAAGAAGTAGAAAGTACAGGTATTTGAGTTCAACATGTAAGAAGTAGGAAGTACAGGTATTTGAGTTCAACATGTAAGAAGTAGAAAGTACAGGTATTTGAGTTCAACATGTGAGAAGTAGAAAGTACAGGTATTTGAGTTCAACATGTGAGAAGTAGAAAGTACAGGTATTTGAGTTCAACATGTGAGAAGTAGAAAGTACAGGTATTTGGGTTCAACATGTGAGAAGTAGAAAGTACAGGTATTTGAGTTCAACATGTAAGAAGTAGAAAGTACAGGTATTTGGGTTCAACATGTAAGAAGTAGAAAGTACAGGTATTTGAGTTCAACATGTAAGAAGTAGAAAGTACAGGTATTTGGGTTCAACATGTGAGAAGTAGAAAGTACAGGTATTTGAGTTCAACATGTAAGAAGTAGAAAGTACAGGTATTTGAGTTCAACATGTAAGAAGTAGAAAGTACAGGTATTTGAGTTCAACATGTAAGAAGTAGAAAGTACAGGTATTTGAGTTCAACATGTAAGAAGTAGAAAGTACAGGTATTTGAGTTCAACATGTAAGAAGTAGAAAGTACAGGTATTTGAGTTCAACATGAGAGAAGTAGAAAGTACAGGTATTTGGGTTCAACATGTAAGAAGTACAGGTATTTGAGTTCAACATGTAAGAAGTAGAAAGTACAGGTATTTGCGTTCAACATGTGAGAAGTAGAAAGTACAGGTATTTGCGTTCAACATGTGAGAAGTAGAAAGTACAGGTATTTGGGTTCAACATGTAAGAAGTACAGGTATTTGAGTTCAACATGTAAGAAGTAGAAAGTACAGGTATTTGAGTTCAACATGAGAGAAGTAGAAAGTACAGGTATTTGGGTTCAACATGTAAGAAGTAGAAAGTTCAGGTATTTGGGTTCAACATGTAAGAAGTAGAAAGTACAGGTATTTGGGTTCAACATGTAAGAAGTAGAAAGTACAGGTATTTGAGTTCAACATGTGAGAAGTAGAAAGTACAGGTATTTGAGTTCAACATGTGAGAAGTAGAAAGTACAGGTATTTGAGTTCAACATGTGAGAAGTAGAAAGTACAGGTATTTGAGTTCAACATGTGAGAAGTAGAAAGTACAGGTATTTGAGTTCAACATGTAAGAAGTAGAAAGTACAGGTATTTGAGTTCAACATGTGAGAAGTAGAAAGTACAGGTATTTGAGTTCAACATGTAAGAAGTACAGGTATTTGAGTTCAACATGTAAGAAGTAGAAAGTACAGGTATTTGAGTTCAACATGAGAGAAGTAGAAAGTACAGGTATTTGGGTTCAACATGTAAGAAGTAGAAAGTTCAGGTATTTGGGTTCAACATGTAAGAAGTAGAAAGTACAGGTATTTGGGTTCAACATGTAAGAAGTAGAAAGTACAGGTATTTGAGTTCAACATGTGAGAAGTAGAAAGTACAGGTATTTGAGTTCAACATGTGAGAAGTAGAAAGTACAGGTATTTGAGTTCAACATGTGAGAAGTAGAAAGTACAGGTATTTGAGTTCAACATGTGAGAAGTAGAAAGTACAGGTATTTGAGTTCAACATGTGAGAAGTAGAAAGTACAGGTATTTGGGTTCAACATGTAAGAAGTAGAAAGTACAGGTATTTGAGTTCAACATGTAAGAAGTAGAAAGTACAGGTATTTGAGTTCAACATGTGAGAAGTAGAAAGTACAGGTATTTGAGTTCAACATGTGAGAAGTAGAAAGTACAGGTATTTGGGTTCAACATGTAAGAAGTAGAAAGTACAGGTATTTGAGTTCAACATGTAAGAAGTAGAAAGTACAGGTATTTGGGTTCAACATGTAAGAAGTAGAAAGTACAGGTATTTGAGTTCAATATGTAAGAAGTAGAAAGTACAGGTATTTGAGTTCAATATGTAAGAAGTAGAAAGTACAGGTATTTGAGTTCAATATGTAAGAAGTAGAAAGTACAGGTATTTGAGTTCAATATGTAAGAAGTAGAAAGTACAGGTATTTGAGTTCAATATGTAAGAAGTAGAAAGTACAGGTATTTGGGTTCAACATGTGAGAAGTAGAAAGTACAGGTATTTGGGTTCAACATGTAAGAAGTAGAAAGTTCAGGTATTTGGGTTCAACATGTAAGAAGTAGAAAGTACAGGTATTTGAGTTCAACATGTAAGAAGTAGAAAGTACAGGTATTTGTGTTCAACATGTAAGAAGTAGGAAGTACAGGTATTTGAGTTCAACATGTAAGAAGTAGAAAGTACAGGTATTTGAGTTCAACATGTAAGAAGTAGGAAGTACAGGTATTTGAGTTCAACATGTAAGAAGTACAGGTATTTGAGTTCAACATGTAAGAAGTAGAAAGTACAGGTATTTGAGTTCAACATGTAAGAAGTAGAAAGTACAGGTATTTGAGTTCAACATGTAAGAAGTAGAAAGTACAGGTATTTGGGTTCAACATGTAAGAAGTAGAAAGTACAGGTATTTGAGTTCAACATGTAAGAAGTAGAAAGTACAGGTATTTGAGTTCAACATGTAAGAAGTAGAAAGTACAGGTATTTGAGTTCAACATGTAAGAAGTAGGAAGTACAGGTATTTGAGTTCAACATGTAAGAAGTAGAAAGTACAGGTATTTGAGTTCAACATGTGAGAAGTAGAAAGTACAGGTATTTGAGTTCAACATGTGAGAAGTAGAAAGTACAGGTATTTGAGTTCAACATGTGAGAAGTAGAAAGTACAGGTATTTGGGTTCAACATGTGAGAAGTAGAAAGTACAGGTATTTGAGTTCAACATGTAAGAAGTAGAAAGTACAGGTATTTGGGTTCAACATGTAAGAAGTAGAAAGTACAGGTATTTGAGTTCAACATGTAAGAAGTAGAAAGTACAGGTATTTGGGTTCAACATGTGAGAAGTAGAAAGTACAGGTATTTGAGTTCAACATGTAAGAAGTAGAAAGTACAGGTATTTGAGTTCAACATGTAAGAAGTAGAAAGTACAGGTATTTGAGTTCAACATGTAAGAAGTAGAAAGTACAGGTATTTGAGTTCAACATGTAAGAAGTAGAAAGTACAGGTATTTGAGTTCAACATGTAAGAAGTAGAAAGTACAGGTATTTGAGTTCAACATGAGAGAAGTAGAAAGTACAGGTATTTGGGTTCAACATGTAAGAAGTACAGGTATTTGAGTTCAACATGTAAGAAGTAGAAAGTACAGGTATTTGCGTTCAACATGTGAGAAGTAGAAAGTACAGGTATTTGCGTTCAACATGTGAGAAGTAGAAAGTACAGGTATTTGGGTTCAACATGTAAGAAGTACAGGTATTTGAGTTCAACATGTAAGAAGTAGAAAGTACAGGTATTTGAGTTCAACATGAGAGAAGTAGAAAGTACAGGTATTTGGGTTCAACATGTAAGAAGTAGAAAGTTCAGGTATTTGGGTTCAACATGTAAGAAGTAGAAAGTACAGGTATTTGGGTTCAACATGTAAGAAGTAGAAAGTACAGGTATTTGAGTTCAACATGTGAGAAGTAGAAAGTACAGGTATTTGAGTTCAACATGTGAGAAGTAGAAAGTACAGGTATTTGAGTTCAACATGTGAGAAGTAGAAAGTACAGGTATTTGAGTTCAACATGTGAGAAGTAGAAAGTACAGGTATTTGAGTTCAACATGTAAGAAGTAGAAAGTACAGGTATTTGAGTTCAACATGTGAGAAGTAGAAAGTACAGGTATTTGAGTTCAACATGTAAGAAGTACAGGTATTTGAGTTCAACATGTAAGAAGTAGAAAGTACAGGTATTTGAGTTCAACATGAGAGAAGTAGAAAGTACAGGTATTTGGGTTCAACATGTAAGAAGTAGAAAGTTCAGGTATTTGGGTTCAACATGTAAGAAGTAGAAAGTACAGGTATTTGGGTTCAACATGTAAGAAGTAGAAAGTACAGGTATTTGAGTTCAACATGTGAGAAGTAGAAAGTACAGGTATTTGAGTTCAACATGTGAGAAGTAGAAAGTACAGGTATTTGAGTTCAACATGTGAGAAGTAGAAAGTACAGGTATTTGAGTTCAACATGTGAGAAGTAGAAAGTACAGGTATTTGAGTTCAACATGTGAGAAGTAGAAAGTACAGGTATTTGGGTTCAACATGTAAGAAGTAGAAAGTACAGGTATTTGAGTTCAACATGTAAGAAGTAGAAAGTACAGGTATTTGAGTTCAACATGTGAGAAGTAGAAAGTACAGGTATTTGAGTTCAACATGTGAGAAGTAGAAAGTACAGGTATTTGGGTTCAACATGTAAGAAGTAGAAAGTACAGGTATTTGAGTTCAACATGTAAGAAGTAGAAAGTACAGGTATTTGGGTTCAACATGTAAGAAGTAGAAAGTACAGGTATTTGAGTTCAATATGTAAGAAGTAGAAAGTACAGGTATTTGAGTTCAATATGTAAGAAGTAGAAAGTACAGGTATTTGAGTTCAATATGTAAGAAGTAGAAAGTACAGGTATTTGAGTTCAATATGTAAGAAGTAGAAAGTACAGGTATTTGAGTTCAATATGTAAGAAGTAGAAAGTACAGGTATTTGGGTTCAACATGTGAGAAGTAGAAAGTACAGGTATTTGGGTTCAACATGTAAGAAGTAGAAAGTACAGGTATTTGGGTTCAACATGTAAGAAGTAGAAAGTACAGGTATTTGGGTTCAACATGTAAGAAGTAGAAAGTACAGGTATTTGGGTAAGAAGTCAAAGTAAAAAGTCGTCAGAAAAATAAGTATTGATTATTGAAGTACTTTGTACTTTACTCCACTAAGCAACGAAGTATTTGTACTCCATACTTCCCACCTCTCTGAGTGAGCGATGGCTTGTGGAGAGGAAATGCTCGGGGAGGATTTTTTTGGGCAGGAATGTGGCGCGCCAAACTCCCAGAAGGCCGAGCGTTAGAGGCCCCGGTGCGGCTGCCACACGCCGTGATGGCCAGGGGTCAAAGCCACAGAGCCCGGGGGTTTCACATGTCACTGAGTTTCCCCCAGTGTTTTGAACGGAGTGAAAAGACCTGGAAGTACCTACAGAAAGCCATGATGTTTGAATCCTCTGAGATGCAGCCTACCCTGAGATCCTTTAACCTTATCTTTGCACTTTCAGCTGCAGCTCGTAGTTTAACGCTTTTATGAATTGTCTTTTAAAAAAAAAATTATTTGTGTGTTTTGAATTATTATGTGTTAAATGCCTCTGTGAAGCATGTTGCCTCTGTGTCTTCAAATGTGCTATACACATACACTAACCTTGATCCTTGCACCTTCCTTTGTTGTCTACTTTAGGAATCACTGGACCATCCTTTAGGAAAGGAAAGGAGATACAGCTGCCCCACAATTAAATCTAAAGTGATGCACCATTGGGCCGAAACAACCGATTGTGACCATGAAACCCAAATCACACAATTACAGATGTGAAGGGGAAGTTTACCATATGATGCATAAAGTCGTTTATGCTCAGCTAGTTTCACACAACAATCCTACTTGGTCGATAAACACGAGTGGACGGGAGCGAGAGCAACCATTTCCTTTCACTTTCCTTTCCCCACTTAAGTCCTGATCACATCTTCCCTTAACCACATCACCCTTTAGCAGGAAAAGTGATTAGGAAAAGTCACAGGACCTGATAGTTCTGACTTCTCGAACTGCAACCCGAGTGAATAAGTCAGATCGGAGATAGAGAAAGACGGATCAGGAATGCGATGCGGAGCGACGGTTAGAGAGCTGCAGCGCGGTGGTTATAGAGGGACACGAGGAGAGCTGGAACCTTGCAAACACTGATGGTTTATCTGGAGCTTCGGCTCTGAAGATCTCTACCCCAGACCCATGCATTCAGTTAGTTCTGAGAGCATAATCAACATTGTGCCACAAGATGGACAGATAAAGCACCATGCCACCTCTAGGAGGCAGGAAGAAGGAGGCAGAACACTGAGAGCGGCCCGTTGCAGGCCTGTGCTCAGCGAGGGCAACCCAACTGATGAACTGGGTCAGAGTTATAATGGTTTAAGTGCATGGTGCATCTTTAGGTAATATATCTGAAAATATGTCTTTAAATGCAGGTCTTCATCTCTCATGTCTTTACAGCTGCACTATCTTTCTATTTAGATCATTAAAAAGTAACTTACTTACTGTTTTCCGCCTCTCAAAAAGTGAGATTTCCTGCTTCTCTCTGTGTTCTCTCATCTTAAAGTGAATATCTTTGAGTTTGGGAGAGGCAACTCAATATATTTAGACTCTAGGATGGACATTTACTATTTGAAGACATTTTATTCACAACATTTGAGACCAAACACTGAGAGCAAGGTCGCAGGCCTGTGCTCAGTGAGAATAGACTCTCCCTGCACTATTTCTGTTCTATTTGATTTGTATTACTTGCACTGTTTAACTATTATATCTGTTGTATTGTTGGAGGAGCCTGTGACCTCAGATGTTCATTGACATGTCGCTGCCTTGAATCCTGAACCTCTCCTTTGGAATCGTCTTCCATTTCAGATCCGAATCTCCTTTAACTCCAAACCCGTCTCTCCGCATCTGTCTTCCTCTTCCTCTTCTCTCCATCGCCTCGTTCCATCCACATGACTTCAGTCACATGCTTTCAGCACAAGGCAATACTTATGTACAATGTTTGATTATATTATTATATCATTTGTATGCTTTGTTTTTGTCTTTGCTTCGTAGTCCTTTGAGGCATTTCGGGCTACAATACATTTTGATTTGATTTAATTTACAAACTGATAAACTGGGTCAAAGTTATGGGCAGACGTTTCCCCACAGAGGTGACGGTGGAGCCGATGTGGGGCAGCTAATGTCGGGGGGCAGCTCTCCTCAGTCTGGCCCCTGCTGTCATCTTTCTAATGATTTCTTTATTTTGCAGGAAGAGCTTTTTCTCCAGGGGAAACGCTCCACTTCCGGCTCGGAGGAAACCCGACGCTGTGCCGAGCCGACGCCGACCCGAGCGTCTGAAAGCTCGTCACCAGGGAGAAGCCTTTCATCCCCAAAACCCCCCAAACATCCCCCAAACATCCACACACTCCAAACATCCCCCAAACACCCACACACTCATCAGGATCGGCCCCTCGTCCTCGGGGGGTTTCGCTTTTCCTCTCGGTAGTAACAGTTTTCTTTTTGAAAATGATTATTTTGAATGATTATCTCCATGAGATCTCAAGGCTTGTTATTGTCAGAGCAACGGTGTAGTTATGTCGATGAAAGGTAGGTCACACATCTGATCACTCTTTAAGCTACTTAGGTTTAAAGTTTGACCTTACTATTGTCATTTTGTATTTGTTCTACCTTCCACACACACATTCATACACATACTCACGCTATATTTAACCGTTGCCCTCGGAAACACTCATTTAAATCTCTGTCATGGATCACCATGTTATATATTATACACAACAGACTATGCAGATGTGTTCTTGGTTGTCCTCTTCGTACACATCACTGCACAATAACCAACTTAAAAGGCCTTCTTTAAATGTAAGAAGACACACGCATTGGCTCCAGCTGATATTTAAATGCATTTATCTTAACTACCCCCCTTAGTTAAAGCAGTATTTCGTACCCTACTCGCCAAATCATCAAGTTAGACTTTCTGTCCAGATTTATTTCTCTGTCCCCTCTGCAGAACAATGGATTGTCAGAAGAGCGTTCATGTTCAAAGCCCCGACAGACTGGAATACTTTACCTGCTGCTATCAGACCTCTGCCATCATTGGGTTTATTTAAACATCTCACTTTCAGCTGGTCTGCACTTCTTATAACTGATATTGATGAAACTGATTTGCTCGACTGTCTCAAATTGTAATGATTGTGTGCATTGCTTGAATTGTTGAACAGACTGTATGTGGTTTGTCTTGTGTGTCGTGTTTTTGTGAATGTCTGTAAGTTGTTGCTATTGTCGGGACCCCCTTGAAAACGAGACGGTGCATCTCAAGGGGTTTATCCCAATGAATAGAAATGTCTATATTTATTATAACAATTATTAGGACGATTGTTTCAACTGTCTCTCTTTGGGTATTTTCCCAAATTCAATTTTTAAAATGTTGCACCCTATTTCTGATCCCTGACTGAATAGTTTTCCGCTCTCTTTTGAAATGGTTGAAGGCGATTCAACACACAAACACAAATTCCTATCAATAAAATATCTGACATCTATTAGTGATCCTGGGGGTCAGAGGTTAAACTCTCAGATCTCCAGAGTCAGAAACCTTGAGAGCCGGCCTTGAAGGAAAGAAAGAGATCTTGCCCAGTATACGTGTCTAACATCAAGTCAGAATGTGTCTCTCCACTTGATACAAGACACATAACTTCAGACGTGACGCTGCAGTGAGATATCGGGTCGTGTTTTTAGGCAATGCTTCATCTTGTTCAGTCAAAACATCTGATGTTGAGTTTTATCTCAGATGAAACACATATTTTTTTACATATTTATTAGAAAATCACCAATCAGTAAACACAGAACTTTTGAGTATTAGCGGCTTCTATTGTAACACAACATTTCCTGATTCTGCTGAAATATAGTTCTAAATGAGTTCTCCCAGATCAATACAAGATCTGATTGATCTAAATATCCCTTCTTATTTCAAGAAGTCTTACCAAGTAAATATTCACGCAGATTTTTGTACTGATTTCAAGTGAAAACACCAAGGTCTCATTATTGTTTAACTTGTTTTTGGAGCATTTCTTCCAGCGAACCCCCTTTTTCTCCCCCTCGTCCAGCGTAATCAGGCCCAGCCTCCCAATCATGAAACCCAAGTTGAGCGCGACTTACAGCAGTGCTTCTCTGCTGCTGATTGTTCCAGAAACAACAGATGGAAACTGTGAGCGTAAACATGTAAATACTGCAGGAGTCATGGCTGAAGAAAATAGGTCCACCCCCATCACAGCAGAGCGATTACAGCAAAGCCTGCACACAACAACCACTTTGTGTCAGAAGTCATAGCTGTCAGGATCACACACACAGGAGCACACACACACACAACACACACACACACACACACACACACACACACACACACACACACACACACACACACACACACACACACACACACACACACACACACACACACACACACACACACACACACACACACACACACACACACACATTAAAGAAAGGCTGAAATCAAGCGTGTGTGTGTGTGTGTGTGTGGGTGTGTGTGTGTGTGTGTGTGTGTAGAGCTGAGTCACTTTCTGGTGGATTTAATCTGACGAGCAAACAGAGACCGATGACTTAATTTCCAAATGAGAAATATCAGATGAAAAACTTCAAACAAACCAAAACCACTTGTTGTCAAAGAGACTTAGAATAATGTGAATATGTTCGGGTGTTTGTTAGCAAGAAAGACCTTGCTTGCAAAAATGTGTGTGTGTGTGTGTGTGTGTGTGTGTGTTCTCATTTTTCTATATAATGATGTGGAGACACTGCTTTTCTTTTGTCATAACTTAATGTACTTTAAGTTGCAGACATGCATCTGTATGATTAGAGAACAAAAAGACCTTGCTAGCAAATATGCATGACTGTGTGTGTGTGTGTGTGTGTGTGTGTGTGTGTGTGTGTGTGTGTGTGTGTGTGTGTGTGTGTGTGTGTGTGTGTGTGTGTGTGTGTGTGTCTCATTTTAATATATCTTAATTGTGGTGTATGGAGGGGCACCTGAGAGTCATGCAGCGCAGTGTAAACATTTTGGGGAGACTGATTGGTATCCAGACCGCAGGACCGTTACCTGTCAAATCCCAGCAGCTCTTACATACCTGATGTGTGTGTGTGTGTGTGTGTGTGTGTGTGTGTGTGTGTGTGTGTGTGTGTGTGTGTGTGTGTGTACATGATTATATATGATTGAAGCCGAGGTCTGCTGGAGACACTAAAAAAAGCTCTGGTTAGAATCAGAGCGGCTGCGGCGCTCCACGCTGACAACGACGCGGTGTAATCTACATTCTCAGAGAGAAGAAAAGCGAATTAGCGTCGAAAGTGAGACCGAAGAGAAGAGACACACAAATGCTTTCCTTTAGGAGTATATGGTGGCCCATGAAGGCTGAAGAGATTTGAAGCCGTACATATATCCTCAGATACACGGAGAGGTTGTTTTATTGAATGCATGTTGGTAAATCTCTCCCAAATGATCTGTAAATATTCATCTCGAAACTCATGCAATATATCTAATGGAACTTATTGAGCGCACATTTGAAGTTGTACTATTTGATACACTATTTTGTACGATGTGTAGATCATTTTTCCTCATTCTCATTCAAAAATACAACTTTATGTCGAGAATATGAGTAATCTATAAATGTATCAGTAATAGAGAACCGCAGTGACGCGTCCTAAAACCCGGAAGTAAACTCCTGCCGGTTCCTTCGTCAAAAAGCAACGCAGTCTCTCCATACTGTAGGACTTTGGGAGATAGCTGGAAATCAGGTCTGTGGTCGAGACGCATTTAAGACAGATCACGTTTTGTTCAGCCTGATAATCTCCACATGTCTATCCTACGTTTATAATTTTCGAATCATAAATCTCGTCGCTAAATGCTAACGTGATGCCATAAAGGAACTACAGCCGAGTCGCTGCTTCAACGTCACGCCGACTTCAGATCCAGATTCAAACACACAGATTCTAGATGGAACGAGTTGAAGCGTTTGTTTGAACACTCTGCAGGGACTTGCTTTCAAGCAGAACAGAAACTAACTCAGAGGAGTGTTCACGTGTTCGGCGTAATGACGTACAACGGCCTCCACGACTTCTGTAGTCCTATTCAACCACTTGGTAACAACGTTTTTCAGACACGTCCACTCTTCAGGAATCACCAGCGGGGTCACTGCTGATGGATTAATGTCGTAGAACAAAACGTGATCTCAGCCACAGACCTTAGTTCAGATAGTTTCCAAAACCCTATGGAGAGACTGCATTGCTTTTTGTCGAAGGAACCGGAAGTGGTAAAAATGCTAACTTACTTCCGGGTTTTAGGACGCGTCACTGCGGTTCTCTATTATTATCATAATAATGAGGAATCTAAATGCATCCAGAAGTTTTATTTATGTGTCCGTCCCACTCTCCTGGCTGCAGGTTTTAGGGGGAGGGGTTATACTGCGTTTACATGTAATTTGTGTGGGGGGGGTTGTTAGTGATTATGTCTCGCTAAGCAGGTCTGAGGTCAGCCGTGCTCAAACAGAGACGTGTTCCTCCCGGTGTGTGAGGAGTGTTTGTCTAACGGCCGCTCTCATTGGCTCACACACACACACACACACACACACACACACACACACACACACACACACACACACACACACACACACACACACACACACACACACACACACACACACACACACACACACACACACACACACACACACACGTAATAATTACCCAGGATTCAGTGTGAGTTTGGATCATCTGGAGACGTTACCCCGACCTCTTCTGCGAGGGCAAATATTCAGACACTTCCAGAGACATGGAATAATAATCTGAGATCAGGATGGAAAGTAAGTAGGAACGTTATGTGCTCTCTTAGTGACTGTTTACACGCAATTATCTGCTAAGTGCGGCCCTTTCAAAATGACTTACATGGCAGGAATTATTTTCTTTGCATAAGATCATGAGCTAAACTTTATAAAACACACAGCCTGGAAAAACAAGGTTGTGTGTCAGCTAGGAAAGCGTGTGTGACCACCTGATGCTTTTCCACCATCAACCGTTCCTTATGTATTCAGAGCAGTCGTGAACAGAGAGACATGGAACATTATACATTACAAAGACACTTCTATGTATGTTTAAAAATGCAAAATATACAATTTTAAGTTCAACTTGTGCTTTAAAAACCTTATAAACATAGAAGTAAGATCATGAGCTTTATTGGGTTCTTAACATAAGTAAATAAACAACAAAATGCTCTTGTTGTTTCTACTTCTTCCATGGTTGTTGTTGTTGTGCTAAGTAAATGCAGAATCCAAAATACATTACAGAACTGTTTCTCAAGTATGATGATATAAAAACATTTCAAAATATATATTTCCACATTTAACATCATGAACTTTAAGATAAGATCATGAGCTTTATTGGTTTGGTTCTTAAAATAAATATTGAACAACGATAAGATGTCTTTTACGGCTTTGTTTAATTTGAATATATTCTCAATACATCTGCCAAGAAAGTAATAGATAATAATAATAATAATAATAATACGTTTTATTTCGAGGCGACTTTCAGGACACCCAAGGTCGCCTTACAGTGCATTTAAAAGTTAAAAGTTACACAATGTAATCGACAAGGCAATACAGCAGCATGAAAGCATAAGACAGGCGAGACAAGAGTGTGGAGTGACGGAGTGAGAGGAGGGACGGAGTGACGGAGTGACGGAGTGAGAGGAGGGTCTGTGATGGCAGGTTGAATGTGTTTAGAGTGAGTAGGCCACTTTAAACAGGTGGGATTTGAATGTCGTGATGGAGGCAGAGAGTTTGATGTGAGGAGGCAGAGAGTTTGATGTGAGGAGGCAGAGAGTTTGATGTGAGGAGGCAGAGAGTTTGATGAGAGGAGGCAGAGAGTTTGATGTGAGGAGGCAGAGAGTTTGATGTGAGGATGCAGAGAGTTTGATGTGAGGATGCAGAGAGTTTGATGTGAGGAGGCAGAGAGTTTGATGTGAGGATGCAGAGAGTTTGATGAGAGGAGGCAGAGAGTTTGATGTGAGGAGGCAGAGAGTTTGATGTGAGGATGCAGAGAGTTTGATGTGAGGAGGCAGAGAGTTTGATGTGAGGAGGCAGAGAGTTTGATGTGAGGAGGCAGAGAGTTTGATGAGAGGAGGCAGAGAGTTTGATGTGAGGAGGCAGAGAGTTTGATGTGAGGATGCAGAGAGTTTGATGTGAGGAGGCAGAGAGTTTGATGTGAGGAGGCAGAGAGTTTGATGTGAGGAGGCAGAGAGTTTGATGTGAGGATGCAGAGAGTTTGATGTGAGGAGGCAGAGAGTTTGATGTGAGGAGGCAGAGAGTTTGATGTGAGGAGGCAAAGAGTTTGATGTGAGGAGGCAGAGAGTTGATGTGAGGAGGCAGAGAGTTTGATGTGAGGAGGCAGAGAGTTTGATGTGAGGAGGCAGAGAGTTTGATGAGAGGAGGCAGAGAGTTTGATGTGAGGAGGCAGAGAGTTTGATGTGAGGAGGCAGAGAGTTTGATGTGAGGAGGCAGAGAGTTTGATGTGAGGATGCAGAGAGTTTGATGTGAGGAGGCAGAGAGTTTGATGTGAGGAGGCAGAGAGTTTGATGTGAGGAGGCAGAGAGTTTGATGTGAGGAGGCAGAGAGTTTGATGTGAGGAGGCAGAGAGTTTGATGTGAGGAGGCAGAGAGTTTGATGAGAGGAGGCAGAGAGTTTGATGTGAGGAGGCAGAGAGTTTGATGTGAGGAGGCAGAGAGTTTGATGTGAGGAGGCAGAGAGTTTGATGTGAGGAGGCAGAGAGTTTGATGAGAGGAGGCAGAGAGTTTGATGAGAGGAGGCAAAGAGTTTGATGTGAGGAGGCAAAGAGTTTGATGTGAGGAGGCAGAGAGTTTGATGTGAGGAGGCAGAGAGTTTGATGTGAGGATGCAGAGAGTTCCACAGCCTGGATAGATGGATTTAGCAAAACAACATCCTCTTAGTTTGTTGTTGCTTGTTCTACTAAATAAACACTGGTACATTTTCAAATAACTTACTTTATTTGTGTTCTGGGTCGTTCCAGAATTGGAGGATAATTTAGAAACCAACATTTTTCAAAAAGGAACCTTTTATTTCATAATTTTATTTAATGTATTTAGTAAAAACAGATAAACCATCAAACAAAGTGATTTCCCAGCGAGGCATCACAGGTATATTTTCCAATGAAGAATGACCCGTTACTCTAATTATAGTAACAGGGTTGAAAATCAATGCTAATTTGAGCTTTAACCTCAGGATGCTAGATGTAGCATGCTACTTTCAAGGCAAGGACACACTTGGAGATCTAATGCAAGAAAGATACCTTTGAAATGCTTTATTCTGATAATATGAGGAACAGGGCTGAGTGGGTCGGAGTGCCACACTAAGAGGACTTAGTCGTGGTCTACCCAGGGCACGAGCACATGGCTTGCTGATGTCCTTTCTGTGTCATCTGACTTACAGTTTGTTCACTTCCTGTGCCGATCTAAAAGGGTTTGGGTAACAGGGTGAGCGCATGTTGAGGAACACACCTTCTGTGCAACATTACTGTTATTTAAAATGTGTTTATGATTTAACAAATTGATTTTACCATTACAAGAGACATCAATAGAATAACACCAACAAAAGTAAAATAAATCCCTATTTTAAATGTTATATTTGGCATGCAAGCGGGGACAAGAGAAAAATGACATTTTAGGGGATGTTCGAGAGCTATTTGATCATTTAAATAATATTTAGAAACCACTTTTTCTACAACTTTATATACATTTTGTCTCAAGACAAGAATGTTTAGCATTTTGGGCATGGATCATTAGATTGTTTATATTCTGGAAGGACCCTTCTATCAACCTGCGACCCCCCCCCCCTATCTATATACGTCCAAATGCACACTATGCACAGTATAGATGTTGAACAGCAGTATGCATGTTCATACCGTGTCAGAGTCACATCAGAAGATTACGTTTCCACGGAGATCAGCTTTCCGTCGTGTCGTCTGGTGACTTCAGATCCAGAGCCACGTCAGGTGTACAGAATATATAACATATAATATATCTCCTCCTGCTGTGCACGTGTCAATATTATGAAGTGTTGCCATCTGACACACACACACACACACACACACACACACACACACACACACACACACACACACACACACACACACACACACACACACACACACACACACACACACACACACACACACACACACACACACACACACACACACACACGTACTTGTAGTTTACTTGAGTATTTCTATTTTCTGCTACTTTCTACTTCTACTACACTGCAGTTCAGAGATAAATTATGTACTTGTACTCCAGTAGTACATGTATTTAATACCTGCTGGATGTGACACACACACACACACACACACACACACACACACACACACCCACCGTGTCACCCGGCCTATTCTCGGCTATTGTTTTAACAAAATGGTTTACCCATGAGCAATTTGTCCAACGCCATCTGTGTGAGTGGAGATGTATCTGATTTCACTTCCCCCCCCCCTGCTGTAATGCTGCGGCTCACTAAGGCGTTTCAGATCTGTTGACAGGAGCGTTTTGCTTCATATTTGCAGACTCAGTGACAGCGTTATTATTTTGTCAGCTCCAGATCAGGGCCAGGAGGTGAAGGGGATCGCAGCGTCTGCCAGTTTATTCTCCGTCTGACTTCAAGAAGACGACTTGGAAAGCAACATCCCAGGATAAATAAGCAAGATATGGCGTAGGGTTACAATTCTGTCTTAATTTAGTGAATAATAATGACACTGCAATCAGGCTACGGTAAAATGTATAAATGGAAAACAGTTTTGTTAACAATTCGGGATTCCTAAAACGTCTCAAGATACTCGTGTAACGACTTTCTCTCTCGGTAACTAACAGAAGACTTGACCAAGCTGTCACTCAGATAAAGACTGGCTTATAGAGACATTTTGTATATCTGAAATTCATTCAGTTTGAATGCATATGCCAAAGTAACCCCATAATACTGGCTTTAAATCTTTATATATGTGTGTGTGTCCACGCTCTATACGTCACCGTGCATTTTTATTTTCATTTCTATAAAGCAACAGAGGCCAAAGCATACAGCAGCCATCAGATGTGTTTAAAGAGGGCCTTAGTTCAACTCTGCAGACGTGGAAAAGTAGACATTATAACCGCTTGTATTTTATTCCGTCTGCAGCACAGAATCTGCCTCCATCTTTCTGTTTACCTTTAGTATCTATATCTGTTTACTTTGGGGGTGGGGGGGTTCCTCCGGGTGCTTGAAATGATTTCTGCAGATGACCTCATCCACTTGACAACTGGGAATTCATACAGAACATTTTCCCCCGTTTGTTTTTGAGCAAGTGGATGTAAATGATATATTTTCTCTCAGAGTTGGCAGCGGATCGTCACAGACGGTAAGACTGTCAGGTGGGGGGGTTCTTCACCCAGAGCCTCTCAACGTGTCTGCATCCAGTAGATTGTATATCTTATAAAAGTGAATCTCTTTCATCATGTATTCTCCTACTAATGTCCAGAAACTCAGGTGCATTTCTGCTCGTTTCCTGCCTTCCAAAAGCCTTTAAACCCGAAAGAGAAATGCACAATTTGTCCAAAAGCCTGTTCTCCAGTAATAATGATCAACGTGTGCTTCTGTTGCGAAAAGAGAGTGTGTCAGCCACGCCTCATTTCGCTCTATTTTTGCAGGGGGCTGATTCTGTGCGCTGCAGCTGACCACGCCCCCTTGCAGCTGACCACGCCCCCCTGTAGCTGACCACGCCCCCCTGCAGGAGAGGGGAGCTGCTTTGAGATCAGCTGCTGGGCTGCAGCGGGGAGAAAAAGAGATCTCCGTCCTCGGTGTTTTATTCTTATATGTCATTATTCATTTGTTTTAAAGCTCAATAAATAACAAAGAAGACCTTTGACCGGCACTTTTCGAATTTTGTCCGGAAGATTTAAACTTTAACGGACATTTGGACCGGCGAAAAAAAATCGAACTGAAACTCTGCCGCACTCTGCTCGTCCCTTGGAAGAGGCGGAGAGGTGGGTGTTTGTCATCTGCTGGTGGACTACCGGAGAGAATAACAGCAGGAGCAACCGCTCGCCTCGGGGAGGGAGAGAAAGAGCCACAGCGGAGAATAAACAGAAGGGCAACCATGGGCGGGAAGTCTTCTTCGCTGCTTTTGTGGCAGACTGCAGCGCCACTTACAGGCCTGGCATATGTACTACAGCGTCTCCAGCGCTTTCGAGCGGCAATGGCCGGCCGTGGCCCAACCTCTCATTCCTCTGATAGGTGGAGAGTTGGCCACTAAGCGGAGCACCACTTCTGTGACGTAGAAAATAATTCAAATCTGTATCAGATCCGTTGCAGCCCCGTTTCTAGAGATTTGGGTTTGGAGGGAAAGAGAGAGGGTTGTGTTCTTCTGACACTTGGTGAGTTCCCTGAAACACCGGGGACACATGTTCATGTATACAAGACGTACACAAGTGCATTTTGCATGATAGGTCCCCTTTAAGAAAAGGATTGCTGCCCCTCTTAGCATTCAGTGCTTTATAAGATATCTTACATTGTTTTACTACAATCCAGCAGCACATGTCATTTTCTGCGTGTTACATATTACAGAAGGGGTCATTTTACAGAAAACACCTTTGTGTAGGCAAACAGAGCAGGTCCTCCTGAAACAAACCAGGGTCCAACAAGAGTGAAAAGAAAGCAGGACTTAAATACAAGCACTAATCACATAGATAAGATACAGCTTGAGAATAACAGCTGGATGGGATCAGGGCGGGGCAATCCCCGAAAGGTGGGAAACACACAGGAAGTGAAGACAGACAAAATCCATCGCTGTGGTCGAGGAAAATACATTTTTTGGATAATTTAAATCATTGGTGTCTTCTGGTTTCAACATAAAGAACCCTTTGTCGTCATTCTTACTGACAGTACATGGAGGTCATGCACGTTGATTCTGTGGGATAAACGCAAATTACAGACGTGATATAAGGAGTGTGTTCCTACTAAATAAAACAGGAAACTAAATATGATAAGACGTGATCCTGACACTTAGGGTAGAGTGTGTGTCTTGAGAGCAGCAGGCTCAGATGCTTATGCTTGATTATCAGGAACAACGTGGTTAAGTTTAAGCGACAAAATCACTCGGTTAGATCGAGGAACATACGTTTTTGGGATAAATGAAATAAATCATTGTTGAGTTTTGGACTTAAAGAGCGTTCTCAAATCATTCGAACTTTTCCCTGAACACACTTTGTCGTAGTTCTTACTCGCTGGTTTACTAACAGTACATTTTGACAGGGCACTCATAGATATAGCTACAGTCAGACTGGTTGCTGAATGTGTGAGCTGAGTGCTCTGCTCCTGGACTCTGAGAATCAGCCACATTAAAGGTGAGTGTTGTTCTTCCTCCTGAAGTCCTGCTAGACTCATCAGTTCTCCTGCAGGATGTCTGCCATCCCTCGCTCCCTCCTGTTTGTTTTCAGACACATCTCAGCGTGGGCGCGTCTGTCTGACACAAAAGTAAAAAACACATCTTTCATGTCCAAATAAATCTGACAAAGCAATGCTTTATGAGCTGCCACCTGAAGGCAGTCCTAAAAATCGGCGGTGAGCAAAGTGGCCGTAACGTTTAATCCAATTGGCTTCCTAACCAGTTTAGCAGATGCTGGGCTGCAATATGAAAGTTACTCACCCACTCACTGCGGCACCGTTATATCACCGTGTCCTGTTATTCTTTATGGCTTCCATCGGCACTAAAGAGGAGAGAAGTTATTTTCTTTTCATTACTTCTCTCTCTTGGGGACTTGTTCCAGCTCTTCCCCTTCACTCCAGAAATTCTTTTCAATTAAAGGCCTATCCTAGCAGATGGTGGAGACATTAGGCGTGTTGATGTGCCGCCATTTCATTTATCAGGCAGTAAATCTCGAGGCACCTTAACGCCTAAAGTCCTTCGCTCTCTCAATCACTCGCGTATTGTCTTTGCCACGGATCAATTAAAAGGATGGGGGCTAAAAGAAGGACGTCCTCTAAGAACAGAGAGCACTGGAAGCGTGAATAATTTATCCCGAAACCCTATCAGTGTGTTTGTATCAGTTTCCATCATAAAGCCTGGGGGTGGGGGTGGGGGGATACATCATGTGACAGCTCTGCAGGGGGGGGGCAGGGGTACAGTAAGTAATGCATAAATCCACTTTCTGTCGCCGGATGACAGGAAATGGCACGGTGAGAGTGTGGCAGAGAGACTTTAAAAACACTTTTACATAGATGGTGGTATCTCTATGTTGCAGGGCCATACCGCTTTCTTCCCGTAGTTTATGCAGTGTATTGAAACATGTGAAATGGCACGGTGAGAGTGTGGCAGAAAGACTTTAAAAAATCAAATTCTTGCCATGTATATTTGTCTAACTTCTAGTCAGAATAAGCCAAGACACTTGATATAAGACACAATACTTCAGAAGTAACATTTCAGTAAGAACATGTTTCTGGTCAAATATAGATTTCCCAGCTAATTTCAAGATATGATTTATCTAAATATCGCATCTTATATCAAGAAATCTCACCGAGCAAACTTGTAAAAGCCTTTTGTGATATCTTCCTGTGTTGTAGGGCCATACACTTTACACTTCTCCCCTGTATGCAGTTGTATTAAAGCACGTGAAGAATGGCCTGCAGGTGATGCAGATGTCTCTCCTGCACAAAGACAGCTCCTGGACTTAATCTAGACGGTGTTTATTACGGTGAACGTCCAAATATACTGTTCTCAGTTTGAGGAACTGGGATGAACTGCCCGATCAGAAAGAGACCCATAAGGTTTGTTCCTCCTTGTGTTTCTGAAGCGATCATTTGGGAGTGAATCTGCTCTGAAGCAACCTCTGAATCCAGAGTACCAGATTGCTTATCAAAAGAAATTGCCCGGCATGTGTTCATCTCTGCACAACAAACACTCTAAATCTTGCCCAGTATACGTGTCTCACATCTAGTCAGAATGTGTCTCTCCACTTGATACAAGACACGATAACTTCAGACGTGACACTGCAGTGAGATATCGGGTCTTGTGTTTAGACAAGGTGTCCTCTTGTTCAGTCAAAGTGACAATTAACCTTAACATTTCATGTAAAAAGTAAATTCATCTTAACAAAGTAAATCCAATTCCAGTTTCTTATATTTTAGAAGCAGTGGGAGAGCAGAGTCTGGAGCTCACCTCATCTCCCACTGTTGCCATCTGCAAGAAGGGAAGAGGATACTGCCAGAATACCGTCTGAAGCTCGCGCCAAACCTCCCTGTCCCAGAGGAAGGTGCCATTTTCTGCACGAGAGTGAGTCAAAGTCTGGGTTCCTGCGGAGAACTGGGCTTGTTAGGCCGCCTCTACCCAGTCCTCGGTCAACGGCAGCGCTGGGATGTTGGAGGAAATCCCAAAGAGCCGGAGCGAGACTCAGTCAAAACAAAGGCTCCTGTCAGGACCCGCGCCCACAAGCCCTTTCACACATTGTTCTACCTGGGAAAGGTGTTTGCAGCCACTTTTCTTATTACATGCATGCCTGGAGAGGGGGAGGAAGTATTCTACATGATGTGAAAACTGCAGTTTATTGCAGTACCTTTGGATGATGGATAACACACACTTACAGACATGAGAGTGCAGTAATCTCGTATGGGACTACAGCCAGGAAATGAGTAGCTTAGCTTAGCATAGCACACAGATTGGAAGCAGGGGGAAAAGGCTAACCGAGCCATTTTCAACGTTTTAACAAATGCATAACGGTATTGGAGGAACAAGCATTTTCTTTTGCATATCTTCCCAAAGGTTTGTTATAATTGTGATGCAAGGACACTTGGCTCAAAGTCTTTGAGTGCTACGGGAGGCGTGAGTTACACATGATGTTTCTTTATCCTGTGCACAATCAGAAATGTAGAAAGTGGTGGTCTTATGAAGAGTTGGACCCTGTGCTGGAACCATGTCTTGGCCGAGTTCAGGGACTTTCTTCTTATCACCCTGAAGACAAGAAGAGACTCCAGGAAGTCACCGGACCGAGAGATAGTTTGGACAGAACCAGGTTAAATGAAGAAAGTAGATATTTTCCAACCTAAACGGAGCTGCTCCTTATCGTCCTGAATGCAGAGGTGCGAAGAAGTGGAGTACAAATACTTTGTTACTGTACTTAAGTACATTTTTCTGGTATCAGTACTTTACTCCACTACTTATTTTCTGACGACTTTCTACTTCTCACATGTTGAACACAAATACCTGTACTTTCTACTTCTTACATGTTGAACCCAAATACCTGTACTTTCTACTTCTTACATGTTGAACACAAATACCTGTACTTTCTACTTCTTACATGTTGAACTAAATACCTGTACTTTTTACATGTTGAACTCAAATACCTGTACTTTCTACTTCTTACATGTTGAACCCTAATACCTGTACTTTCTACTTCTTACATGTTGAACTCAAATACCTGTACTTTCTACTTCTTACATGTTGAACACAAATACCTGTACTTTTCTACTTCTTACATGTTGAACTCAAATACCTGTACTTTCTACTTCTATACATGTTGAACTCAAATACCTGTACTTTTCTACTTGTTACATGTTGAACACAAATACCTGTACTTTCCTACTTCTTACATGTTGAACCCTAATAACCTGTACTTTCTACTTCTTACATGTTGAACTCAAATACCTTACTTTCTACTTCTTACATGTTGAACACAAATACCTGTACTTTCTACTTCTTACATGTTGAACTCAAATACCTGTACTTTCTACTTCTTACATGTTGAACTCAAATACCTGTACTTTCTACTTCTTACATGTTGAACTCAAATACCTGTACTTTCTACTTTCTTACATGTGAACTAAATACCTGTACTTTTTACATGTTGAACTCAAATACCTGTACTTTCTACTTCTTACATGTTGAACTCAAATACCTGTACTTTCTACTTCTTACATGTTGAACACAAATACCTGTACTTTCTACTTCTTTACATGTTGAACCCAAATACCTGTAGTTTCTACTTCTTACATGTTGAACACAAATACCTGTACTTTCTACTTCTTACATGTGAACTCAATACCTGTACTTTCTACTTCTTACATGTTGAACCAAATACCTGTACTTTCTACTTCTTACATGTGAACTCAAATACCTGTACTTCTTACATGTTGAACCCAAATACCTGTAGTTTTCTACTTCTTACATGTTGAACTCAAATACCTGTACTTTCTACTTCTTACATGTTGAACTCAAATACCTGTACTTTCTACTTCTTACATGTTGAACTCAAATACCTGTACTTCTTACATGTTGAACCCAAATACCTGTAGTTTCTACTTCTTACATGTTGAACTCAAATACCTGTACTTTCTACTTCTTACATGTTGAACTCAAATACCTGTACTTTCTACTTCTTACATGTTGAACTCAAATACCTGTACTTTCTACTTCTTACATGTTGAACTCAAATACCTGTACTTTCTACTTCTCTCATTTCCCAAACAGCTGGTTCCTTTAGTCTGAATGTGTGTTTGATGCGTGATCATTATTCTTTAGAGTCATTGCGTGCCTATTGATTTGAACACGATCCGTGTATCCATCACTTCCTGGTCTTCTCTAAAGAAGAGGGACCAATGGAAACGTTGTCATGTTGCCGTTGTTCAGCATGGAAACATTCATTAGCTAACAATGACATTATTGTTGGGTACTTTTTACTTAACCCTTCTCTTGCGTTTCATACACTTGATGATCACCACTTGCATAGAATTTTGAGTGATTTATTCAACAGTGAAACACCCCTGATGTTTTCTGTCAGAATTGACCCACACACGTTACGGGAACTTCTCCCTTTCTCGCGCTGTATGATGCAATGTATCGTACCTTCTCACAGGTGCGAGCTCTGTGCCCCTCGAGATAAACAAACCTCTCACTTCCTCGCGCTACATGCGCCTCCCTTACTGGCTCTCAAGCAGCTATATGTGTGCCTTGCTCACATTGGACTCATGGACACAATGAGCAGGCGACCAATTAGGCGATGTTCTGTACGAGAGGCTCTGGACACATTTGAACCAGATGAAGAGGAGATAGAGGAAGATGAAGAGGAGATAGAGGAAGATGAAGAGGAGATAGAGGAAGATGAAGAGGAGATAGAGGAAGATGAAGAGGAGATAGAGGAAGATGAAGAGGAGATAGAGGAAGATGTCTCAGAAATGGAAGACAACAGCGATCCAGACTATGAGCCTACAACAGACCAGGAAGAGGCACCTGAGGGAGAGGCACCTGAGGGAGAGGAGGGAGAGGAGGGAGAGGCCCCAGAGGGAGAGGCCCCTGAGGGAGAGGCCACTGAGGGAGAGGCCCCTGAGGCAGAGGCCCCTGAGATAGAGGCCACTGAGGGAGAGGCCCCTGAGATAGAGGCCACTGAGGGAGAGGCCCCTGAGGGAGAGGCCCCAGAGATAGAGGCCCCAGAGGGAGAGGCCCCTGAGATAGAGGCCACTGAGGGAGAGGCCCCTGAGATAGAGGCCCCTGAGTGAGAGTCCCCTGAGGGAAAGGCCACTGAGGGAGAGGCCCTTGAGGGAGAGGCCCCTGAGATAGAGGCCACTGAGGGAGAGGCCCCTGAGGGAGAGGCCACTGAGGGAGAGGCCACTGAGGGAGAGGCCCTTGAGGGAGAGGCCCCTGAGGGAGAGGCCCCTGAGGGAGAGGCCCCTGAGATAGAGGCCCCTGAGGGAGAAGCCCCTGAGGGAGAGGCCCCTGAGGGAGAGGCCCCTGAGATAGAGGCCCCTGAGGGAGAAGCCCCTGAGGGAGAGGCCCCTGAGTTAGAGGCCCCTGAGATAGAGACCCCTGAGGGAGAAGCCCCTGAGGGAGAGGAGCCTGAGGTGACATTCCACCATTTTGCATGGCCAACTATGTGCGTGAACACACGCTCACACACACACACGCTCGCTCGCGCACACGCACACACCCACACACACACACACACGCTCGCATGCACACACGCACACACACACACACACGCTCGCACGCACGCACATACACACACGTTCTGATATGGTATATTTCTCTTTCAATAAACGTTCTTTGAGGAAAACAGTATCAGTGTCTTATTTTATATTCATCACAGTGAATGCTGAACTTGAGGGGCCCACCGGTGGGTCCGGACCATGACATGAAACACTGGCTTGCTTGTATCAAATCAATACATGCCATACATCATTGGAACGGGAAGAATCTCAGCTACAGCACTAACTAAAGCATTTCCATCTCCGGGAAACAAAGCCCACAGGGCAAGCATTTTTATAATATACAGTAATGTAAAATAAGCACTATCTTTGAACTTACTGCCAAAAATAATATGAAATTCACCCCTGGTGTCATTCTGTCTGTCATCCCTTGATTCCACTTGCTTTGACTGTTCAAATGAGATGTCAACCATCAACATTGGATAAGGGGTTCCAGAGATGTCACTGTGCAAAACACACCGGTCAATTTTGACCGAAAATAGCATGGGAAGGGGGGTAGGACTAACGCAAGAGAAGGGTACATTTCAAAGCCTCTTTACTTTCACTTGAGTAAAGACGTTTAGTCAGTATTTCTACTTTTACCAGAGTATTTTTAAACACGAGTATCTGTACTTCTACTTGAGTAAAGGATGTGTGTACCTTTGCCATCTCTGCCTGAATGAAATCTGAATCAGAAGATGTCCAATGTGTGTCCAACCCTTGCCTAATCTGTCCTGCTTGAAACACATGACAATAGTCTCAGTATTTGTCTCTCCGACGCAGGGCTCTGAGGGAGAAGTGTCCTTTTACTCAGCGTCCAGAAATAGACACATGCGTATCCCCCGTGGAGGTGAAGTCATATCATGTTAGCGGAGCTGAGGAGGTGCTAACCTGCTGCTGGCAACCTGCACACCAAACAATACTTCTTACACAGAAACACAGAAACTGGATCACTGTTGTGTGAAAAGTGAACTAATGTTACGTGGAGGAAAACACAAAGTGTAACGCAATCTAACGCTCGTTGTTGTCGAGTGCTCGTTCCCCTGAGGGAGTCACATGACGAGGGAAAGAGTAACAACAGGATGTGTTTTATCAAATGTTTAAATGTCTCTCCAAAGCTCACAGGATATTTTGCATGTTTCCTGTTTCCATCTCCATTGGAGAGTTACCAAGACATACAGGGAAGCTCAATTTCTGTGAGGTGTGAAAACATAAAAATACAACAGACCTGTAAATCTGGCCGCATTTGAGATCCTGTCTTAGTCACAGATGTTGTTATTGGCCACCATTTTACTCCTTAGTGGCAGTCTACCTTAAAGTTACTAAAGGAGGCTTTAACTGGTTGTTAAAATGTTATAATGATGCCTATAAATAAGCAACGAGTCCATTTGAATGCCTGTCTGATTCCCTGCAAATCAGACACAACGATTTACAGCACGCAGTAGGTAAAGGTAAATAGTATTTAGCCAAATTCTGCTGATGCATTCAACCGAAATGCTGCAGAAGCATTTGGCTAATCGTACGTTTTGCAATCAGCAAAGTGAATCAGAGCCTCGACAGATACATGTACATTATATAAGCTAACCAGTGGTCGTACGAGGCAGCGTAGCAGCAAAGCCTCTCCGTTTATTGACTCAAGTAGGAGTTTGTTTTACTTAGATTTCAACTTTTAATTTTAAGGGAAAGAACGTGTCATTTGTTCTGCCACATGTAACACAGTCTATCTTTAAAGCTGGAGGTTTGTTTTAAGAAATGACGGGCTAAATGTCTCCCTGATTCTATCTCAGAGTTTTATTTAAGTGTTGCCAAGATTCAATCTGTAACAAATGATCTGATCATGTCTGTTTGTGCAGGTTTAATCATCCCTAACCCTTAAATACAGAGCAGGGCCTTGTGGTTAGCTGAGTAACAAAGTGTAACAGTGACACGCATTAAGAGAGTGTCAATTACACAAACCTCAACGTAGCTATCACGGATCAGACACCCTGACACCGCTCACGCCCTGATATTTACCTGAGATAACTTTAAAAATCATATCCCGGGGCATCGAACAAGCCGCCTGAGAAACCACCAACAAGTCTGCTTCCTTCCCCGGGTGAAAGTCTGCGAGGCGTGCCAGCGAACATAAAGACGTGCTCATATCGCCTCGGCCCTGCAGTCACAAGCCTTTTGTTGTCGTGCTCTTTTGAAGCCTGGGAAAAATATCAAAGTGTTGGAGGCTGACTTCGAACAATTAGAGGTTGGCTCGCTGACAGGAGAACCTCAGACAACAGGAGAGACAGATTTCTCTGATATTACTGTCCTGAAGCATGACAGCTTGACATGTGAAGCATCAAGCCCTGGCACAGAGCGAACTTCTGCAGGAGTGAGGAATGTGAAGCAGCGTTAGAAGCTGGACGGGGCTTCGGAGCGGATGCCAAACACCTCCATTAATCTCATTTCCAAAAAGAAACGAGGCTGTCACGCTCCACCTGACAGACGGAGGAAGAGGAAGAGATGGAGAACAGGAGATCTGCTGCTCTGTTCCCAGCCAACGCAGGAAATGAAGAAATCGGATCACATCAAAATATGCAAGCCCTATCATCCCGAGCACACCTTTCCAAGCGTGGGCTTTTAGGAGATGAACCTCCAGCCAGATGAAACAATCCTACGGAGCTTATTAAGAAATGTGTTTTAACGATGAGCAGAAAGTGTAAACTAAAAGTCTGTCGGCTCGACTTCGCCAAGGAACACAAAGCGACCCTAACAAGAGATCACGAAGCGGTTATTAAATAATCAAACTGAAGAAGAACCGTAATCACTGCAACGCCTTATTGCAGGAGAACAACTTAATTATAACCCTAAAACTGTTTCAACTACACTATAAGAAACACTTATAACATGTTTCACCAAGGTATCAGTACTGTATCTTCAAAATAACCCGAACCAAGTAGTATCTCTAAAACCTTACGTAGCATTGTGCATTTCTGCAAGCGTGCTCAGACGGATCCGAAACGTATTTTAAACGTTCAGCACATTCATGGTGTACACTAAGTCTTGCAAGATGCACGCATGTCTTCACAGAGATAATATCAATCTGTGTCAACGTCAGACGATAGCTGATGCTTTCCGAGATGATCTGCCTTTCCCCGCTTCACTCTACGTCCACACTGTATGTGACTGAACCATGCTCAAACGTGATTGGTCAACACTACAAGACTACACTAAGGAACCAGAACGTTGCCCATACCCTAACCCTAACGTCTTGTCCCGTTGTAACAGATCTCTCTTTATAGCGATGACACCTTTCAAATAAATAAAAATACACGTCCCTGGTGAGTTAGTTAAACAACATGATTATAAAACTCATCTTTAACAATCTTATCATCAATTTGGTCTTAATCATAGATTCACACCTTCAGTCGGAGCGAGTGGGCCTGACTCAAAGTGCTGAGAGAAGCGGTGAGAGACAGTGCATGAATACACAATGCCAGATGCACAGAGATACTCGTTTTCAACGTCAGACGATAGTTTCTGAGATATATAATCTGTTTCTTTCCTCCTCCTCCTCCCCTCCTCCTCCTCCTCCTCCTCCTCCTCCTCCTCTCTCCTCCTCCTCCTCCTCAGCGAGTGAACAATTATATATTTTTTGGCAAATAAAGTCATTCCTGAACCTTAGATTACATTTTCAGCCTCGCAGAGAAACGTCTGCTTCTCCTCGCCCGAGGCAGTGTCTGTCTGAGGAGGAAGAGAAGGTGTGATCAAGACACATGTGAGGAATTACACATGTCAGTGTTTCATGTACTGTGGTGTGTGTGTTGTGTGTGTGGTGTGTGTGTGTGTGTTGTGTGTTATTGTGTGTGGTGTGGTGTGTTGGTAATCAAAAACACATGTGAAGAATTATACATGTCAGTGTTTTGTGTGTGTGTGTGTGTGTGTGGCCTAGCATTACTATACTTGTGGGGACCTAAATCTGTTTACACAGTCACATGTGGGGACTCGCCTCCCTCATGGGGACAAATTGGAGGACCCCATGAGGGGAGTCATTCATTTTAGGGTGAAGACTTGGTTAGGATTAGGATTAGGTTAAGGTTAAGGGTAAGGGTTAGGGTTAGGGTTAGGCATGTGTTGGTTAAGGTTAGGATAAGTCTCCAGGAAATGCATGTCAGTCAATGTAATGTCCCCTGAAGTGATGTATACATGGTGTGTGTGTGTGCTGTGTGTGTGTGTGTGTGTGTGTGTGTGTGTGTGTGTGTGTGTGTGTGTGTGTGTGTGTGTGTGTGTGTGTGAGTCAGTGTGAGTCAGTGTGCAGCACCATGACAACAGAGTCTGATCCTCTCTCTCTAATTGTCTGTGACCTCGTAACCGGAGAGGCACTCTGAGGCAGGAGGAGGGCCTTTCACACGGCAATCACTCTGCATTTGTCCTCTATGCTCCTGAATACCACTGCCACAAGGTGTTGTGTGTGTGTGTGTGGTGTGTGGTGGTGTGTGTGTGTGTGTGTGTGCAGGTGTGACCTTTTCTTGAAGTCTTAT
This sequence comes from Harpagifer antarcticus, assembly GCA_902827135.1. Taxonomy (NCBI): domain Eukaryota; kingdom Metazoa; phylum Chordata; class Actinopteri; order Perciformes; family Harpagiferidae; genus Harpagifer; species Harpagifer antarcticus. Next base: position 51,092 of record CADEHL010000145.1, read on the forward strand.
TGGCAGTAAGGTGCATTATATGTGAGGACAGGTATGTGTGGATTAAACACCCAGGTCACATGATTGCTTTGCTTTTGATATTCTAAGAGGATCACGAGCTGCTTTCACAAAACTAAAGCAGGGTCTTTGCATTGTTAAAAACACCTTTTAAAAACCGCCAGGGGATGAGGAGCAGACCCCAATACTCTCTGAGATTATAAAGTCATATTTCTTGCTGGAATAATGCTCAGAATAATCTGAGATTTCTGAAATAAAAGCAAAGTAAAAATACAGAAACTAGTAAGGATGTCTGTCAAGGAGCCGCCTCAAGGACTCATTGCTGGGTCATCACAGAACAGAACAGGCGTCGTCGAATTACACTTTACAATTCTTTACCTAAACACCCCAACATCTCTCCAGTTCTTTCACATAGAAGTCTTTTCTTCTCTAACTACACCGACCAAAAAGAATATGGAACATTGTACATTTGTATGACATGTTAAAATAGTCTCTCTTAGTTGTGAAGACTTAAATACAGGATCCTTTCACCTTTATCTGTCTGTGCTAATGTCTCTGTTCCCCCCCCTCAGTAATGGCCCTGTCACACGGAGGTATTAAGGCCTAACCCCTCTCTGGACGCCACCGGCAGCTGGGTCGGGGGAATAATTCGATTTGTGTTTTCCTGCTGTGGGAAAGAGCCTTTCTTCCCGAGCCAATGCACATTTGGCTTCTGCAGAAAGACTTCACATGACATTAACACATTTTCAGAGAGCATTACGGCTTGAAAAGAGATTTGTCTAGACAAAGACGTGGTTTATTTGTAGTTAAAGCTTCATTTCCTGCACCTTTACCCCCCCCTCCCCCCTCCCTGCGTGACTCCACAACGGTTGGCGCCCTGACAGGTAAGAGGATTTCAATTAGTTTACCTCCAAATGGGCTCGGCAAAACGTGATTAATGAAAGCAATTAGTCTCTGTCATGTCTTCAGAGCGCTGCTAAATCACCGCTTCTCGCTGACGCTGAGAGCAAATTACGTCACCCCCCCCCATCCTCTGTCGGCTCTTTATGAGCTCCCCACATGAAACCCAGCTGATACCCATGTGTGTGTTTTTACTGTTTGAGTGTGTGCCTCGTAAACATCTTCAAACCTGCAGTAACACAGAGGACTCATTCTGGATTCACTGCATCACCCAAAGCCATACAGAGAGGGAATAGATGTTCTGCATGTGTCACACTGACGATAATATCCGGCCAGTGTGTGTGTGTGTGTGTGTGTGTGTGTGTTAACGAGCAGTAATTGAATCAGGGCCTGCTTTGCTCCCCTGATTATAACACGGATGATCTACAGCGTCACACACGTATGTTTACACTGCCTTAATGTACTTTCCATCGCAGAACATCACACAGCCGAACTAAACCAAAGCGGGATTTATGAAGACGTGTTTTGAAACTCGCAGGCTTCAAAGTGTGTGTGTGTGTGTGTGTGTGTGTGTGTGTGTGTGTGAGTGTGTGTGTGTGTGTGTGTGAGAGAGTGTCACGGCACTCAGAACCTGGAGAAATGAAATCAAATAAAAGGGAATTTACGGAGCCATAGATAATGTTTAGCTAGCTGCAGGCAAGTGGAGCTCAGCCAAACGCGGTCGCCCCCACAGGAGGAGACGTCCCCTTCCTCTTCTCAGCTTTAGCTCGGGTTATATATTCATGCAACTATCTCTCATACTACTTATCTCTACTTTCTGTCTGTGGCTCAAGCCTTCATGATGCATTGTCTAAAAACAGGACCCGATATCTCACTGCAGTGTTACCTCTAAAGCCAGAACTCTAGGTGTAGTCATGGACTCGGACCTGAGTTTCAACAGTCACATTAAAACAGACAACATAAGTTACCATAGCTATGCGGATGACACACACATTTACACCATTTCACCAGGAGACTATGCTCCAATTCAAACACTGAGTAAGTGCATTGAACAAATCAATGACTGGATGTGTCAGAACTTTCTCCAATTAAACAAAGTTAAAACTGAGGTAATGGTTTTTGGAGCCAAGGCAGAACGTATAAAAGTTAGCGCTGAGCTTCAGTCTGCAATGTTCAAAACAACAGAGCCAGAACTCTAGGTGTAGTCATGGACTCTGACCTGAGTTTCAACAGTCACATTAAAACAGTTACTAAATCAGCCTACTATCACCTAAAGAACATATCTAGGATTAAAAGACTAATGTCACAGCAGGATTTGGAAAAACTTGTCCATGCTTTTATCTTCAGTAGACTCGACTACTGCAATGGTGTCTTCACAGGTCTCACTAAAACATCTATTAGGAAGCTGCAGCTGATTCAGAACGCTGCTGCTCGAGTCCTCACTGATCACTCCTGTTCTGAAGTCTTTACACTGGTTCCTCACTGACACTAAGAAAGTGGATCACTCTCCTGTTCTGAAGTCTTTACACTGGCTTCCTGTGTGTCAAAGAATAGATTCTAAATACTGCTGCTGGTTTATAAAGCTTTGAATTGTTTAGGCCCAAAATACATTTGTGACCTCCTGCTAAATGATGAACCATCCAGATCTCTCAGGTCTTCAGGGACGGTCAGCTTTCTGTCCCCAGAGTCAGAACTAAAACATGGAGAAGCAGCGTTCAGTTATTATGCTCCATCTGGACCAACTCCCAGAAACCTGCAGGTCCGCTGCAACGAAGACTACTTTCAAATCCAGCAAGAAGACTTTTCTTTTTGTCGCTGCTTTTTCTTTTAATGTTATTTATTAGCTTTTTCTTTTAATGATTTTAAATGCCATTTTCTTAATGTCTTTCATTTTTTGTAAAGCACTTTGAATTGCCTTGTGTTGAAAAGTTGCTATATAAATAAACTTGCCTTGCCTTCTGAAGTTATTGGGTCTTATATCAGGAGTAGAGACATATTCTGACTAGATATTAGACACATATACTTGGCAATATTTTGAGCTTTTGTAGTGAGGAAGAGGAGGAGGAAGAAGAAGAGCAAGAGGAAGAAGAGGAGCAAGAGGAAGAAGAGGAGGAGGAAGGCCTGCAGGGACATGGCTGACTCCAGATCTTATCGCTCTACCATCCCGTGTTCGGTTACATCCAGTTTTTAATTTGGCACACTGAGACAAGTCAGCGTTCACAAAGAAGCCTTTATGATCCGTGTCGATCGGTGCCAACGACGAGTTTCCCTCTTCATCGAAACACACACTGCAGCTCCATCAGTCAGGATGCTACGGACGGAGAGAGAAGGGCTCTTATTCAAAGCTCGTCAAATTGTGTTCAACATCCAACCTTATGGTCATTTCTAAGGCTGTGTTTATAATGTATGGACGTATGGCGTCCAGTACATTCAATGTAGTGTCAGTAAACAGTTAATAATGATAATAGTGGAAGCAGACTTTCTTCTAGTCTCATTAGGTAACGATGACGGTTAAATATTCCTCTGTGAATTGTTCTAATTCACTATTTACCAGTTTGCATCGCCGCTTTTAGAAGTGGTTTTTATCAATTAGCGGCACTATTTTACTGCGTCTATTGACAATAACTGATAAGAACAATCTGTACTTCATGTCCTTTTGGCTATTATTAATCCAAGCTCTGTTTAACTATGTTTTCAGAAAAAAATAGCAAAGCTTCAAGAAAAAAGGTTCCTAATTCGAGATTGTCTGAACTTGTTCATGACTTTTTCGGGACGTATAAACTCTATTAGCATAGCTTTATTACTACTGCTTTGTGTGGATGTTAACCCGAACGCGGAACATCGGACTTCAAGTTAAATATAATAATTGAACAATTGACCAGATGTGATTACTCAAAGCTCCAGTCGAGGCTTTCTTCTGAACTAAAAAGTAATCTAGAAAAAAAGTTCGTACTTTTTCGGGACTTCTCTGTACGTCAGTTTTTAACACACTTCTTGACCTGATTACTATTTAGCTAGTTAGCAAGGCATGCTAACACGTGCATACACAGTTTAAATAATTCCTTCTTTTTGCTGTTTTTGATTTTGCAAAGGAAAAGGAAAAGTATATATAAGATATAAGGTTTAATGTGCGTTTGGTAAATATAATAATGGCACAATTTACTAGATTTTCGTCGCTTTAAGTCAATTTGTGGAACTATTTCTCAGTGTCAGTTAGTGTCAAAAATCTGTATTTCATTTCCTTGAGGCTATTATTAATCAGTTAAGTGTTATTTTGCAAGATTATCTTTTCAATCTCATTCAGATTCAGGAAGAAGGGTTCTTAATT
>CADEHL010000146.1:0-58494 GCA_902827135.1 Harpagifer antarcticus
GTTCTGTTGTTCCGTCATTCTAAAACATTCGTTGTTCCCGTGCATTCTAAATAACATTCCGTGGTTCCGTTGTTCCGTGCATTCTAAAACATTTCCGTGTGTTCGTGCATTCTAAAACATTCCGTGGTTCCGTTGTTCCCGTGCATTCTAAAACATTCCGTTGTTCCGTGCATTCTAAAACATTCCGTTGTTCCGTGCATTCTAAAACATTCCGTGGTTCTGTTGTTCCGTGCATTCTAAAACATTCCGTTGTTCCGTGGTTCCGTGCCATTCTAAAACATAGCGTTGTTTTCGTGGGTCCATGCCATTCTAAAACATTCCGTTGTTCCGCTGTTCCGTGCCATTCTAAAACATTCCGTTGTTCCGTGCCATTCTAAAACATTCCGTTGTTCCGTGGTTCCGTGCCATTCTAAAACATTCCGTTGTTCCGTGCATTCTAAAACATTCCGTGGTTCCGTTGTTCCGTGCATTCTAAAACATTCCGTTTGTTCCGTGCATTCTAAACATTCCGTGGTTCCGTTGTTCCGTGCATTCTAAACATTCCGTTGTTCCGTGCATTCTAAAACATTCCGTGGTTCTGTTGTTCCGTGCATTCTAAAACATTCCGTTGTTCCGCTGTTCCGTGCCATTCTAAAACATTCCGTTGTTCCGTTGTTCCGTGCCATTCTAAACATTCCGTTGTTCCGTGGTTCCGTGCCATTCTAAAACATTCCGTGGTTCCGTTGTTCCCTGCATTCTAAACATTCCGTTGTTCTGTGCATCTAAACATTCCGTGGTTCGTTGTTCCGTGCATTCTAAAACATTCCGTTGTTCCGTTGCATTCTAAAACATTCCGTGGTTCCGTTGTTCCATGCATTCTAAAACATTCCGTGGTTCCGTTGTTCCGTGCATTCTAAAACATTCCGTGGTTCTGTTGTTCCGTGCATTCTAAAACATTCCGTTTTCCGTGCATTCTAAAACATTCCGTTGTTCCGTGCATTCTAAGACATTCCCTGGTTCCGTTGTTCCGTGCATTCTAAAACATTCCCTGGTTCCGTTGTTCCATGCATTCTAAAACATTCCGTTGTTCCGTGCATTCTAAAACATTCCGTTGTTCCGTGCATTCTAAAACATTCCGTTGGTTCCGTGCATTCTAAACATTCCGTTGTTCCGTGCATTCTAAAACATTCCGTGGTTCCGTTGTTCCCGTGCATTCTAAAACATTCCGTTGTTCCGTGCATTCTAAAACATTCCGTGGTTCCGTTGTTCCGTGCATTCTAAAACATTCCGTTGTTCCGTGCATTCTAAAACATTCCGTGGTTCTGTTGTTCCGTGCATTCTAAAACATTCCGTTGTTCCGTGCATTCTAAAACATTCCGTGGTTCCGTGCATTCTAAAACATTCCGTTGTTCCGTGCATTCTAAAACATTCCGTGGTTCTGTTGTTCCGTGCATTCTAAAACATTGCGTTGTTCCGTGCATTCTAAAACATTCCGTGGTTCCGTGCATTCTAAAACATTCCGTTGTTCCGTGCATTCTAAAACATTCCGTGGTTCTGGTGTTCCGTGCATTCTAAAACATTCCGTTGTTCCGTGCATTCTAAAACATTCCGTGGTTCCGTGCATTCTAAAACATTCCGTTGTTCCGTGCATTCTAAAACATTCCGTGGTTCTGTTGTTCCGTGCATTCTAAAACATTCTGTTGTTCCATGCATTCTAAAACATTCCGTGGTTCCGTTTCCATGCATTCTAAAACATTCCGTTGTTCCTGCATTCTAAAACATTCCGTGGTTCCGTTGTTCCGTGCATTCTAAAACATTCCGTGGTTCCGTTGTTCCGTGCATTCTAAAACATTCCGTGGTTCTGTTGTTCCGTGCATTCTAAAACATTCCGTGGTTCTGTTGTTCCGTGCATTCTAAAACATTCCGTTGTTCCGTGCATTCTAAAACATTCCGTGGTTCTGTTGTTCCGTGCATTCTAAAACATTCCGTGGTTCCGTGCATTCTAAAACATTCCGTGGTTCTGTTGTTCCGTGCATTCTAAAACATTCCGTTGTTCCCTGCATTCTAAAACATTTCGTGGTTCCGTTGTTCCGTGCATTCTAAAACATTCCGTGGTTCCGTTGTTCCCTGCATTCTAAAACATTCCGTTGTTCCGTGCATTCTAAAACATTCCGTGGTTCCGTTGTTCCGTGCATTCTAAAACATTCCGTTGTTCCGTGCATTCTAAAACATTCCGTGGTTCTGTTGTTCCGTGCATTCTAAAACATTGCGTTGTTCCGTGCCATTCTAAAACATTCCGTTGTTCCGTGCATTCTAAAACATTCCGTGGTTCCGTGTTCCCTGCATTCTAAAACATTCCGTTGTTCTGTTGCATTCTAAACCATTCCGTGGTTTCCGTTGTTCCGTGCATTCTAAAACATTCCGTTGTTCCGTGCATTCTAAAACATTCCGTGGTTCTGTTGTTCCGTGCATTCTAAAACATTCCGTGGTTCCGTTGTTCCATGCATTCTAAAACATTCCGTTGTTCCCTGCATTCTAAAACATTCCGTGGTTCCGTTGTTCCGTGCATTCTAAAACATTCCGTGGTTCCGTTGTTCCGTGCATTCTAAAACATTCCGTGGTTCCGTTGTTCCGTGCATTCTAAACATTCCGTTGTTCCGTGCATTCTAAAACATTCCGTGGTTCCGTGCATTCTAAAACATCCGTTGTTCCGTGCATTCTAAAAACATTCCGTGGTTCCGTTGTTCCGTGCATTCTAAACATTCCGTTGTTCCGTGCATTCTAAAACATCTCCGTGGTTCTGTTGTTCCGTGCATTCTAAAACTTTCCGTGTTTTCCGTTGCATTCTAAAACATTCCGTTGTTCCGTGCATTCTAAAACATTCCGTTGTTCCGTGCCATTCTAAAACATTCCGTTGGTTCCGTGCATTCTAAAACATTCCGTTGTTCCGTGCATTCTAAAACATTCCGTGGTTCCGTTGTTCCCGTGCATTCTAAAACATTCCGTTGTTCCGTGCATTCTAAACATTCCGTGGTTCTGTTGTTCCGTGCATTCTAAAACATTCCGTTGTTCCGTGCATTCTAAAACATTCCGTGGTTCTGTTGTTCCGTGCATTCTAAAACATTCCGTTGTTCCGTGCATTCTAAAACATTCCGTGGTTCCGTGCATTCTAAAACATTCCGTTGTTCCGTGCATTCTAAAACATTCCGTGGTTCTGTTGTTCCGTGCATTCTAAACATTGCGTTGTTCCGTGCATTCTAAAACATTCCGTCGGGTTCCGTGCATTCTAAACATTCCGTTGTTCCGTGCATTCTAAAACATTCCGTGGTTCTGGTGTTCCGTGCATTCTAAAACATTCCGTTGTTCCGTGCATTCTAAAACATTCCGTGGTTCCGTGCATTCTAAAACAATCCGTTGTTCCGTGCATTCTAAAACATTCCGTGGTTCTGTTGTTCCGTGCCATTCTAAAACATTCTGTTGTTCCATGCATTCTAAAACATTCCGTGGTTCCGTTGTTCCATGCATTCTAAAACATTCCGTTGTTCCCTGCATTCTAAAACATTCCGTGGTTCCGTTGTTCCGTGCATTCTAAAACATTCCGTGGTTCCGTTGTTCCGTGCATTCTAAAACATTCCGTGGTTCTGTTGTTCCGTGCATTCTAAAACATTCCGTGGTTCTGTTGTTCCGTGCATTCTAAAACATTCCGTTGTTCCGTGCATTCTAAAACATTCCGTGGTTCTGTTGTTCCGTGCATTCTAAAACATTCCGTGGTTCCGTGCATTCTAAAACATTCCGTGGTTCTGTTGTTCCGTGCATTCTAAAACATTCCGTTGTTCCCTGCATTCTAAAACATTTCGTGGTTCCGTTGTTCCGTGCATTCTAAAACATTCCGTGGTTCCGTTGTTCCCGTGCATTCTAAAACATTCCGTTGTTCCGTGCATTCTAAAACATTCCGTGGTTCCGTTGTTCCTGTGCATTCTAAAACTTTCCTTGGTTCCGTGCATTCTAAAACATTCCGTGGTTCTGTTGTTCCGTGCATTCTAAAACATTGCGTTGTTCCGTGCCATTCTAAAACATTCCGTTGTTCCGTGCATTCTAAAACATTCCGTGGTTCCGTTGTTCCCTGCATTCTAAAACATTCCGTTGTTCTGTGCATTCTAAAACATTCCGTGGTTCCGTTGTTCCGTGCATTCTAAAATATTCCGTTGTTCCGTGCATTCTAAAACATTCCGTGGTTCTGTTGTTCCGTGCATTCTAAAACATTCCGTGGTTCCGTTGTTCCATGCATTCTAAACATTCCGTTGTTCCCTGCATTCTAAAACATTCCGTGGTTCCGTTGTTCCGTGCATTCTAAAACATTCCGTTGTTCCGTTGTTCCGTGCATTCTAAAACATTCCGTGGTTCCGTTGTTCCGTGCATTCTAAAACATTCCGTTGTTCCGTGCCTTCTAAAACATTCCGTGGTTCCGTTGTTCCCGTGCATTCTAAAACATTCCGTGGTTCTGTTGTTCCGTGCATTCTAAACATTCCGTTGTTCCGTGGTTCCGTGCCATTCTAAAACATTGCGTTGTTCCGTGGTTCCGTGCCATTCTAAAACATTCCGTTGTTCCGCTGTTCCGTGCATTCTAAAACATTCCGTGGTTCCGTTGTTCCGTGCATTCTAAAACATTCCGTTGTTCCGTGCATTCTAAAACATTCCGTGGTTCTGTTGTTCCGTGCATTCTAAAACATTCCGTGGTTCCGTGCATTCTAAAACATTCCGTGGTTCTGTTGTTCCGTGCATTCTAAAACATTCCGTTGTTCCCTGCATTCTAAAACATTCCGTGGTTCCGTTGTTCCGTGCATTCTAAAACATTCCGTGGTTCCGTTGTTCCCTGCATTCTAAAACATTCCGTTGTTCCGTGCATTCTAAAACATTCCGTGGTTCCGTTGTTCCTGTGCATTCTAAAACTTTCCTTGGTTCCGTGCATTCTAAAACATTCCGTGGTTCTGTTGTTCCGTGCATTCTAAAACATTGCGTTGTTCCGTGCCATTCTAAAACATTCCGTTGTTCCGTGCATTCTAAAACATTCCGTGGTTCCGTTGTTCCCTGCATTCTAAAACATTCCGTTGTTCTGTGCATTCTAAAACATTCCGTGGTTCCGTTGTTCCGTGCATTCTAAAACATTCCGTTGTTCCGTGCATTCTAAAACATTCCGTGGTTCTGTTGTTCCGTGCATTCTAAAACATTCCGTGGTTCCGTTGTTCCATGCATTCTAAAACATTCCGTTGTTCCCTGCATTCTAAAACATTCCGTGGTTCCGTTGTTCCGTGCATTCTAAAACATTCCGTGGTTCCGTTGTTCCGTGCATTCTAAAACATTCCGTTGTTCCGTGCATTCTAAAACATTCCGTGGTTCCGGTGTTCCCGTGCATTCTAAAACATTCCGTTGTTCCGTGCATTCTAAAACATTCCGTGGTTCCGTTGTTCCCGTGCATTCTAAAACATTCCGTGGTTCTGTTGTTCCGTGCATTCTAAAACATTCCGTTGTTCCGTGGTTCCGTGCCATTCTAAAACATTGCGTTGTTCCGTGGTTCCGTGCCATTCTAAAACATTCCGTTGTTCCGCTGTTCCGTGCCATTCTAAAACATTCCGTTGTTCCGTTGTTCCGTGCCATTCTAAAACATTCCGTTGTTCCGTGGTTCCGTGCCATTCTAAAACATTCCGTTGTTCCGTGCATTCTAAAACATTCTGTGGTTCCGTGCCATTCTAAAACATTCCGTTGTTCCGTGCATTCTAAGACATTCCCTGGTTCCGTTGTTCCGTGCTTTCTAAAACATTACCTGGTTCCGTTGTTCCATGCATTCTAAAACATTCCGTTGTTCCGTGCATTCTAAAACATTCCGTTGTTCCGTGCATTCTAAAACATTCCGTGGTTCCGTTGTTCCGTGCATTCTAAAACATTCCGTTGTTCCGTGCATTCTAAAACATTCCGTGGTTCCGTTGTTCCCGTGCATTCTAAAACATTCCGTTGTTCCGTGCCTTCTAAACATTCCGTGGTTCCGTTGTTCCCGTGCATTCTAAAACATTCCGTTGTTCCGTGCATTCTAAAACATTCCGTTGTTCCGTGGTTCCGTGCCATTCTAAAACATTGCGTTGTTCCGTGGTTCCGTGCCATTCTAAAACATTCCGTTGTTCCGCTGTTCCGTGCCATTCTAAAACATTCCGTTGTTCCGTGCCATTCTAAAACATTCCGTTGTTCCGTTGTTCCGTGCCATTCTAAAACATTCCGTTGTTCCGTGGTTCCGTGCCATTCTAAAACATTCCGTGGTTCCGTTGTTCCCTGCATTCTAAAACATTCCGTTGTTCTGTGCATTCTAAAACATTCCGTGGTTCCGTTGTTCCGTGCATTCTAAAACATTCCGTTGTTCCGTGCATTCTAAAACATTCCGTGGTTCCGTTGTTCCATGCATTCTAAAACATTCCGTGGTTCCGTTGTTCCGTGCATTCTAAAACATTCCGTGGTTCCGTTGTTCCGTGCATTCTAAAACATTCCGTTGTTCCGTGCATTCTAAAACATTCCGTTTTCCGTGCATTCTAAAACATTCCGTTGTTCCGTGCATTCTAAGACATTCCCTGGTTCCGTTGTTCCGTGCATTCTAAAACATTCCCTGGTTCCGTTGTTCCATGCATTCTAAAACATTCCGTTGTTCCGTGCATTCTAAAACATTCCGTTGTTCCGTGCATTCTAAAACATTCCGTGGTTCCATTGTTCCGTGCATTCTAAAACATTCCGTTGTTCCGTGCATTCTAAAACATTCCGTTGTTCCGTGCATTCTAAAACATTCCGTGGTTCTGTTGTTCCGTGCATTCTAAAACATTCCGTTGTTCCGTGCATTCTAAAACATTCCGTGGTTCCGTGCATTCTAAAACATTCCGTTGTTCCGTGCATTCTAAAACATTCCGTGGTTCCGTGCATTCTAAAACATTCCGTTGTTCCGTGCATTCTAAAACATTCCGTGGTTCTGTTGTTCCGTGCCATTCTAAAACATTCCGTTGTTCCGTGCATTCTAAAACATTCCGTGGTTCCGTTGTTCCCTGCATTCTAAAACATTCCGTTGTTCTGTGCATTCTAAAACATTCCGTGGTTCCGTTGTTCCGTGCATTCTAAAACATTCCGTTGTTCCGTGCATTCTAAAACATTCCGTGGTTCTGTTGTTCCGTGCATTCTAAAACATTCCGTGGTTCCGTTTTTCCATGCATTCTAAAACATTCCGTTGTTCCCTGCATTCTAAAACATTCCGTGGTTCCGTTGTTCCGTGCATTCTAAAACATTCCGTGGTTCCGTTGTTCCGTGCATTCTAAAACATTCCGTTGTTCCGTGCATTCTAAAACATTCCGTGGTTCTGTTGTTCCGTGCATTCTAAAACATTCCGTGGTTCTGTTGTTCCGTGCATTCTAAAACATTCCGTGGCTCTGTTGTTCCGTGCATTCTAAAACATTCCGTTGTTCCGTGCATTCTAAAACATACCGTGGTTCTGTTGTTCCGTGCAATCTAAAACATTCCGTGGTTCCGTGCATTCTAAAACATTCCGTGGTTCTGTTGTTCCGTGCATTCTAAAACATTCCGTGGTTCTGTTGTTCCCTGCATTCTAAAACATTCCGTGGTTCCGTGCAGAATTGGGATTCCGTCTGACGTACTGCTGTTGATCAGTCGTAAAGATGGAAGAGAAGATAGTTGTTGCTGTGAGTGGGTTCCCGGAGATATACGATACATCTACCGGGACCGCAACAAGAAAGAGCTCGCACGGAGGAACATAAGCGAGGAAGTCGGCATATCTGGCAAGTTATACAAAATATACATCGAATGTTTGCTTCATTACAGATACCAACAACACATTAGCATTAACCAAGTTAGCACAACCAACCGTTAAAAGTTACCGTTTCTAAATGGGTTTTTTTTGGCCGAGGAGGTATGCCGAAGGAAGTGGAAAAGTTTGAGGGACACGTATGTCAAAGAAAGAGGGAGAAGGATAGGATCAGCAGCGGGTCAGCAGCAGGGACCAATAACAAGTGGAGATACTCTGCGGTCCTGTTCTTCCTCGTCCCTCCTGCTGCTGTCCCTGCTGCTGTCCCTCCTGCTGTCTCTGCTGCTGTCCCTCCTGCTGTCCCTGCTGCTGTCTCTGCTGCTGTCCCTGCTGCTGTCCCTCCTGCTGTCCCTCCTGCTGTCCCTGCTGCTGTCCCTCCTGCTGTCCCTGCTGCTGTCCCTGCTGCTGTCTCTGCTGCTGTCCCTCCTGCTGTCCCTGCTGCTGTCTCTGCTGCTGTCTCTGCTGCTGTCCCTCCTGCTGTCCCTCCTGCTGTCCCTGCTGCTGTCCCTCCTGCTGTCCCTGCCGCTGCTGTCCTCTGCTGTCCCTGCTGCGTCCCTCCTGCTGTCCCCTGCTGCTGTCCCCCTAGTGGTGTAGGCAGAGCACCAAGGGGTATGTAAATGACAGGTTTGATTGCATTGATGCAGGAAGAAAAAGGCCCAGGAGTGTAGTTTGACAATGAAAAAGGAGGTGCAGGAACGCCTCCTTGAGGCCCTGACAATGCGGGGGTCCGGTGCTCTGCCTGCCGCCCCACTCTCAGAGGATGAGCATTTCCTCCGAAGCCTGCTTCCTTCCCTTCAAAGACTGCCAGCAGCAATTTATGAAGCACAGTTGTGATACATTTGGAGTTTGAATAGATGACCTGCCGTGGGGTGACACGCTTTGAAGGGAACACACCAGGCTTTGAAGGGAACACACCAGGCTTTGAAGGGAACAAACCAGGCTTGAAGGGAACAAACCATGCTTTGAAGGGAACACAACCAGGCTTGAAGGGAACACACCAGGCTTTGAAGGGAACACACCAGGCTTTGAAGGGAACACACCAGGCTTTGAAGGGAAAACACCAGGCTTTGAAGGGAACACACCAGGCTTTCAAGGGAACAAACCAGGCTTTGAAGGGAACACACCAGGCTTTGAAGGGAACAAACCAGGCTTTGAAGGGAACACACCAGGCTTTGAAGGGAACACACCAGGCTTTGAAGGGAACACACCAGGCTTTGAAGGGAACAAACCAGGTTTTGAAGGGAACACACCAGGCTTTCAAGGGAACACACCAGGCTTTCAAGGGAACACACCAGGCTTTCAAGGGAACACACCAGGCTTTCAAGGGAACACACCAGGCTTTCAAGGGAACACACCAGGCTTTCAAGGGAACACACCAGGCTTTGAAGGGAACAAACCAGGCTTTGAAGGGAACACACCAGGCTTTCAAGGGAACACACCAGGCTTTCAAGGGAACACACCAGGCTTTCAAGGGAACACACCAGGCTTTCAAGGGAACACACCAGGCTTTGAAGGGAACAAACCAGGCTTTCAAGGGAACACACCAGGCTTTCAAGGGAACACACCAGGCTTTCAAGGGAACAAACAAGGCAGATTACTTCAGTTGCAATTTGGTGCTATATCTATATATTAATTTTTAAATAAAAAAACACCTTGAATTTCAGGCAGGAAACACTGAAGTGTCAATAAAATTGTTCCCAAAAGAAATAATCTGTTCTTATCAGACACTGCGCTCTTGGCCTTTTGGCTAAGACAGCGGTCACCTCCCTTTGTTTTGTTCTCTTCATTTTGAAAAATTTGGAAATTGTTTTGTATCAGTTAATTGTTGCTCTGTATTTGACTGTCTTTGCAAACGTAGCTGGAACATAGGTTGCATACCTTATCCTCTGGCCCCAACAGCTGAACCAGGGAAGGGTAAGTACTCTTTTTAAGTAGTTAATGGTCCAAGATCACTGTTTACTCCTTTCTGGGCATATACTGGGTTTAATTCAGATACAACTATCAATTGAGTGAGTGGTGCCTCACATGTGCCTACCATGCCGGCATGCAGAGGCACCATAGTGTGAGGTTCACTTTTGTGGAGAAAGATGGGAAGCAGCTGGCGTTGTCCAGATGGGACTTCTCCAGAAACCTCATACAGAAGGCTTTAAACTTCACACCTGATGACTTAAACTGCATCCTCACCCTGCCTTTCAACAAAGGCTTTGATGTTAGCTTCCGTACATCAATTGCCTTTAGAGAATTTTGGATCAAATTTGAAAGTGTGAAAGCCCAGTTTTTTGCTTTTAATGTTGAGAAACTGACTGACAATGCCTTGAAAGTAGTCATTGTCAGGATGTTCACTGAGACTGCAGAGGACATTCACTTTTGGCTGGGTAGATACTGCACTGTGAAAGGCCTGGCTACCAAAGTGAGAGATGAGGACGGCATTTGGAGCTGTGCCTGGCGGGTCCCCATTCAACAATGGCAAGACCCCCAGGGCTTTGAAGGCCTTAAACAAATGGGGCGAAGCCTGCGAGCTAGTTCAGGCAGTCAACTCGAGCACTTGTGCTGCATTCATACATAACGCCCCTTGCCACTCTACAACCAACCAAACACAGTCTCCTTAATATGCTCAGGGTGTCCGCAGGGTCTTTAAAAGTGTTAAAAGTTGATAAATCAATTTAGCGAAAATTAAGGCTATTAAAAAGTATAGAAAAATATTAAACTGCATTTTCCAAGGTATTACATTCTGTAGCTTGTTTTCAATAAGTATCTAAATGGTCCAGAGAGGTTGTATTCTACAGTCTGCCTGAATGTAATCATGGCGTAGGTGTGTAGTGTGATTCTGTGTAGTTTATTGATGGCATACCGATGGGTTTGACCTCATCTGAACAGGACATCAGGTACAGGTACGCAAAGGCGCGTAGTGACAAGTGACGTTACGCAATTCAGATTCGTGTACCAGTTATGTGTGTTTTGACATGGAGATGATTTCTTAAGACTGACTAACATCATATGTGTAATTCGTGGCACAATTCAAACGGGATCGAAAGATACGTTTTCTCTTCCCATTGACTTCAATACATCATTTTTCGGAAATAATGTCCCAGGAAGTAGATGGGCGGGACTTCGCCTCTCTATTCAATAACTTTGTTGAAAACTTGAAAGTGAAATGTTCAACTGGAAGAGTAGGAAGAATAGCAAAGAAAAGGTTTAAAAAACAAAATGTATAGCCTCATTGTCCTGAAATAGCTGAGTAATTTAAAGTGGACCTATCATGCTATATTGGAAACATATATTGTAGCTTGAAAAAAAGGAGGTGGAGCTAATGCCTGATCAGAATTCTACCGGAGATCAAGTTAAATTCTGCTGTGATAAAATGCCATCTATTTCTGAAACGGTATGCTTCTCATGATCTGTCTGTCTGTGTTGTGTCTCGTCTTTTTCTGTCTTTGGTTTCCTGTTTTGTTTTGAAAAGTGTTCACCTCCTGTCTTGCCTGTTGCTTTCTGTCTGTTTTCCCTCCCTGATTTCCTGATTGTGTTCACCTGGTGCCCCTGTGTTTTCTCCTCCCTCCTCACCTGTCTCTGGTTTGTATGATTAGTCCTGTGTGCATTTAGGTTCTGTGTTTTCTGTTAGCCTTTGTGAGTTCCTTGTTGTAGTTGGATGTTGTTCACGGGGAAGAGTTCTAAATAAATGAATTCATACATTTCTTTACATCTAATTATTTATTTTGCTATCCCTAACATTTTCTCTTCAGGAAAAATGGAATCTAATGATCAGGAAGACTCCAGTGATGAGGGGGAGCCTCGTGAGGCGACCACAGAGGCAACAGAAGAAGAAGGCCATGTAGCCCCAGAGAGACCATCTTCAGGCTTTGTACGCCCGAGGGCTACAGGTGTTGTGGCACTGCTTCTAGCTGCTGGCGTGGCAGCTGAGGCTCCGCCATGCTGCGGAGCAGAAGGTGGAGACCCTGAAAGGGGAGGTGGCCCTCTGGAAGAGGAAGGCAGACGAGGCCCTGCAGCGCCTGGAGGTGCTGCAGGCAACCGCCTCCTTTGTTCAGGCCGGTAACGGCCCCTACACACTGCCGCGGGCGTTGACACTTCAAAGCTTCTGCCCATTCACTTTGAATGGGGTGACGTCACGATTTGCCGAACTGCATTGCGGGAGCAAAGCGTAGCTTCGCTCGCGTTGCTCGCTGCAAAAGTAGAGCAATGTTCTACTTTTGACGCCTCGGTGGAGGCGTCAGCCAATCAAACCGCGTGTATGCTGGGAGCGACAGACTGCAGTTAATTTCCTCATCCAAAAAATGGATTAGAAAATTATCGTGGCGGTAGGAAATCACCCGGTCCTATATGACCAGTCCCTATTCATCTACAGAGATCTAAACCGGAGGAGCCAGGCATGGAGGGAGGAGGCAGTGGGTGAAACTGGTAGGTTTTCGCCTGTTTGGGGAGTTTATATCCAGTGTACTTCATTTTAATGGACAGCTCGCATAGACAGTATATTTAGCCAGCATGGAATGTTGCATTAAACAGCACCAGACATTAATGTCATACATGTTCATCATATAAAGTGACATGTCAAACCTTTTATGCAATTGACAGTGATAAAGGGATTTGGTTTTCATTAATGGAGGAACAATTTAGTAATTCAA
This sequence comes from Harpagifer antarcticus, assembly GCA_902827135.1. Taxonomy (NCBI): domain Eukaryota; kingdom Metazoa; phylum Chordata; class Actinopteri; order Perciformes; family Harpagiferidae; genus Harpagifer; species Harpagifer antarcticus. Next base: position 12,463 of record CADEHL010000146.1, read on the forward strand.
GAAATTAACTTTATTATTTCATTTCATTAGAGGAAGTATGCAGGACAGTATTGAGAGGGGTATTGGGATGAGGCTACTGTCTTCCTCTCTGTCAGACATGGTAGCTGATGATGTAGGCCTACTAGTCAACAGCTGTCATCTTAGACAAGTGGATGTAATCAAATAAGTATGTGAACATAACCAGTAACCTACCATAGCCAATAACAAATTAATGTAACTTATTTTATTTGTGTTGTTCATTCATATCTTACCTTAACATTTATTTATGCATTTTTTTTATCTCCAGTTTAAACGATATGTCTGGTTTGCTGTCCTATAGAATACACTGGAATGATTTCAAACCTGTTTATCCCAATCATTATAAAGGAGTGCCTTGGAAATACGTGTTTACATAAATGGTGATCAAAACGTTTGAGACCCACTGAAATAACTTAGACTAAAGTGAACTATCTAAACCCTCACATTCCTCCTGCACATGGGTCAAATCAACAAGGCAGCGTTTCTAGCAACCTTGCTAGGCTCTTCCATAGCCCCTACCCAAGGGACAGGGGAGGAAGAAGGGGGTGCACCAGTTAATGGGCCATGAGAGCACACTTTTTTCTGCTGTGCCCTGGTGTCCACAGACACAATTCCAGCAGCTGATGAGGCCTCAATTCTCCAAAGAAGTGGGCTTGGAAGAAGGCTGATAAGATTCCCATCAGATGGTTCCGCTCTGGAAGTGAAGGACCGATTGGAGGGGACCTTTCCTGCACTACGTGGTGGGGGGGGGGACTTCGTATTTAAGAGGTGCTGCAGGAGCAGGAGACTTGTAGAGTTGCCTGTCCCACAAGGAGGCTACACTGTAGCTTACTTGAGGCACCTTAGTGGACTGAACAAGGCTGTCTGCTATATTGTTCCCATCCACACTGACCTGACAGAGATGGCGGAGCCAGAGGCCCTCAGTCAGGAGGCTTGCGAGAAGTGTGGACAGGAAGTCCCCATACACATGTGTTATCTGTGTAATAATTCTCGCGTCCAGGAGAGAAGCTTAAAAAGGAGACTAAATGGAGTCTCTGAGATGGTTTCAAATTGGTACTTTAATTCAAATAAAGGCGCGGTAATGTTACAAACAGAATATTGTCCGACAGAAAAACAGCTGTGTCTCTGGCTCTGCCAGGTGAAGAAAGAGGCCGAACCCCTTAGGTCCCGCTGTATTTATATCCTCTGCTGGCTCCTCCCTGCAGGCCGGCTCTCCAACGTTTTAATGTCCGTTGTTACGCATATCAGACGATACAGACATTGTACATTCAATATATCTAAACACACCTTTTCTCTTCCTTAACTCTTTCATAACTGTATATGCAATACATGTTAACGGCGTCAATAGGCACTTTAGTGATAATAATGGACGGTAGTCCCGGATGTTGTCATGAAGGATTTTCAGAATAAAAGCTTGGTATTGAGAACTTCCGGTTTTTTCCAGAATAAAATAGCATTTAAACTGATGGTATGTTTAAGCTACATTATGCTATTAAACATTGATTTTAATTTCTAACAGTCCCTCCTTACACACCTAAAAGGTGTGTATAATACTGAAATCAATGAGTTCTTCATCTGAACTCTGCATAGTATATAACTCATATCAAAAACATACAATGAAAATGGAATGGTTCGAATAGCCTCAACTTTACAAAAATACAAAAATACTTTGACTGTGTTCAAACATAAGTTTTCTCTTGTGCATAACTTCTAGTGTTAACATTCAATATGGTTCTTCAAAATAGCAGCAATGGCTTGGTATTAGAACATTTCTTCCTCCCTCCTTTCACAGAAACCGTTCTCATACCAGGCTCAGTGTTAAGGCACTTGTTTTTACAAAGTGAAAAGAAACGACCCATTTTAAAATAGTAATGATTCTAAAATGCATGAAATCTATCATATAGAACAGTGACTTAGACCAGTGTAATGTAATAATAAAAATACACTATCTTGGAATAGAGTAAAAATAAAAATACACTATCTTGGAATAGTATAGAGTAAAAATAAAAATACACTATCTTGGAATAGTGTAGGTTAATTTAAATGGATTCACTCCATTTTAGCATTTTAGCATTTTAGTTTGCTCACTTCTTCACATGATTTCATCATTTAAATAATCACATCGGCTGGACATTCATTGAACAATCTCATCTCTGAACATCCATATCATTTAAACTCATTCAAACTAACTCATCATTTTCATCAACATCTGTATATGGGGTGGATCGTCCTGTTCTACTAGCATTGGAAACTGTCCCCTCATGAGAAATTTACCCTCCCTCCTTTCATACTATTTAAGGTATGAAAACAATATGTTCTCTAGAAGAGGCCGTTGTGATCAATCGGTACGTTAGGACATGGAAATGCAACATCTAGGCCTCTCCTGGGCTCTATGTTATCCTTGTACACAGTGGAGCCTAAACTCCCCCTGGGACTGGTCTCTTAGCCCTACTGGCTTTGGGGCGTTTCGCCATGTTGATTAACTACATAAAAAACATCACTGGCTGTGCTAGGTCCCAGCCCAATCCTGTGGCAAGACTGAGTACAAGGTTTTAGTTCCACGATACCACCAAACATCTACTCTGGGATACGGCATTCTAGACTGTCATTTCTGGGAGAAGATTGTGGTTAGTTACAACAGTTGTAGAATTTCATCACTTAAAAGTTCCCACTTCGTGGCTTTGGGTGGTCTGCTTTAATGCAGTGATAAAGTCCCTGAAACAGTGTGTGGAAACTTGGGTGCCCGAGTATGTGATAATTAGTTCAATTCAGGAATGTTGACTTATGGCAGATATGTTTCTCCTTTAAATAACATCTCTAAATGTCAGGTCATCACTGATTAAATGGATGACCATTAGGAGGTGGTGGCACTTGTCTTTTAAAACTCATACTCTGGTGCTGTGCGCTCCCTCTGAAGCTGCAAGTAAGATTTAAAACATCTGCAGGGTGGGTTGAGCGACCCCTTCTCCCTGAAAGATATTTGTTGTCAAAAATATGCACCATTAAATTGAGTGATCCAAGGCCCCGCATGTATTACTCCCAATTATACTAGTTTTTCAGAATTTAAATTTTCAATCGCTCTTTGCCTAGTGTCTTTTTTAAACTCTATATCTTGGACGACAAAAAAATGTTGTTTCCACCTTAACAGTTCTCCTATGGTAATAACCATGCTACAATGGAGAAACCAATACTCCAGATTGGAATACTTTCTTTGGCTTGGTTCTAGCTCTACCTTTAACATTTTCCATTCAAATAAAGATTTGCCTGCTATCTATATTGTAACAAATTAAATCTTCCCCAAACTCTCACATGAATAAGAATCTCTAAAAGAATAATTTGTTATATAATGAAAAGATTGAATAATATGTTCTACCCTCAGTGTGTTTTTAGGATTATTTTCTAATAAGTGTGTTTATGTGTAAACTCACTCACTCCCGTTTTCCTTCTCTCCCCCTCTGGTTGTCAAGCCACGACCCCCTCACGTTCTGCTGGCCCATGCCAACTCCTCTGGTTCTGTCCTCTCCTCAGTCCATCCGCTTGGTGTTTCCGCCCGGTCTAACCCTTTTCAGTGGCCCAACTGCTTTGCATTTCATCTCCTCCTTTTCAGTCTCTACGCTGTTGCATGGAGGGCGTATTCCGCTCTCATGTCCCACACTCTGCTCTTGTGCCAAATCTCGTGGCTCAGGCTGGAACTTCATGTCCTGTCTGAGGGACCGATGAGAGTTTGCCTCTTTGTCAGCATGCTGGTTTGGTTCTGGATGCCTTAGGTGGAGATGGTTCAGCTCGGGTTCTCTGTCTTTTCGATGGAGGAGGAGTCTCCTGTGGTGAGGTCATTTGTCTGAAGATGGGGTCGTAGCATTCTGACAGGCAGAGAGAGAGAGAGAGAGAGAGAGAGAGAGAGAGAGATCTCGGGACGCATTACCTATAGTTAATTCTAACACACTGAGGTAAAATAAATCCAATCCTTTCCACTCTATTTTCCTAATCTTACTATCTGTCTTAGATGTTAAATGTAATTAATGTCTACTAATAGTTGTGCCATATCCCTAAACATTGCTTTCACCCACTGTAACATGGCTACTCCAAATAACTCTTTCAGGAAACCATTTTCTTCCATTGGTGTAATACCTACATGTTTCAAGCACCACATATTTCACACACTATAAAAGAACATCCCCATATTTTCTCCATCACTTTAAATCTCACTGTTATTTAGAACATAAGTAACTTTTGTGACTGGACATATCTGCAATGTCGCCACAATCTGCTGGGGAATGTTGTTCATAGAGTTTGTACGTACAAAGCTGTACTTGTGGGTTAGTAGCCTGTTTCTACTGTAATCATGTTCAATAACTTTGCTCAGGTCACCGGTCGGTTGTCCATAAACTTAACAGGGGGTGTTTCTGATACAGACTAAAACATGGATCCAGTGTATTTGGAGATTCCCCTAATCTGTAAATCCCCATCACTGATTATCCCGATCACTTAAACCCATCTCATCATTTGATACAATAACTGCATATATGGGGGGTGAATCATCTTGATTATAACCGCCTCACCTTTGGGAACGAGTATTTCTAAATCCTCCTCTTGTTGCTCAGCTGATCTTTTGGCTCTGGGGATAAGTGAAAGTCTCTGAAACTCAGCTGGAGTTTTGTTAGTGATGTGGGCATTCTCTATGAGTGGACTAATGGATCCATGTCTTACTTGATATTGTACTCCCCATCCAACCAGAAAGGTGCCAAGTGTAATGAGCACAATCAACAATGCTATTCTGACTCTTATCCCTAGGGGACCCCACAATTGGTTTGGCTTTGTTCTTGACATCATCTCTATTTTCTTCATGGTTGTGTCAGTTACAGAATTTAAATAATGAGTACTATAATAACGTATACAAAAATTGAACTCTTTTTCAGATGTAAAGCAAAAATAGGTTTTCACTTTAGTGTACAATCTATAAAAATCTATAGACAATTTGTCTTTTGAGCTGTTTCTATCTTTATCTTATTTCTATTTATTGTTTTGTCCCAGCTCTTCCAAATCAGTCCTAACTCCCAATAATGTTTTGGAAGTTGCCAGTGAAGGGTGACAATGTGTGAGGTGGTGTCAATTTGCTCCTTTTTCTTTACCTTTAAACCGGAACGCGTGTGAAGTTCATTACAACTTCTCACTGTTCCGTCCACCGGGATCAGCCCACTGTCTTTTGTGAACTTTCACCCTCACCCAATCACCTGGCCGAACAGGAGTCTCTTCTGGTGTCTTGTCTGGTATCTCTGTAGCTTTCCCAGCCTGTGTAGACAAAACTTGGATAATATTACTCAGAGTTCTGACATATTCATTACTTCTATTCGTCTAACATCTAAAACTGGACCACTCCCTCCTTGGAGGAGGCCCAAGCTTCGGCATACCTTTTGTCGTTATGAGATTTATTATTAACTTCATGTTATTATTTATTAACTACAACGTCACTGAAATCAACATGTCTGTATAATCATGACACTCCCTCCTTTGAGCAAAACATGCTCAATTAATATTGCAATGATTACCCTATTCTGAACAGGACATGTAAAACCCATAACGTTGCATCAAATAAACATAACTTCTCCGTGTACCCATAAGGCGTACAAAAAATATCGTATGATGTATGGTTTTCTGCGGGTATAAAAACATTCACTAAAATCTGCCATTAGCACAAAAAATTGTTTACTTGTTTCAACAATGGCTTTTGTCCTGGTATTATGCATCATTGTTGTTGCGAAAAACAATACCCCTGGTGTCGCTAATGCGTCTCAATAATTCTAGGATTAGAGGATTGGTTGTTACTGCTGAACAAAGATATGATAAAATAATATTTCTCTAAACTAGAGGGAAGATACGAACTATTCTCACAGAGGGTGACATGCATGAAGGGCTGTTGCCCCTCACTCAAAATGAGATATTGCCTTACGCACTACACTATAAATCAGTAAAGTTACTCAAGAATAAATAAATAAAAACTGATTCTTGAAACTGTTGTAAAAATCCTACAACTTCTTCATCCAAGCTCTCAATCAGTGTTATTTTATTTAATCTGCAGCTCATTTCCTTAAAACAGATACCTCAGACCTATAACATTTTGTTTATGAGAATAAACTGTAATCTGACTCCATAAATCACATAATTGTTTGACTAAAAAACTACACTTCCACTAACAATAATTGAAGTTCCCCTTTAAACACAGCCCCGGTCTTCTGACGGGGTCTATCTATGCACTGGCTGGAAAATGTTGGGCCAGTTTCTGTCGCTCCGTCACTGTTCTCCCGCTAACAGTCACTCTCTAGTTCTGCTGGGTTCTTGTTGACTTCTTCACTGGTTTGAGACAAGCGACCCTATCGGACACCTCCCTTTGTAGCCAGACTTCACCACAGCAGAATCGAGTTTCTGTTTTCAGGTCTCAACAGCTCCACGTCAGGTGTATCGCCGCCCGTTGAACTGCAGTCGGTGTAAACAGGAGGACTTGGTAAGGATCCGCCGTCTTGGGCGAGTACCAGGTTTCCGTCTTCATATTTTTGGGTGGAAAACCGTCGTCTTGACCTCACTAGCTGTGTGGACACAATAGTTTTCTGTGTAGGGGAACAACATCACTCGTAATGTCTTTCCTTCTCATAATTACAAAAATAGTCTGCTAAATGTTCTATTATGTTTTAATCCTCTACTACTCTGTGGATGCTTTATGTGTAAATGCAATATGCTACTCACTATCTTTTAAATAACATTCAACCTTTCCCTCCTGTTGTGACAGACATGGCTCAATGTAGCTGGTTCTCAAAATACCCTTGTGCTGAAGATGCATCACCTGGTGGTCTGGCCCTCTGAGCTTCCTCATTGTTGTGGTTGATACCAGGCTGTCAGTGGCATTTGGGTCATGTTTGGCACCCCTGTTCGTCTTTGACATCTCTGGCACCCCCTGCCTCCGTTGTCATCATGGAAACCCCCGCCCGGGGTAACTGCATGGAGGGCTGTTGTTTGGTGCATGTGGTGGGTACTTCATTTGTTGTTGTGGACAATCTCTAGCCCAATGGCCCAGCTGATCGCATATGTAGCATCCCTCAAACCGGAGAACTTTTCCTCTGCTTCTGCTTCCTCGGAAACCTCCTGGTTGTTGGTTCTGGTTCTGATTTTCTGGCACTATCTGAGATTTTACTGTTTGAGGTGTCTGCCCTGCATTCTCTGGTTCTTCCTGAGCTTGAATTGTTGGAGGTGTCTGCCCTGCCTTCTCTGGAAGTTTCACCTCCCTTCTCCTTGTCTTGTTCCTACAAGCTACGGTGTCTTTTCTTCAGCTTCCCTCCATATAGTTAGCTGTTGTAGGCATTGTTCGTGCTCATAGTCGAGTACTGCTTTTCTATGGGCTTTTGTTGGTCCAGGTTAATCATCTACTGGAATCAGTCCTCTTGTTTGCCACTGTTCCAACAGTTTCTCAGCTTGGTTCCATGTCTTCTGTCTAAGTTTTGGAACTGTTGCAGCATCTGATCTGATTTTTACCCTTTCCTTGATATCTGCAGTTGTGCCTGGCTCTACGTTTGGCCTTAATTTAGTTTCTTTTGGTGACATGTTCTCTAACTATTTGAATGAAAAAATATGAAATGTATCAAAGATTGAAGCACTAGTCCTTTGACTAGTACCTTCGTTGCTGTTCGTCCGAACTTTAAATCTGTATTTTTTAATAAGGTCAATCTATAAAATATAAATGATTATTATTATTTTTTCAACAATTATGCAAATTTTTAAAATCAGAATTGTAAAAAATAGACAACAATTGTACTGTGTACAGTTTTGACTCCGAAATATAAAAATTAGAAATCTGGTGTGGCTCTACTGGGTTACACTTTCCGAAATGTTTGGAATTATGTAAATGTCATAACTTGTGTTAGCTTCAATACATTGGTTTGCTTTTTTGATTATGTAAGGTTTCTTATCTTATAATTAGAAACCACTTGCAATTCTATCTCGGCGATGAAGCATGTGTTCATTTATAACACTTAAAATCAAGCTTCAAAATGTTATAGTATCTTTGTCAAAACTGACCTCTTTTTAACAAGAAGAAGCTAATTTTCCTTAAAAATGGGAGAATATGGTTAAACACAGCACATAACCGCCCAAACACATTTGCAAGCAAGAATATTCCCAACAAATCCGCCAATACACACTTGCAAACAAGAATATTTAAAAACCTGCCAATACACACTTGTAAGCAGAAATACGTACAAAACCAGACTCGTACAAATACCAAACTTCCCACGGTAAAATAACCTGTCTATTTTATAGTTCCAACTCTGCCTTCTCAATATGGAGTGCCCAGCCTCATGTGAGTGTGAACAAACCGAGTACTTTCAATTAGCAATTTCACGAAATGGCGACCTGCCGTGTGGCTTATTTTCAACATGAGGGCAAGACAAAGATGGCAACTTTTTCCAAACCTTTAACCTGAAGAACAAAGGGATTTTGGTAACTCCTCGTGCCTTTCACAGGGGAGTTGAAATAATGACAAATTAACACAAACACTGCAGTTTAAAATAACATTTCTATTTATTGTACAATTTATCAATGGGACTCAAACCTTACGTCATGCGGCTCTTAGCCCATGTACGTAATTTTTTTACTTTAAGAGCCAGTATGGTTACCTCCTCTGTTTAAACACGCCATAATGGGACAAATTAAGACGCTATCCAAACACAATTAGCAGAATATCGTCTATCTAACGCACGAATGTCGCATTTCTCATCGTAATCCACACGCAATGTCTGTCTGAAAACAGAAGAAACAACCACAAAAGCTATCAAACTACTCAGGCCTTTTCCCAGAAAAGGACTTTTTTTAAAAGAAAGCCTCACACTGCAATTAAATCACTCACTCAACTGTTCTTGTCTCAAACAGTCCCTACTGTTTAATAGTCTCAAACTATTTGCGTTGAATTAATACGTAACAAGAAACACTTGAAATGATTGCCCTCATCACACAAAGGACTTTTAAAAAAGAAAAACAGCCTCACACTGTCTTTAACACAAACACTCACTCCAATATTCTCAGCTTCCACTGATTGTGTTCTTTGTCTCTAGCAGTCCCGACTGCTGAATAGCCTCATACTATTCACGTTAACTTCAAACGTAACAAAAACACTTCTGGAGCGATTAGCCTCTTGCCGACATGTAATAACAGACAAACGAATAGCATGCAGGGTTAAATATAAGAAAAATAAGTAATTTGAACTCACCTGCTTGTGACAAAGCAACGCCACGTGTTATTGTTATAAATTTGGTTTTTTTAACATTACCCAGCTGTTTTCAGGAACCGAAAGCAGTCGTCCAACACACAATCCTAAAATTGTCCTACATAAACTATCGAAGAATTTGACTTAACAGGTTTCTTCTTACCGATGGTTTGAGCTCTTTGTGTGTCGAACGGATTGCCCGCGGTTCCGGGCCACAGCCGGCTGTGTAGTCTCTCCTGGTCTAACGAGAATCACGTCAGCTGGTCATCATTTGTTATCTATGTAATAATTCTCGTGTCCAGGAGAGAAGCTTAAAAAGGAGACTAAATGGAGTCTCTGAGATGGTTTCAAATTGGTACTTTAATTCAAATAAAGGCGCGGTAATGTTACAAGCAGAATATTGTCCGACAGAAAAGCAGCTGTGTTTCTGGCCCCGCCAGGTGAAGAAAGAGGCCGAACCGCCGTAGGTCTGCTGTATTTATCTCCTCTGCTGGCTCCTCCCTGCAGGCCGGCTCTCCAACGTTTTAATGTCCGTTGTTACGCATATCAGACGATACAGACATTGTACATTCAATATATCTAAACACGCCTTTTCTCTTCCTTAACTCTTTTATAACTTTATATGTAATACATGTTAACGGCGTCAATAGGCACTTTAGTGATAATAATGGACGGTAGTCCCGGATGTTGTGATGAAGGATTTTCAGAATAAAAGCTTGGTATTGAGAACTTCCGGTTTTTTCCAGAATAAAATAGCATTTAAACTGACGGTATGTTTAAGCTACATTATGCTATTAAACATTGATTTTAATTTCTAACAGTAAAGACATTCTCGTGTTCCTCCCTTAAATGGATTTGATGTTTAGCATCAAACTAGTGTTTTCTAATGCCGCGGAGTCAGCACGTATAACATGCCACACAACTCAAGCGTATTACTAAAGAGATAGGTTCCAATCGGGGGCACAAAGTGCAGCACAAAGTGCAGCACAGCAGCAGGGGTCTTTTTTGGACTCAATGCCAAAGAAACCACAGGTGAGAGCCACGAACCATGCTAGCGCAGCTGGGGGAAAGGGTGTGGCCTGGGATGTGGAAAAGCCAAGTGAGGGTCACCGCGAGGGCTTGGACTGGGACAACTAGGGTGGTGTCTGTTCTCGAGGACGGCCTCCACAATTACTCTGGTTTCTCTTCCAAGCGTATAAGTCTTTCGCCTTTTACTAAAGACTTCCGTGGAGAGGAACACCTACGAGTTCAACCTATTTTTGGTAGGCTTGGCCATTTGGCTGAGCATTCTGAGTTTGTAAAAGACAAGAGCAGTCATTAGCACCTGGGCAATCCAAGCGCCTCTGTTACGCCAGGTCAAAAGAGCCGCACCAAGACCTGCGGCGACTGCGCAACGAGTCCGTCTCCCGCAGCAAACGTTAAGGGTCATCGCTTCTCGGCCTTTTGGCTAAGATCAAGTGTAGTATCTGTTCTTATCATTTTTTCCAGGAAGGACATTTCGAATCACGAGGAGAAAGGAGCGATGGCCGGGATGGCCGACGATGGGCAGCCGATCCCAAGAGTCGGGCTGAGATTCACACTGCGTTTTCAGGCAGTTGTTGCGGCGGAAGATGTCGTGTCGAGGACGTGGTTCTGCAGGAAAGTCATCATGGAGCAGCTAAATCTGAAGGTCGATGCCATCTACTGCCTACAATGGAATCAACAGGAGAAGGCTTTTGACGTCACCCTAAAGGACGAGCAAGTATACACGAAAGTTGCAAAGGACTGTGTTGCTGCTGCTATGCTAAAGCCGCTAGCCTGCTACAAGGTTTTAAATTTGGACAGACCAAATTTCAGGACAATCACGGTCCACATGTTTAATCCCTTTGTGACTGACAAAGCGCTGGTTGATTTTTTGAGGCTGTATGGGGAAGTGCTAACTGCAGCAAGGCGTGTCAAGGACACCATGGGGATCTGGACAGGTCGAAGGCAGTTCCAGGTGCTTCTTAAATCTGAACCAGAGAGTTTTGGCGGCCTCAAGCACCCGCCTGCCTCCTTCAGCCTTGGAGCAGATCGAGGTTACCTATTCTACCCGCGCCAGCCAGCTTTCTGCAGGCGATGCAGGCAATCAGGCCATGTGGATGGAGGGTGCAGCGGCGCCAGCTGCCGGTTTTGTGGCCAAAGGGGGCATGAGGCCAAAGACTGTACAGTGCCCAAGGCCTGCCATGGCTGCGGTGGGATCGACCATCTATACCGAAGCTGTCCCGAGCGCAGGAGGACGTTTGCGGAGGTAGCCGGGGCCAAAAACCGGAAGGAAACGGAGTTCGAGGACCTTCTGGAAGGGCTTATCCAGTGCCAGAAGGCTATGTGTCCAGAGAGCACGGGGGAGACCGTGACAGTGGAGCAGGGACCAGGCGGTGGCTCGGGGTCTGACAGCGTGGACAAAGGCCCCGCGGGGAATACAGACTCAACTGTAGCAGCCGATGTGGGTGTCAAGACTGGGGCACGTAAAATAACGGAGGCTTTCGGAACAGAGGCTTCAGCAGACAATGGGGACTGCTCGCAGGTCGGAGACAACAAAAGGTCAAAGACTGAAGGAACGAGGAGGAAGGTGCAGGCCAAAGAGGTGGTGTCGGCGGTGGGTGAACGAGATGGGCAGCAGAAGAAGGAGGGACCAGTGAAGGACAGCGACCAAGGGAGAGGCAAAGTGGACGAAGGCCATGGTTTGGGTGGAGGGACCCAGGGGTTGTAGGGACTATGCTCCCATTAGGGTTGCCACTGGCCCGGGAGCTACCTGCTGAACCACTGCTGCAACCGCCTCCCTGGGGGGATGACACACAAGGAGGCGCGGTGGGACCCTCCACCTCTTCTAGTATGCTTCCCGTGTTATGGGCCGACCAGATGGACAGTTTCAGTGACGACCCCTATGCATCGTGAACATTGAGTGAGTCATTTTTTTCCTTTGCTAAGGCTTAACATTACATCCTCATGACAAGTTATTTTGATGTTCTCACTTTGAATGTGAGAGGAATGAGGAACACTGTTAAAAGAAGGACTGTTTTTGATTTTTTAGGCACTTTGCATGTAGCCATAGTTTTTTTGCAAGAGGTCCATCTGAGAGACATGGGGGATGTGGGAATGTTTTCAAGGGAGTGGACGAAAGGGGACTCAATTTGGAGTGTAGGGGGGGTTCACTCTACGGGGGTTGGGATTTTGTTTTGTTTTAAGGAAATAAGGGTGGAGGATGTTTTTGTTATTGACCAGGGCAGGGCAATAGGGGCAGACATCGTATGGGGAATAAGGAAGCTGCAGGTCATTGTGGTATATGGATCACAGTCGCCAGCAGAGCGGGCTAATCTGTTTACATCAGTGGAGCCTTTCCTTGTTACCAATAGACAGGTAATTATAGGGGGGGATTTTAACGTTGAGCTGGGGAGGGGAGGGGATGCCAGCGACCAGTATATTTCACAACTCATGGTTAGATGTGGGTTGGTAGATGGGGGTAAGGGGGTCGAGCCACACATAGACAGCCCAACGTGGCGTAACTCAAGAGGCGTGGCAAAACGTTTGGACTACTTGTTTTTTTCCAGGTCTTTAAACCTGATCACAGGTAGGACCATCCCTGTTTTCTTTTCTGACCACGATGGCCTGCTGTTTCGAGTAGATTTGGATGCACAAACTTTTGGGCCTGGTTACTGGCGTCTAAATGTCAGTGTTTTGGAGGAAAAGCTTTTCAACCAACAGTTCCCTTTGTTTTTTCAGGGAGTGTTGGGCCTCAAACCGCTGTGTCAGGGGATACTAGAGTGGTGGGAGGTAGCCAAGGACAGAATCAAGACCTTCTGCCTAGGCTATTGCAAAAGGAAGGCAAGACAGTCAAAGAGGGAGGTGTCTCATCTGCAGCGACTCCTAGAGCGTGAGTACGCAAAGGGGAACTGCGGTTCCACTATAAATCAAGATGTATGCGATTCTTTGAAGGCAAGGCTCAGATCTGTCTCTGAAGGCAAGGCCCGGGCTTTCTTGTCGAGATCACGGTCGGAGTTCATTGAGCAGGCAGAAACATGTTCTGCTGCTTTTTTCAGCTCGGTACGGGAAAAAAAAGCAAGGCAGGTGGTGACAGGGTTTAGGGATAGTCAGGGTATTGTTGTGACAGAAGAGGGCCAGGTGGTGAGGGTTGCCACAGATCATTTCAGGGACAGCTTCAAGGAGAAAGATGTGGGAAGAGGGGATGATTTCCTGGAACTGCTTGAGCGCCAGGTTCCAGGGGACATAGTGCAGGCTTTAGAGCTCCCACTAACGGTTAGCGAATTGGAGGGTGCGCTCAACAGAATGAACAAGGGTAAGGTGCCAGGAATTGATGGCTTACCTGTAGAATTGTATGCAAAGTTCTGGAGCATACTAGGGCCAGTATTGTTGGAGGTTCTGACAGAGGTGCTGCAGGCAGGAGAAATGAGCAGGTCTTTAGCCACCGGGGTGATCTCCCTCCTGTATAAGAAGGGAGATCGCACTGAAATAGGCAACTGGCGACCTTTGACCATGCTATGTGTGGACTATAAACTTCTGGCAAAAGTTCTCACAGATAGGCTAGGAGAAGCAATGCCCCATTTGGTTCATGTTGACCAGACATGTGCAGTGCCAGGGCGCTCAACAAGATGGAACCTGCAGCTCCTAAGGGATGCGGTAGCTTGGGCAGAGGACAGAAACTTGCCACTCATGCTGGTTGCTCTTGACCAAACCAAGGCGTTCGACAGGGTGCAGTGGAGATTTATGTTCAGCATATTGGAGAGGCTAGGTTTTGGTAAAGTCTTTATAAGGTGGTTGCGCACATTATACATGGACGTGGGGAGCAGGGTAGTAGTGAACGGATACCTAGGCGATGTTTTCCAGTTACAATCAGGTGTGAGACAAGGGTGCCCTCTCTCACCACTGCTATATGTGCTCTATATGGAGCCTTTGGCAGCAGCCATCAGGGCCGACACAGGGGTCAGAGGTTTTCTAGTGCCTGGCAGTGGAGGGTTGCGGGTGAAACTGTCCCAGTATGCAGATGACACCACTTTGCTGCTGGATAGGGATGAGTGCCTCATTCGTTCGCTGCAAATCATGGAGGACTTCGGCAGGGCATCGGGTTCCAAGCTTAATTGTGCAAAGTCCTCTGTGAAGTTTTTTGGGAAATGGAGAGAAAGGATGGATGTGCCAGGGGGTCTTGCTTTCTGCCCAGGGCCTATAAAAGTTCTAGGGGTCAGGTTTGAGTCTACTAAAAGTGCTTCCCTGAGTTGGGCAAGACGGCTTGAGGTCGTAGAGAGGAAAGTGTCACTCTGGAAGAGTAGGCAGTTGACCTTCATAGGGAAGGTATTAGTGCTGAAGGTAGGTATATTGCCATCCCTCGTATATCTCGCATACATATATCCGTTGCCGGTCAGCATGAGGAGGCCTCTCATGCGCCTTTTGTTTGGCTTCATATGGGGTGGGAGATATGAGTATGTGGCAAGAGGCCGCATGCTGGCTGGGGTCGAAGCAGGGGGGAGAGATGTACCACATATAACTCTGAAGATGGACTGCATCTTTGTTTCAACCTTATGTAGGGAAGTATCAGGCCCAGTAGTACATCCTTCTGGTTTTTTTATCCGCCTTTTCTTTTCTTATCAAGCAAGAGAGCTTATGGCCTGGAGCAACTTGGGGCCCAGGGCGGAACAGCAGCCATGGCACTACCGCCATGCAGCAAAGTGGCTTCGGGCTCACCCGGAGGCTGCCGGGCCAGAGGTGAAACTCAATCACAGAACCCTATATAAAGAAGCCAGAGAGAAAATCAATGTTGGTCCTGTTATTGGAATACCATCCAAAGTGTGGAGGAGGATCCAGCCGAAGGGACTGGACAATAGGCTAAAGGACCTTAACTGGCTGTGCCTGCTCAGGTGCCTACCAGTGCGGAAAATCCTGCACCGTCATGGATTGGCAAGGTCTCCGGTATGCCCTAGGCCAGATTGTAAGGATGAAGAGACCATCAGACATGTCATGTGGGACTGTCCATTCGCACAGGGAGCATGGAGAAGAGTGGAAGGGTGGTTAGGACAGAGTTTTCCTGGTTTTAAAATTACATGGGATGGGATCGAAAGGGGCTCGGGTCCTGGTGAATTTTGGGCAAGTTTCCCCGTTTGGCTAGTGGTAAGCCTGCTCAAGAGAAATCTTTGGCTGGCTAGGCAGGATGTTGCAAAGAACAAATGCTGCAGCAGCATAAGGGGGATAATAGGAAAAGTAAGGGCAGATATGAAGGGGAGAATGGAGAGGGACATTCTGAAATGGGGACAACACGCCGCTTTGGAAAGATGGAAGGGGGGTTTAGGGCTGGTGGGGTGAAGACCAGATCACCTAACTGTATTTGCATGTATGAAAAGTAAAAGTGTTATATGTGTTGTATTTAATGTCTTTTGTTTACTTGTTTGTAAACTGTGTATATGAATGAAGTAAATTGAAGATTTGTTATAATAATAAAAAAAAAAAAAAAATCAGTTCTTATCAGTTTAATATCTGATACGTCCCCGATACGGGGACTATATATTAAATGGATTCCTATCAAGCAGAGGTGGAAGAAGTACTCAGAACTTCCAGTTACAGTGATTTGATGTCCAGCATCTCACTGAGTTCTCAAATCAATGGGAGTCGGCACGGATAACATCCCTTTACTTGTACACTCCAAAGACCTGTGTGTTTGCTGTAGCAGAGTCCAAGTGGTGTAGGCATTATACTTTATTTTCAGACAACAAAGAACTGTCTTTTGCATTGGCCGGGAATCGGACCCGGGTCTCCCGCGTGTTTTTGTTGACTTGGTCAGGCGAAATTACCGCGAGTTACTTGTGGCGAAATCCTCCGTGTGTGTGCGTTTACATGAATGTATATTTAAATATATAAATTAACGCTAACTAGCATGTACGTGTACCATGTATTTACTTTTTAATATGTACTTGCACTATATTTGTCTGTTTGTCTGTATCATTGTGTTGCACTGTTGGAGAAGCATGTGACCTAAGATTTCCATCCACATAACTACTCAGGGACAGACTGGACAGCATACACCTTTTTCTCTTTAGATAGGACACTTCACACTGAAGTGTTCCCTGGGTCACATGACTGGGGGGAGGCAGCTGAGACCCTGGGACAAAGGCAGTTGAGGTGTGAATTCAGCCTTGGCTTTGATAGTTGAAAGGGTTTGACCCATGGGGGGTAACTGAAGTGTAAATAGTTTGTTTCAACAAACACACAGCTCCAAACATACAGGAACAAAGATCAACCTGATCCAAAGTAAAATAGCACTACATATATCACAGCACAATGTGAATGTGCAGACAGTTAAAGCTCGGGCTGAGATGTTAACACCATAATGTCTGCTCTCTATGAGACCCCACCTGTGAACATCATTAACTCACTGATATATATATATATATATATATATATATATATTCTTCTCGACAGATAAAATGCAAAAACGCTGCTCGTTTTTCCCTGGGAGGATGACGGTCACATTCCGCAAGGGTCCGCTGGGATATCTGCGGCAGGACCCCACAGATGCAGCCAGACTTCTCAAAGACAACCCGTCTCTACAGGACCAGCATGCACCCGTGAAGGAGGCAGTGGTCAAGCTAAACGCGCTCACCGTAATCCGTATGAGAGGAGGGGATGCTTCTGATAGAACGGAGGTGGCTGGAGAATACATCCTGCAGTTTGGGAAATATAAGGGCAAGTCCTTCCGCTGGCTCCTTGAAAATGACATTGGGTATACCATGTACCTGATCACGAACCAGCAGAAGGAGGAGGCTGCAGGATTGTTCATGGCAGAGGGGCACAGCAAGGACAGCCTTCTGTCTTTTCTGAGCTATGCCCTCAGCTTTGGGGAGATCCCGTCACTTCAGGACTATGAGGCGAAGAAGACAGTTGTTGCTGCAGCAGCGTCAGAGGATGAGCAGCTGGTCGGCTTTGGCAATCGTGCCAAAAACACCTGGAGAGACATTTGGGACAGCAGGGATGATGGCTATGCCGCCTTCATAGTGAAGAAGAAATGTGCTGCAGGTACAAGGATGCATAGGCTGCAACAGTACCTGCAGAAGAAGCTGCACCCCCCCTCTGGCTCCACCACCACACATCCCTCACTTGCTCCTGCTGAGGCCATGGGTGAGTCTGGTTTGTTAGCGTTGTCAGAAATATGCTGTTGAAGTATTGTTTATTAAAACATAGGGAATACACTTCCATGATGTCAGTCGTGATTGTGTCCACATTAATTACAGTAAAGACGTTTTGAAGGATGTTCTAAGTCTTGTCTGATTGCATATAAGGATGGATCAAGATGAAGAGCTGGAGCAAGCGATGCTGAGTATCTCTCCTTCTGAACATGTGCAGAGCTGTGAGTGAACATCTTGTCTCTGCTTGTTTTGCCTGAAGATTTAAAATCATGTATAGTTCAGTTCAGTTCAGTTCAGTTCTGTTCTGTTCAGTTCAGTTCTGTTCTGTTCAGTTCAGTTCTGTTCTGTTCTGTTCAGTTCAGTTCTGTTCTGTTCGCTGTTCCTCGTTTTTTTGTACAGCTCAATATATATTTGTGTTTTGCAGCGGTGTCTGCACCATCATCATCAGCAAGCCCACAACAAGCTCCAAGAAGAAAAAGAGGTTGATCTTTCTGAAAGTTACTGATGAACTCTGGGACCATGAATTCTTTTCCCAAGATGACTGTCCGTCACATGTTGGCCATGTTCTGGTCTGACCATGTTCTGGTCTGTCTGTGCTCTTCTACGTGTTGTCCTAGTGACTATGAATTGAAACCAGTCATGTTGAGGGTAAGTTACTGCTTTTGTTCTTATTTGGATTGAATGAAAAGTACACATTGAAACTGCTGTGGTCACTAACACTTGAACGCATGTGTTTGCAGTGTGCAAGTTATTTCAGCTGCTTAGACTGAGTTGTAATGACTGAATGCTGAATATGAATCCAAACAAAAAGAATGCATGTGTATGAATGAAATGTATTCTCTAAACATTAATATGAGAAACCGTGTTTCACTTTATGAGATCAGCAGGTGATGTTTGGTCTTACTAACATCATTACTTATTTCTATATTGCCATAACATGAATAAACTGCCACACGTTTCTATGTTAGTGTCTTCTGCTACCCTCTCTACTGAGCTGAAGGCTTCACTAGTAGAAGGTAATGCATTATATTACTGTTTATACGTTTAAACCCTGCATCACCTGCATCTGTCCAACATGTTGATGAGTCTGTTGCCTCCATGCAGCCCCTGCTCTGCCTGTGAAGACCCTCGTGCCCCTTCCAAAGGAGCTGATGTTTCTGATGCCGGAACCATCCGCCCCGACGCCTACAGAGACCCACATTACTGTTCCAGGTGTGTTTGACTCTTTGCTGACTACGGTGAAGATGCCAAGTGTCATACAACATTATTTCTTTATTTTACTGTTGATAATAACGACATGTTTGAATATTCTCTATAGTGGCTCCTGAGAGTTCTGCAGAGCCCTCTCAACCGACACTGCACCCACCAGCTGCACCAACGCAAAGTGAGTAATACTAACAATAATAATACATAAATGTTTGAGGCACCTTCAAGTGTTTGAATGTTTCTCATTTGGATGTGTACTTGCTAAAAATCATTTTTCAAAAATCACACACAATCGTAATTATTTGCCATGTGTTTTTATTTCTTGTCTGCCTAGGTCAGCCATTACCCAGGCCATCAACCGTCCCCAGCTGTCCTCCTCGTCCTCTTCCTCCTCCTCTTCCTGCCTACAACCAGGATGTCAGTCATTGGAACTGTTCGCCGCAGCAGAGGATCTGGATGAAGATGGAGCTGCAATCCATGGGGCTCTGGCCAGGCTCCGTTCCTGTACGCAACCCTCTGAAGATGGTGTCATTGTGGCGTGGCCCTCCCCAGCCAGAGCTGATTGACAGCGTCTATGATTTCCCCTGCGCCAAGTACTTTCAGCTCCATCCCTTTTTCATCTGGAAGCCAGAAAATGACAATTTGATGGGAAGGCTGAGGAACAATTACAGTCTGCCGTGTATTGACGGCTGTGCTCAGCCTCAAATTGTCTCTGCTGGTGTCGGTAGGCCTCGTGTGATTGTCGGCACCACCGGACAGTACTACTTGCTGTCTTCAAGGCTCTGCTGCAAAGTCTGCCGGAAGAGGTGGTATGCCGACAATCCATCCTGGCTGGAAAAGCTCCCCAAGAGGTTCACCAACCTGCTGCCAGCCGTACTGACTTACAAGAAGGCCATCTGTAAGTCGGTACTGGACGAGCTCCGGCGCAGCGGCAAGTCACCCACTGATATGGCCAAGCAGATCACGGAGTTGATGCACCTGAAATATGAACGTGCTGACCTGGCGTACCTCCTCAGCTGTAAGAACATCATGGACGGTGAGGAAGGAAAGTACGACCAGAAGACAATTACTCAGTTCCTTCGGCAGGAAACCAAGCCGGCTCCCTTTGGAGAGAATGGGGACTCTGATGGCTGGAACGGGATCTCTGTGTCTGCACACTACCTGACGGACTGCCTCCTGCATGAGTACGAACACCAGCAGGGCGCTGGTTTTTAAAACTTATGGTGCTGAAGGTCTGACAGACCCTAAAATGCCATTTGGAGACTTTGCCGAGACAGCTTTCTTTCCGCGGGAACTGGAAGCTATGAAGCAAAGGGTGAAGGCGAGAGTCCAGCTAAAAACAAAGAACACTGAGCCAGAGCACAAAGGTCGCAAATGCGGATTTTGTAGAAAGGAACTCAAGCAGGGCCCAAACAGTCCTCACATACACACAGGATTCCCAGGAGTAGCAGGGAAGTATGTGTACTGTCCTGCTAAAGTGTTATCCCTCTACAGGGATCAGGGCATGGAGAAGCAGATGACCTGGAAGAACTTCAAGGAGTCTGATTTTTATGAGGCAGAAAAGAAAAGATGGGAGGCTGACAAGGGAAAATGACCAGGTTTGTTTTCATGAATAGGGAAATCACTTCTGTTGTTTTCCTCCTGTGTCTCTGTTAATGCCAAATTGTCATCCTGTGTGTTTTAAAACATTTACATTATTTCATTCTCTATTTACTACTGCTTTATTTACTTTTTTATATTTACTTTATTTAACAAAATATTATTTACTTTATTTACTTCTACCTTATTTTGTTACTTATATATTATGTTTTGTACATAATCTGCTGTGTTTCTGTTGTTTACAATAAAGATATTTTCTTGATTAATATCTACATGTCTCATTCATATCTTAAATATAAATAATACCTTCGGAGTTTTTCTTTTGAAGGTAATAAATAAATATAAACACAATAACAGTTACTATAACAAATTAGGATTCACATTTCTTGATTCATAGATAGCTCTTCATCTTTGATTATGTATCACAGACTTTGCCCAAACCGGGTGTCGAACCTGCGAACAGAAGAAATATCAGCTGGCTAAGACAGTGGTTCAGCACCATAGACAGCATCAGTAATGCTGCGATTTTATTGGCTGTCACTCTATGCCACCTAAGCACGTCTTGCCCCCGCGTGGCAGGTGAGAATTCTACCACTGAACCACCAATGCTGAATTATAAAGGCAAGCCACCATACGGCAGTTGAGGCGAAAAGTTCAGCCAACAAAGACTGTTTTTCAAGCAACCACGCTTCTATATTTCATTATAAGATCTATATCCGTAAAGACATTCTCGTGTTCCTCCCTTAAATGGATTTGATGTTTAGCATCAAACTAGTGTTTTCTAATGCCGCGGAGTCAGCACGTATAACATGCCACACAACTCAAGCGTATTACTAAAGAGATAGGTTCCAATCGGGGGCACAAAGTGCAGCACAAAGTGCAGCACAGCAGCAGGGGTCTTTTTTGGACTCAATGCCAAAGAAACCACAGGTGAGAGCCACGAACCATGCTAGCGCAGCTGGGGGAAAGGGTGTGGCCTGGGATGTGGAAAAGCCAAGTGAGGGTCACCGCGAGGGCTTGGACTGGGACAACTAGGGTGGTGTCTGTTCTCGAGGACGGCCTCCACAATTACTCTGGTTTCTCTTCAAAGCGTATAAGTCTTTCGCCTTTTACTAAAGACTTCCGTGGAGAGGAACACCTACGAGTTCAACCTATTTTTAGTAGGCTTGGCCATTTGGCTGAGCATTCTGAGTTTGTGAAAGACAAGAGCAGTCATTAGCACCTGGGCAATCCAAGCGCCTCTGTTACGCCAGGTCAAAAGAGCCGCACCAAGACCTGCGGCGACTGCGCAACGAGTCCGTCTCCCGCAGCAAACGTTAAGGGTCATCGCTTCTCGGCCTTTTGGCTAAGATCAAGTGTAGTATCTGTTCTTATCAGTTTAATATCTGATACGTCCCCTATACGGGGACTATATATTAAATGGATTTTTAGCACTGGGAGCTGAAAGAGGGGCTTGCCCCGTTCACTCCACGCATCGACCTGGTATTGCAGCGCCTCCGGGAACGGTGCACCCTCCTCCTGCCTTGTGGAAAAACAAACAAAGACGCATCTCAAACAGGATAGCAAACCCACGTGTTTTTGCTGATGGGAACTTGGGTCCCCCTCGCAGCGAGGGTGCAGCGAGTCGTTTGGCTGATGCAGAGCGTAGTGCACGCGCTGGGGTGTACAGTTTAACCATGTCCTGGATGTAGGAAGGGCCAGATCCATTCGCAGCATGGTATGCAAGTACCAGTGTCTTGAAGTGGATTCTAGCAGTTACCGGGAGCCAGTGAAGGGAGCGGAGGAGCGGAGTGGGAACATTTAGGAAGGTTGAAGACCAGACGAGCCGCTGCATTCTGGATGAGCTGCGGAGGTCGGATGGCACATGCAGGTAGACCAGCCAGGAGGGAGTTGCAGTAGTCTAGGCGTGAGGTGACGAGAGCCTGGACCAGAACCTGGGTGGCTTTCTGTGTCAGCTGGGGACGAATCTTCCTGATGTTGTAAAGCGTGTATCTGCAGCAACGGGTTGTAGCAGCGATGTTTGCAGTGAAGGACAGGTTGTTATCTAGGATTACTCACCGATTCCTTGCAGTCTGAGTCGGGGAAACAACAGAGGTGCCGATGTTGATCGTCAGGTCAAGAGTGGGACAATCTTTTCCCGGAAGGAAAAGCAGTTCAATCTTGTCAAGGTTGAGCTTGAGGTGATGAGCAGACCTCCACTGAGAGATGTCAGCTAGACAAGCAGAGATGCGTGCGACGACCTGGGTCTCTGAGCGGGGAAAGGACAGAATCAATTGGGTGTCGTCAGCATAGCAGTGGTATGAAAAACCATGCGGGCTAATGACTGACCATTTCCGCTCTGCTGCCCGAAGGACGGTTCTATTAGCACGCAGTGCGTCACTTAGCCAGGGAGCAGTGGGGGACTGACGAGCCTGCCGAGATGTGAGAGGACAGAGAGAGTCCAGAGAAGATGAGAGAGTGGAGAGGAGAGTTTTCTGCAGCAGAGTTTGGAGGCAGGAGTTGGAACGAATCAGAGGAAGGGAGGGCTGAGAGCACCGATGAGGCAAAGGTAGAGGGGGAGAGGGAACGAAGGTTACGGCGGACAGGTGCAGGATGAGAAGAGATTAGTTTGTTATGTTTGGAAAGGGGTAGAGAGAATGAAAGGAAGAAGTGATCGGATGTGTGGAGCGGGTTTACAGAGAGGTTAGAAGTAGTGCAATTCCTTGAGAATATGAGATCAAGGACATTGCCAGCTTTATGAGTTGGTGGGGATGGAGACAGTGAGAAAGCAAAGGCGGTTAACAGAGATGTTAGTTCGTCTATCTTCCCCGTCTGGAGGTTGAAGTCTCCGAGAAGTACAGCCGGAGGGCCAGTTTCAGGGATGTGTGAGAGGAGATGATCTAATTCCTCCAAGAAGTCCCCCAAGGCGCCTGGTGGACGGTAGAGAACAACAATGGTTCAATTTTGTAAATTGTGTAACTTGCTGCTGTTAAATACCGTCATGTGCAATATGTGCTTTATGTGCAATAAATGCTTTATATACACATGCCATCTTTAATAACTCTAATATATACCGGGCTGCTAAATCCTAAGAACTGCTACAGGATTTTATTTGTAGATTTGATTCGTTTTTGATCTGTATTTTTGAAAATTATGTAACTTTTTATCTTTCTTTAGCATATTGTTTATTATATTATAACTTAGTACTTTTTTAGCATATTGTTGTGTTGTTTGTTTATTATATTATAACTTAGTACTTTTTTAACGCATGTAAGATATGCAACACTAAGCTGTCTGTGGCTCTTTGCTGCTGTAACGCTTGCAGTGTCCCCTCTGTGAGACTAAAGGGATCCTGATGGGCTTTGTGTTTCTCAGTGAGTGAGTCCAGTGTAACCTGGGAGGCACCTTCAGTCAACTTAACACTGGTGAGGTGAAGACCAGTATAAATCCCAGTGTGCTTCAATATAACACCAGCAGCTAGCAAAATGGCCTTACATGTAATGTACATCTAATTAAAATGTTAAAGCATTATAGATTAAAAAAGACTAATTGTATCAAATGTAACGTCTTTTAAAAGTTATATAAAAGAAAGTGATTGAAACTTATAAGACACTGTAACGTACTCTTTTTTTATGTTCACTTTATTTGCTTCCATTGTGTTCTGCAGTAACGGCTACAATAGATTCCCTGAATAAAGCAATAATGCACTGTGAAATGAGTTCGAAGCCGATTGTTCATCTGCCTTCTTCTTTTCCAAACAAAGCATTGCCACCATATTTCTCTTTTCTCCAGAACTTTGATTCAGTACAGTCATCTGTGTGTGATAGTGCTACCACCACACAACACAGTTATTCATATGCTTTGGTTTAGTTTTCTGTAACATTGGGGTGAACAGAATAGGAAACACTATGTCAATGTCAAATGTACTGATGAAGAACAGTTGACCAAAGTGCTGTACAATTTATATAGTAAAAGTAAATGCAACAAAACACACAAGAATATAATACTTTATATTGCAGTATATTTTAATAGATGATGTGGCATCGGTGTAATTGAGTGTTTTAGTGGTCCCATGTATCACCTCGATATGATCACATGACATCCAAGGTGTCCATGTGATGTCATCCAGGTTGTTTTGCGGGGCTTTTTGTTTACATGTTGTTGTGCATGTTTACAAGTTGTGCCCAGAGTCACTGCAATGAGAAAGCGGGTGTGTTTTCATTGGTCAAAAGCTGAAGTGAAACAATATACTTTTTCACCAACCTCAGATGCTACTGTAAGCATCTTTATAATATAACCTTTGCTAAAACATGAAGCAAAACATGTTACCTCTACATAACAGACCAGACCTTTTACATTTGATGGATAAAATAAATCGTAATGTATGCAGGTATGATATTAAATAGCACTTCTTATATCCAGTATTTAAAGCCACTACAGGCAACGTTTTTGTATTGATGTCTTATCAATCCCTTTCTACAGTGTGCACATTGTAATGTCTATGGGAGTATGAAAGAATCCCTGTTCAGATCAGTTATTTTGAAGTCTCAATATTTAACACTAATTTCACACTCAAGAAACACGTTTCATCCTCCTACCAGTGCCCTGACTAGTCACTGCCAATTCAACTGGAGTTGGTCTGTGTGTCCTATGTGCGTGAGCAAGTCTGGCGCAAACTGGCTGCCGTGATATCACTCAGACTGAGTGTTTGATAGCTGTCGGTCCATTCGTTGTTCGTTCTGTGTAATTCATTGGCGACCAATTTGTGTAAAGCGCTTTGAGTCTTGAGCGCTAAAAACTATATAAAATGAATTATTTTTATTTTTATTATTATTGTCTGCCACCGGTTACGATCTCCTGCAAAACTGTGACAAATTGCTTTATGGCACAAGGAAGTGTGTCAGTGAATCAGGAAGAGCATGTCATACTTGGAGTATAGTCGTGGATTGTGCTAGCAGTCGTGGCGTGTGGCGCAGTGGATAGATCCTTGGTGTTGGAATCAGGGGGTCACGGGTTCAAACCCCACTGCAGTCAGCATGTCGTTGTGTCCCTGGGCAAGACACTTCACCCCAAATTGTTCCTGTGGGGATTGCCCACAGTATTGAGTATGTAAGTCGCTTTGGATAAAAGCGTCTAACAAGTAACATGTAATGTAATGTAACATACAATGACCCCGAGCATTCTGCATGTCTTCTTTGCGATGGTTAGGTAAAATAATTAAACTAAGCAAACGGTAAGGGTTCCCAAATCCACCTCTTCTAAGAGATGACCTACTGCTGCTTTAAGCTTACATGGAGAACAAGGAAGAGAACAATCCAAAACAACCCAAAAGGTTAAACCAACATGAATGTAAAAATCACCTGCTGGGTAATCATGGGGAAGCTGCAACTGCATTTGTTGGCACCAAATGTATGAAAAGACTGAACATCATAGCAATGTAACGGGGCACTTTGGCTGTCTCAAGGTTACACACTCAATTCACATTCACACAATTGCACTGGCTTTGTTTCTGTTGCCTCATAAACCTAGGGTCTCCTCCTGCTCTTGCAATGGCACGTTATTCACAGTTTTTGACATGACCCCTGTCATTCTCCAGACCACGGTTTTAAATGTCCACTCTCCTAGTGTCACAGAATGGTCTGGGGCATCCATTGTGCGACACTACTCCCAAACTCTATAATTAAGCTCTGGTCTCTGGAAAGCGGTCACTTTCAATACAAGTCACGGTTTACTGAAGACATAGGAGAACCTGTGTTTTACTTGTGTGTCTTATAACTTTTTATCCTGAGGTTCTTTTGCTAAAACCAGTTAATGTGGAGCCTCTATAGACTTGTTTAGTTTTTAGCATTGTTTATAAGTCTGGCATAGTTGAACCTAACCATTTTGCATGGACTGACACATTTCCAGAAAATGCACATACGTAGGTGAATGTTATTAGTAAATTACTTGAATGCAGAGCTGATTCTTGTAAATATTTTATTGTGTAGCATTTTGAAAAACAAAATTGTGGCGCATATAAGACGAAGTCTACCGCTACAAGCCAAATTAATTGGGATAATATGATATACAAATCAGTAAAACAAATCTTATTGCTGCTAAGAACGTGTACAGACATTTTATTTAAGGGCAAGTTCTTAAAACAAGAAGTCATTAACTAACCAATAAGTAATAAGTAACTTAAAGTACAAATGCAGTGATAAAGTCAAATGTATTGGATGTTTGGATAACTAGATAACCCCCTGACTAGACGTCTTATAGGGAGAGGAACTAGACAGTGCTCACATAGTTGTGTAGATCGTTCTGTCACTGAACGGTGCAGGATAGAGGAGGAAGTCTTCTTATTTGAAAAGAATATATTTTCTTCAGAGAAAGCAAATAAAGCATGATACATTTGTTGGCACAGGTTCCTAACAATGAAGTCAAATAATCATGGTAAAGTAAAAAGCAAAGGCAATCAGGCATGTAAATTGCTTTTGTTGTTTGTTCTACATTTCTGTAACAACTTGTTTAACTGCGGTGTAGGTAAGACCTTTGTATACACCACTGGTGTCATACTGAAGCACGCTGCCATTATTGCAGGTTATTTTCACAGTGCCAGTGTAAGGCAGGTCAATGGTGGCTCGACCGATTGTAATGTCAGCTTTCACCTTCTTTCCTGCAGGAACAGTTATGGTAAAGGTTACCGTCTCCGTTCTCTCGTCAGTGTTTTCCAGATGGTAAGAGCTCTCTGTTCCCATGGTAAAGCTGAATCCAGCTGAAACCTCCATTACCTCTGGGATTCCTGCACTCACTTCCATACTGAAAGTTGCCTCCATACTGTTGGTCACAGTCCAAGAAGACATGTTTGTAATCTTCTTGGAGGATTCAATCTTGTTTTCTTGGTCGGCTGTGGTTTTGTTGTCGTAGGTGATGGATTTGATTTCTTCTACAGTCACCTGCGGTACAACTTGGCTCATTGTTGGGTAGTTGACGTCCATCAAAACGGTTCTCTGGACAGCATTCAGGAACATGAAGCCCATGCAGTCAATGTCATGGCCACATCTTCCAACAACCCCGAAGCAGATTCCAGAGCCAACATCCATGGGGTATTCTGTCTTCAAGCCCCAGCTGGTCATTTTGGCAAAGAACTCTCCGGAACGATTTGTCTTGAATTTTATGGCCCCTAGACGAGTACCTGCTCCATTCCCCCACAGCGACAGAGAGGTGAAACACTCCCCAGGCTGAAATATATACTCCTGACTAGAACCTGATGCTTGCCCAAAAAGTTCTTGACGTCCATCTGTGAGCAAGACTTGGACACCCCTCACCTGCGAGCCTCCTACCCACACATTCAACTTCTTTAGCGTAGCTCCATTACTCTCTCCAGTTAAGGAAAACGAGTGACCACCGTTGCCACCGATTTGATGACAAGTTGTTGGATAAGCCATCTTGTTGGTTTTAGATAAGATCTGAAATGGAAATGTTCAGTTAAATACCACTGCTTTAAATATTTAAATAATGTGTTTAAAATGTCAAGAACATTTGATTTTCAGCATGGAATTGCACGCAATGTCATTGTTACATCAGATATAGGAGAAACATTTTAAAGACGATTTTTTATCTTTTTATTTTTTTGAGTCAGGATAGTAATTGTATATTGAATATTTATCAATTTATTGCAATTAAGCATTCCAATATGCCTTGGCCTTATAAGCTCTGCTCCTTCCAGTCTTCCTGCCTGTGATACCGGATGGCTCACGGCTTCACATCCAATGCACGAGGAAGGAGTGCTACTTATTTTGGAAACCCCCCAAATAGGATGTATACTGGGCTGGCCTAAACTAAAACTGTAGGCTGGAGTGGACAACGCAGCTTTTTAGAGTGTCAAATTAGTTGAGAAATTGTCTCACTAATGCGTGATTGAAAACATTTTCAGAATTGTTTAAACTGCAGCTTTTTCTAGCCTGCGGGAAAAGCCTTTTTGGTTCTGAATTTGGTTTGCGCAATGATCTATAGGCATTACGGTACACAGTGAATAAACAATGCAAATGGTCCACAAATTACGGGAAGTTCACTTGATACTACTACCCAAACTTGTTGTCCATATACTTACTTAATTTAGCATAAACAACTAAATATATTGTTTTAGCAGCTCATACCCCTTTTCCACCAAAGCAGTTCCAGGGTTAGTTTGGAGCCTAATCTTAAACCTGTTCATTGCTTTTCCACCGCTAAAGAACCGGCTCTCGGCCGGGAAAACGGGTTCCATGGTGGCCCCAATTCTTTGCTGGTTTAAGACCAAGCACCGCTTCAGAGTCATGTTACAATGCGAAACACACGTTAGTTATTTGAATGAGCAATGATAGAAACAAATGTGTAGAGTAGCTGTATTTGACGACTCATGATCTACCACCTGCTTCTCTCTGTTCGACATAAAGCTAGTCCCCCCACCTTCTTCCTTACACTAGCTAGCAAGATGAGTCACACACAATTTAAAAAGGAGCAGCATTTTTTAAATAACTTTATTGAAAAATATTAAATATACAATTGATTCCAAAGGTAATGTTTTAATATTAGTATTTTAAACTTTGATTGGACGGCCGGCATTGCTATTGGTAAGCACTGCAATTGGGCAACATTTAAACTATTCCACTATTTCACTGCCAAAAATGGACAAATGCAAGGGGGGTGCTGCTTTGGAAGAGGAGCATGCAAGCACATCTTTGAATAAGTACAACATGGGTAAGAGGCACTAGAAGTTAAAAAAGCAGGTTCAGTTAAAACGGAATCTAGTTTGTTTCCATTGTTGTGGTGCTCAGTAATTGGGGTTAGCATTATGTGGAGAGCAGAGAAGTATACTGCTTACATTTCCAGGGGCTAGAGAGCCACTTCATTAAGTCCTAGAAGGGTCGCTACTTGAACCAAGAAAAACAGGCTCTAGCTCTAGCACTGAACTGAACTGGCTCTAGGTTCTTGTTGGTGGAAAAGGGGGAGCTAACTGCCCCTTGAATAATGTAATTTGGGTATCTCAATTTACTGTAGAAACTGCAAAATGTTGCGCCGGCATTGCTATAATTCTGTCCAGTAGGTGACTAGCAATATATTGCCCAATGGACGCATTTGAACACCGTTTCTTCAGTTTGTTCGGAAGAAAAGCACAACCCTTTAATTCTATTTATTCTAATTCTATTCAATTTGTGGCTAAGCCGGCATTGCTGTTAAAGTATGTCGGCCGAAGAAATCGTAGCATTAAGTGGCAGAATAAGCCCACCCAAGGGGATCTTAACACATGATGCATAATTCCGAGGCTGGCAATTATTGAAGGGGTGACCCTTTGAACTGGCTAGCAGTGATCTAAACAATAACATAACGTGCTTTGTATGTAAATTGAAGGATTTTGAGTAGTAAGCACAGGGTATTCTATTACAAAAAAATATTGAATTATGGCTCACCTTATTTGGAGTGTTGGTGAAGATAATCTGAAAGCGATTCTTTTAGCCGCAGCATCAACTAATACGTCTAGGATGTGAATTACAAGTAAGTAGTTTCAACAAGTCTGTATATGAATGTTTATAATCAAAGACGATGCTCTAATATTTATGCTTCAGGCAGGCTCCACCCATAATACTGAGGGTTCTTGTCATTGGTTAATACATTTCACAGGCTTTGTTGTTTTTATCCTACAGTTGACGGTAACTCCCACAATTTGAGTTGTGCTTTTTATAACCTACTAAAATACTTGGAAAGTAGTTGCTCACCTGACCCGTGCTTTCCCAAACTTGCCTTGCTGTGTAACTGGTATGCATCTCCTACACTGTGATGTCCTTCTAACTTTGTATCCAGTGGTTTTAGACTGATTATGCTGGCTGTCTTAAGTGGCTGATTTATCTTCTCTTTTGTAAAAAATCTTCTTGCATATCAATTATTTTTTGGCAACATACTCCTTTAGCTTACTCTTAGTAACCTGCAGCTTTTAAATTGTCTCCCGTGTTACCAACAAAGGGAGTGGCGTAGTCTGTTGTTCCTGTATGCTACATAATCATGGCTACATGATTTAACCCCCCCCCCACACACACACACACACACACACACACACACACATACACACATATCACACACACACACATCACACCTGTGAGGTTCTGCACGTTTCAAACAAAAGATTGAAATGAGATCTAGCATGTGGGTAGGTATAACAATGATTACTTACAGTTGAATGTGTGTGTGAGTGTGTGTGTGTGTGTGTGTGTGTATGCATATATGCATGTGTAAGGGTGAATTTGAATAGAAAGATATAATATAGATCAACTATTGTGTTGTATATTGTGCTGTGTTTACTGTATATGTATTGTACAGTGACCGTTGGTGTTTAGAAAGGCACCTATAAATAAAAACAAATGTATGATTCATTTGATGTTTTTATGCATTTCAAAACCTAGACCAGATGTTCCAAAACTATTTAAAATTAGGCTTCATTCGTGAGATGAGAAATCTGAATCAAATAGTTGTAGCTAGATCTCCTTAATGCTATGAGTGCACTTTTCTGTTTTCAATAATTATAAAGGAGTGCCTTGGAAATATGTGTTTACATAAATTGCATTTATCTCTCTCGCTCGATCCCACGCCCACTTTGGCCGTGAGCTGCGGGCGCCTGATAAGCCAACACCCCCCACTCTCATCACTTACAGCGCCCCTCGTACAGGGCAAAGTGTAACCGGGGTGAAAAGGGATTTACATTTACTTAATTATGAATGTTGGTACATCAAGGCCGGACATTAGGATGAGCGCAGTCAAACAAATGTTTTCCTTCCCAGAGCTGCCAGCGCAGCACCCCCCAGATCTGGCGCCCTAGGCGACCGCCTATGTCGCCTATACCAAGAACCGGCCCTGACTTAACCTAACAACTTATTTAATTTGTTATCACAATTACTAATGTCATGTTTTATTCTTGAAGAGAATGTCTTTCTTTCTGGCATTCTTGCAGGATTAACAAAAATAAGAATAACATTGAGAAACATCTTTGAAGTAAATGGCTGTTGTTAAACTCTTCCCACATTTACTTCAATCGTTCAGTAGAAAAGATAAAAGTATCTAAGCAATACACAATAGAATTTATAAAGAATAAATGAGAAATCTCTACAAAAGACCAATACACTACAAAAACAGAAACGTATTGACATGTTGGTTATATTCATCAAAAAGGCTTCAAAGGTATTCAGTCTTGGATGAAGATGTTTTAATTGGGGTGTGGACGTCACATCCTCTCGAGGGGTCCGGGGGTATGCCCCCCTGTGAAGAAATGTTTGAAAATGTAAAGTAAAATGCTTCAATCTGGTGCACTTTAAGCACACATTACTAGAGACTAGATCTTCGAGGGTGCAACTCTAAACACCCATATGAAAAAGATCGGTTTACATTTGAATAACCAAGTATGTGAACTTAACCAATAACCTACCACAGCCAATAACAAATACAAGTAGCTTATTTTATTTTTGTTGTTCATTCATATCTTATTTTACCTTAACATTTATTTCTGCATATGTTTTTATCTCTCAAGTTTTAAACGATATGTCTGGTTTACTGTCCTATAGTATACATTGAAATGATTTCAAACCTGTTTATCCCAATAATTATAAAGGAGCGCCTTGGAAATATTGAACAATGTGTTTCTGCTGCTGGTTTATAAAGCACTGAATGGTTTAGGCCCAGAATACATTTGTGACCTCCTGCTAAATGATGAAGCATCCAGATCTCTCAGGTCTTCAGGGACTGGTCAGCTTTCTGTCCCCAGAGTCAGAACTAAACATGGAGAAGCAGCGTTCAGTTATTATGCTCCATCTGGAACCAACTCCCAGAAACCTGCAGGTCCGCTGCAACGAAGACTACTTTCAAATCCAGCAAGAAGACTTTTCTTTTTGTCGCTGCTTTTAATTGAACTATTCATATCTTAGACTGCACTGTAACTTTTATCCATGTATTTCTTCTTTTAATGTTTATTTTATTATCTTTGCTTTTTAATGATTTTAAATGCCATTTTCTGAATGTCTTTCATTTTTTGTAAAGCACTTTGAATTGCCTTGTGTTGAAAGGTGCTATATAAATAAACTTGCCTTGCCTTACATAAATTGCCTTTATCTGTCTCGCTCGATCCCACGCCCACTTTGGCTGTGAGCTGCGGGCGCCTGATAAGCCAACACCCCCCACTCTCATCACTTACAGCGCCCATCGTACAGGGCAAAGTGTAACCGGGGTGAAAAGGGATTTACATTTACTTAATTATAAATGTTGGTACATCAAGGCCGGACATTAGGATGGTCTTCTTGTTCACTCTGGTTCTTAGAGAAGATGAGGATATCATCTAGATAGAATATCATCTAGATAGAATATCATCTAGATAGAATATCATCTAGATAGAATATCATCTAGATAGACAAAAACAAAACGATTTAGAAAGTCACGCAGTACGTCATTGACTAAGGCCTGGAAGACAGCACACTCTAAAAACGAATTCAGGCGACCTTTCACCTCCACTTAATTAAATGCATGGTTGCAAGTTAAAAATGTGAGTTAATTGATTTAGATTAACATTTGAAGTTGCAAACATTAATTTATAAGTTGTGTTGACGTAATAATGTTGGTAATTACATCAACTTAATATTGTGTGTCATTTGAACTCTGATTTCTGTGTTCATTGACTTCAAACTAAATTCAAGTTGTAGTAAGTAATGCAATTGGCTTGATAACTTCATTGTTCTATTGTTTCAAGTCCACTCCCACTTAACATGCCGGGACAAGTTCCCACAGTTAAGACAAATAGAAATATACAAAGGACATTTTAAGGTGAGTGTCATCTGTTGTCATTCAAACAGTAGATAGCCTTGTAGTTGCACTGTATAGGCAGATTGCTGCTTGACCAAAATCAGCAGCCTTTGAACTGAATAGTTCTGTGAGAGGATACAAAGTGGTAGAGGCTACTGTGAGAGTAACAATACTTTGGTTACTTTGTGATATCTCTTTTTATTCAAAATGAATCTCGTGAAGCAGATCAAGGACGCTTGTTGAGGGAGGATCCTTATTTAGAGTTGTCATTGAAATGCAAGTAGTTGGCAGTCTCCCATTCAGAATATATTCATTTAGGTCATTTCTCTTTTTTTCCTTTTTCAAAGATAGCACAATACAATTGAAGTACTCAGAGAACTAGCCATCCGCTGCCTTGTGGTGCACCTTGGAGGAAAGGAAGAGGACCTTTTCAAGGAGTTTAGCCACGTCATTACAAATCTTGAAATCAAATCAAATCCACGGGCCAGTGTAAAAACACAGGACAAAAGCACTGCTCTCTGTCAGCTACATTCTGAAGCGTGTTGCACTTTTGGCCACGCCCCAATCAATAATACCTTAGCAACGTTCAGCATGGATAGGTGTTGACACAATGGCATGGGGAAAGGATTGTGTATCATTTGACAAGTGGCTTCTGCTCTTCTGCTCCAGTTCACATATCGTATGGAACCTGCAAACAGATGAGAAGATACACTAAAACGTGCACGGTTGTGATTGACACAATCTGTCCACATGCATTTAAACACTAGGCAAAGTACTCAAAAGCACCTCTGTGTGTCTTCAGGACCACGTTGCCATGACGACACACACATGCAGACTCAATAGGTGAAAACTATAGCAGCGTTGCTTTAGCAGCTGGTAATAATGGCTCTGAATTCGCTAACAGTTTAAAAAGTATGCAGTTACCTAATTCATGATCTCTGATGCGCTAACCTGTGATTTAATGTGCTTCAAAAGGACATATCTCCTTCATCAGTGACCGGTCCACCCAGGGTCTGAGCACACTATGCAGCCATCGTGAGGGAGGGACACAGATGAGCATTCTGCGTTAAATATGTTCATACTGTTTGAGATAATGACTGTCTGCAGTGTAAACATCTCTGATACATCTTTTGTAGAATGGATGTGTGATCTGCAGACTGGCGGCCATTGAGAGCTTGTTTCTGTAGTTTTACAAACACTTTACAGATGTTACAGATTAGGCACTGGGTCTAAATATGCAAAGGCCTCTAACGTCGATGTGATGGCAGCATGTGTTTGCTTTGTCCCCATGTCCCATGGTAATATGCTAATGTGTTTATTTATTATTTGTGGGGCAATTTCAATTTGTGTTATTTATGTTTTTTTCAGGATGTAAATGAAGCTCAGCGCAAGTTCTTTCAGGAAGACTGGGTGTGTGTACATTCACTCCACAGCTGCATATAACCAGCTCATCAGGCGTTCTCTTTAACCTATTACATTCACCTCATTCTCCAGCAGCCAATCAGCGCGCTGCAGCCACACTATGAAACGGTTCTCCTCTCTCCTGCAGTCAGCTGTTCAGGTGTTCATGCTCCTATCATATGGCTTGTGTCAATACATGTTCAAACTGAATGAAGTCTCTCCTGATTGAAGCATCATGTGTTGAAATAAACAACTGCAGTTCAAAATAAAAGTGAATTGCCTCATATTCTTGTTGTGGAATCAATTAATGTCTTTCTTAAAAGGCAAAAACATGAAAAAGCTAAGAAATAAGAATAAAATATATTTGGAGCAACTTAATTTATAAATGGTTGTCAACTTAAAAACGTGTGTTCACAATGATGGTAATTAAGTACATACAACTTAAGATTACTTTTAAATCATGTGGTAAAACTAGTCGGAACAACTTAATTTTGTGAGTAATCAACTTAAAAACTTGTGTTTATGCTCCAATTATTAAGTAAGTGGTAATTAAAAACACCTCTGATTGTAGGAAAAGCCTTCTCTCCTAACTCAAATAACTTTGTTGCTTCAAGACAATTTCATTAGAAGTTGTCTTAACTCAATAAACATCGATGCAAACTGTTGCGTTGATTTCCTTTGTTGAGCCAAGGCATTTGTTTTTAGAGTGCAGGAGCATTGGTTAACCCGAAAGGCATGACTAAATACTAACAATGTCCCAGAGGGGTGTTGAAAGCAGTCTTCCATTCATCCCCCCCAGCGGATTCGGACCAAGTGGTAGGCGTTTCTGAGATCCAGTTTTGAGAATATGGTAGCTCCCTGGAGGGGTTCAAAAGCCAAACTGAGGAGTGGTAGGGGATACTTGTTTTTCACTGTGATGTTGTTTAGGCCCCGGTAATCTAAGCATGGCCGAAGGGTTTTATCCTTTTTGCCCACAAAAAAAAAGCCAGCACCGAGAGGGGAGGAGGATGGGCGAGTAATACCAGCAGCCAACGAGTCGTTGATATATTGTTCCATGGTCTCTCTCTCTGGTCTGGACAGGTTGTAGAGATGACTGCTAGGCAACAGTGCTCCAGGCAGAATGTCAATAGCACAGTCATAGGGTCGATGGGGGGGCAGAGACAGGGCCTTACCCTTACTGAAAACCTCTCCAAGGTCGTGATAGACTTTAGGGACATCAGACAGGTCCGCCGGAACTGAGGAGCGAGAGTTAGAGCAGGAAACGGGAGACAAAGCAGAGCGCAGACAGTTAGAGTGACAAAAGGTGCTCCATCCCAGAATTCTACCTCCTGCCCAATCTATGTGAGGGTTGTGGATGCTGAGCCAGGGGTAACCAATCACGAGAGGTGTTGATTCCAAACTGCTTTTGAAAACCAAAGCAATGCTCTTTGCTCCCAAGTCAGCGTCCTCTTGCCTCTCCATTGACACCCTTGATGGTGTCTCTGTTGAGTTTGTCGATACCTACAAATATCTTGGCTTTTGGTTGGACAGTAATCTGAACTTCAAACATCACATTGAAGTTCTAACTAAGAAATTGAAATTCACTCTTGGCTTCCTTTACAGACTTAAATGTTGTTTTTCAACTTCATCCTGTAAAAAGTTGGTCTCTGGCTTATTCCTGTCCCAGCTGGACTACGGTGATACCATTTATAGATGTGCCTGTTCCACTGTTTGGGCCAAACCTGACCCACTCTACCACGCTGCACTGCGTTATATATCAGATGCTCCCTATAGGACTCATCATCACACTGTACAGCCTAACTGGATGGTCCTCACTTACTATGCGTAGGATGCAGCATTGGTTTTTATTAATGTATAAAGCCATTTTAGGAAAGCTTCCACTGTACATATGTGCCAGATTTGCTCCAGTTTGTGACTCTTACAACCTCAGATACAGAGCCTGGATACGGGTCCAGGTGCCTGGATACGGGTCCAGGTGCCTGGATACGGGTCCAGGTGCCTGGATACGGGTCCAGGTTCCTGCTGTACGGACTGAGGCTGGGAAAAGGAGTCTTTTTCATTATGGTCCTTGGTCTTGGAATGACCTTCAATCACGCCTCAAACTGAGGGCACTTGTCTCTATAGCATGTTTTAAGTTGAAGTTGTCTGAAGTCCTTACCACCAGCTGCTCTTGCAGTAATAAGTAGCACCTTTCTTACTGTCCTAATGTGCACAATGTAGGGACTGCTTTTCGTCTTTTTGTTTTCTTAGTTGTGTTCTCTGTATTTTATATGTTTGTGTTATGTGTCACGTTGCTGCCTTCTTGGCCAGGTCAGCATTGCAAATGAGATTCTATCTCAATGCTTTTATCTGGTTAAATAAAGGTTAAATAAAAATAAAAATGATCAGCTATGACCTTAAACTGAACTTGTTCACAGTGGGTTTCCAGAGATGACCATAACAGCGCTGGTTTGTTCGGTTACCTTCTCGATGACACTGCCGTTGAGGGAGTAAGCAGTTAGGGGCTCCTCCAAAAGCTCAAGGGAGAGACCAAGTTGTCACGCCAGCTCCCGGCTGAGAAAATTGTCCTCGGCTCCAGAATCAATAAGTGCTTGGAGGGGAAGAGTTACAGACTTCAAACAGAGATTAGCGGGCACCAACAACCGGTTAGAAATGGGAATCTGTGGGGAAGTGTCTAGTGGACTCGCCAGAACCCCCACTCCTACCGACTAGCACTTGCTTTTGGGAGCCTAGGACAGTTAGAGAGGTAGTGTCCACTATGGCCACAGTAGAGACACTCACCAGCGCTCATGCGTTGCTGACGATCTTCAGGGGACAGTTTGGCTCTGCCGAGTTGCATGGGCACCAGGAGAGGACAAAAAACCCAGTGGTTGCTCGGCTTGGTCTGGTGGTCTGGAGAACGAGAGAGCAGAGACAGGTGAGTGACTGGACCGAACAGAACACACTGGTGGGGAATGTTTAGCCCTTTCAGCCCGTCTCTCTCTCATCCGACAGTCCAGCCGTGAAGTGAGAGTAATGAGGCTCTGAAGGTTCTCTGGCTCATCTCTGGTAGCTAGCTCGTCCTTTAGCGGGTCCCTCAAGCCCTTAATAAACACTGCCGTTAATGCCTTCTCACCCTACTGGGCCTCCGCTGCGAGGGTCCTGAACTCAATTGCATAATCTGCCATGGTCCGGGATCCCTGCTGGAGACTAAGCAGACGATTAGCGGCAGTCCCGGAATAATTTGGATGGTCAAAAACCGCAGTAAGTTGTGCCAAAAAATCCTCAAAGCGTACAGTGTCATAGTCTACTGAAGGATCGTATGCCTCTGCCCAAGCTAATGCCCTACCTCGGAGCAAACTCAACATATAGTTGATCTTGGTGGCGTCAGAGGCAAAAGACACGGGGCGTTGGCGAAATACTTTCCGACATTGAAAAACAAATCCCCGGCACTTCTCTACCTCTCCGTGAAAACAGCTCGGGGTCGGCGATCGGGAAGTCCTGGCGAGGGGCTGGAGCAGGAACGGGATTGCTGGCGGGACGAGAGGGAGAGAGTGGCTCGCCAAATCTGGCGAGCCACTTCAGACACACGGTGAGCCATTGCCTGGTTACTTTCAAATAGTATCTAGTCATTTGAAACACTATTTTAATGTTTAAAGCAATAGAATATAATGGAAGATCTCCATTTCAGATCTGATAAAAAAAACTACAAGATGGGTGCTGCATCATCTGATTTAGAACCGGCCCTGATGGTGTAGGAAACGTGCTCCGTGTTACAAGACGGGTCGGGGGTTTGGCGGTACCGCTGCAGACTCTCTGCACATACACACACCTCTCTGCATGAAGGAGCCGCGGTGCTGCAGCTCCTGATCGGAGCAGAGACACACGTTCACTAAGCAGAAAAACTATATCCTGTCACAGAGATCTGCTAATTTAAAGTAAAGTCAACACATATCGACCCTAAATAAAGTCTATATTAATAACGAGAGATGTTTTAACATATGGCTTAAACAAATGACAAATGAGCAAGGGTGATGTCGTCAGAGCATCGTCCTATGAACAAAAGGGAGTGGCGTAGTCTGTTGTTCCTGTGTGCTTAAAGATTAGCCCTTGCTACATAATCATGGCTACATGATTTAACCCCCCCCCCCACACACACACACACACACACACACACACACACACACACACACACACACACACACACACACACACACACATCACACCTGTGAGGTTCTGCATGTCTTTAAAACAAAAGATTGAAATGAGATCTAGCATGTGGGTAGGTATAACAATGATTACTGACAGTTGAATGTGTGTGTGTGTGTGTGTGTGTGTGTGTGTGTTTGTGTGTGTGTGAGTGTGTGTGTGTGTGTGTGTGTGTGTGTGTGTGTGTGTATGCATATATGCATGTGTAAGGGTGAATTTGAATAGAAAGATATAATATAGATCAACTATTGTGTTGTATATTGTGCTGTGTTTACTGTATATGTATTGTACAGTGACCGTTGGTGTTTAGAAAGGCACCTATAAATAAAAACAAATGTATGATTCATTTGATGTTTTTATGCATTTCAAAACCTAGACCAGATGTTCCAAAACTATTTAAAATTAGGCTTCATTCGTGAGATGAGAAATCTGAATCAAATAGTTGTAGCTAGATCTCCTTAATGCTATGAGTGCACTTTTCTGTTTTCAATAATTATAAAGGAGTGCCTTGGAAATATGTGTTTACATAAATTGCATTTATCTCTCTCGCTCGATCCCACGCCCACTTTGGCTGTGAGCTGCGGGCGCCTGATAAGCCAACACCCCCCACTCTCATCACTTACAGCGCCCCTCGTACAGGGCAAAGTGTAACCGGGGTGAAAAGGGATTTACATTTACTTAATTATGAATGTTGGTACATCAAGGCCGGACATTAGGATGAGCGCAGTCAAACAAATGTTTTCCTTCCCAGAGCTGCCAGCGCAGCACCCCCCAGATCTGGCGCCCTAGGCGACCGCCTATGTCGCCTATACCAAGAACCGGCCCTGACTTAACCTAACAACTTATTTAATTTGTTATCACAATTACTAATGTCATGTTTTATTCTTGAAGAGAATGTCTTTCTTTCTGGCATTCTTGCAGGATTAACAAAAATAAGAATAACATTGAGAAACATCTTTGAAGTAAATGGCTGTTGTTAAACTCTTCCCACATTTACTTCAATCGTTCAGTAGAAAAGATAAAAGTATCTAAGCAATACACAATAGAATTTATAAAGAATAAATGAGAAATCTCTACAAAAGACCAATACACTACAAAAACAGAAACGTATTGACATGTTGGTTATATTCATCAAAAAGGCTTCAAAGGTATTCAGTCTTGGATGAAGATGTTTTAATTGGGGTGTGGACGTCACATCCTCTCGAGGGGTCCGGGGGTATGCCCCCCTGTGAAGAAATGTTTGAAAATGTAAAGTAAAATGCTTCAATCTGGTGCACTTTAAGCACACATTACTAGAGACTAGATCTTAGAGGGTGCAACTCTAAACACCCATATGAAAAAGATCGGTTTACATTTGAATAACCAAGTATGTGAACTTAACCAATAACCTACCACAGCCAATAACAAATACAAGTAGCTTATTTTATTTTTGTTGTTCATTCATATCTTATTTTACCTTAACATTTATTTCTGCATATGTTTTTTTCTCTCAAGTTTTAAACGATATGTCTGGTTTACTGTCCTATAGTATACATTGAAATGATTTCAAACCTGTTTATCCCAATAATTATAAAGGAGCGCCTTGGAAATATTGAACAATGTGTTTCTGCTGCTGGTTTATAAAGCACTGAATGGTTTAGGCCCAGAATACATTTGTGACCTCCTGCTAAATGATGAACCATCCAGATCTCTCAGGTCTTCAGGGACTGGTCAGCTTTCTGTCCCCAGAGTCAGAACTAAACATGGAGAAGCAGCGTTCAGTTATTATGCTCCATCTGGAACCAACTCCCAGAAACCTGCAGGTCCGCTGCAACTCTGACTACTTTCAAATCCAGACTAAAGACTTTTCTTTTTGCCGCTGCTTTTAATTGAACTATTCACATCTTAGACTGCACTGTAACTTTTATCCATGTACTTTTTCTTTTAATGTTTATTTTATTATCTTTGCTTTTTAATGATTTTAAATGCCATTTTCTTAATGTCTTTCATTTTTTGTAAAGCACTTTGAATTGCCTTGTGTTGAAAGGTGCTATATAAATAGCCTTGCCTTGCCTTACATAAATTGCCTTTATCTGTCTCGCTCGATCCCACGCCCACTTTGGATGTGAGCTGCGGGCGCCTGATAAGCCAACACCCCCCACTCTCATCACTTAGGATGGTCTTCGTGTTCACTCTGGTTCTTAGAGAAGATGAGGATATCATCTAGATAGAATATCATCTAGATAGAATATCATCTAGATAGACAAAAACAAAACGATTTAGAAAGTCACGCAGTACGTCATTGACTAAGGCCTGGAAGACAGCACACTCTAAAAACGAATTCAGGCGACCTTTCACCTCCACTTAATTAAATGCATGGTTGCAAGTTAAAAATGTGAGTTAATTGATTTAGATTAACATTTGAAGTTGCAAACATTAATTTATAAGTTGTGTTGACGTAATAATGTTGGTAATTACATCAACTTAATATTGTGTGTCATTTGAACTCTGATTTCTGTGTTCATTGACTTCAAACTAAATTCAAGTTGTAGTAAGTAATGCAATTGGCTTGATAACTTCATTGTTCTATTGTTTCAAGTCCACTCCCACTTAACATGCCGGGACAAGTTCCCACAGTTAAGACAAATAGAAATATACAAAGGACATTTTAAGGTGAGTGTCATCTGTTGTCATTCAAACAGTAGATAGCCTTGTAGTTGCACTGTAAAGGCAGATTGCTGCTTGACCAAAATCAGCAGCCTTTGAACTGAATAGTTCTGTGAGAGGATACAAAGTGGTAGAGGCTACTGTGAGAGTAACAATACTTTGGTTACTTTGTGATATCTCTTTTTATTCAAAATGAATCTCGTGAAGCAGATCAAGGACGCTTGTTGAGGGAGGATCTTTATTTAGAGTTGTCATTGAAATGCAAGTAGTTGGCAGTCACCCATTCAGAATATATTTGTC
The DNA here is from genome assembly GCA_902827135.1 of Harpagifer antarcticus. NCBI lineage: Eukaryota > Metazoa > Chordata > Actinopteri > Perciformes > Harpagiferidae > Harpagifer > Harpagifer antarcticus. The sequence goes on from CADEHL010000146.1 coordinate 53,992, forward strand.
ACGGTTGAGTGAAGGAAGCAGGACCCAAGCGCAGATAACTTTGATAAACCTTTATTTCAAGGCTAAATGGAACGAAAACAGAACACTCACCGGTGAAGTCCGTCACCAACAAAAGAAGCACCGACACTGAACACAGCACGAGACAAGACTAAATACAGGGAGGGATAATTACAAGACACAGGTGACACAATCGGCAAACGAGACACAGGTGAGGAGGGAGGAGAAAAACACAAGAGCCACAGGTGAACACAATTAGCTAACGAGACACAGGTGAGGAGGGAGGAGAACACACAGGGACACTAACGACAGGAGGAAAACATGACAGAGAACAGTGAAAACACCCAAACCTAGACAGAACTGTGACAGAACCCCCCCCTCAAGGGACGGATTCCAGACGTCCCTAAACCCCAACACAAAAATCCAAAAAAAATCCAGCAGGGTGGGTGGAGGGGGTCCGGAGGAGGGACGTATCCCTAGGCCACCAGGGTGGGTGGAGGGGGTCCGGAGGACGGGACTAAGCTGACCGCCCAGGAGCCCAGTAGGGGACCAGGAAGGGATCTCGGGCGACGGCCCGGGGGCACGGCAGAAGCCGAGAAGGGGGACTCGGGCGGACGGCCTGGGGCAAGGCAGAGTCCATGGTGGGGGTCTCGGGCGGACGGCCCGGGGGCAAGGCAGAGTCCATGGTGGGGCGTAGGCCACAGCGGGCGAACTCAGGGGGCCGAGCATGAGGGCGAAGGCAGCGGCAGGAAGAGTCAGGGGGGCCGGGCTCGAGGACGAGGGCAGCGGCAGGAAGAGTCAGGGGGGCCCGGGCTCGAGGACGAGGGCAGCGGCAGGAAGAGTCAGGAGGCCGGGCCCGCGGACGAAGACCGCGGCTCACAGAGGGTCGGGATCGAGGGCGAAGACCAGACAGCTCCGGAGGCCGGGCAGGACCCGGTGTCGGCCGGACAGGAACCGGAGCCGGCGGGACAGGCTTCGGCAGGATCCCCCACGGAAGAGGACCAGGAGTTGGCAGGACCCCCAGCAGGAGAGCGGTTGGGCGGGACCTCCGACGAGACAGGACAAAAGGTTGGCAGTACCCCCGGCAGGAGAGTAGACGGCGGGACCTCCAACGGCACAGGACACAGGGTTGGCAGTACCCCCGGCAGGTGAGTAGACGGCGGGACCTCCAACGGAACAGGACATAGGGTTGGCAGGACCCCCGGCAGGAGAGTAGTCGGCGGGGCCTCCAACGGGACAGGACCCAGGGTTGGCAGGACCCCCGGCAGGAGAGTAGTCGGCGGGGCCTCCAACGGAACAGGACATAGGGTTGGCAGGACCCCCGGCAGGAGAGTAGTCGGCGGGGCCTCCAACGGGACAGGACACAGGGTTGGCAGGACCCCCGGCAGGAGAGTAGTCGGCGGGGCCTCCAACGGGACAGGACACAGGGTTGGCAGGACCCCCGGCAGGAGAGTAGTCGGCGGGACCTCCAACTGGACAGGACATGGGGTTGGCAGGACCCCCGGCAGAGGGCTAGTCTGCGGGACCTCCAACTGGACAAGACATGGGGTTGGCAGGACCCCCGGCAGAGGGCTAGTCTGCGGGACCTCCAACTGGACGGGACATGGGGTTGGCAGGACCCCCGGCAGAAGACTAGTCTGCGGGACCTCCCAACTGGACAGGACATGAGGTTGGCAGGACCCCCAGCGGAACCTCCAACGGTACAGGACATGGGGTTGGCAGGACCCCCGGCAGAAGACTAGTCTGCGGGACCTCCAACTGGACATGAGTAGGGGCTTGAGTGGGGACTCGAGAGAGGGCTTGAGAGGAAACTTGAGAGGTGACTCGAGAGGGAACTCGAGAGGGGACTAGAGAGGGGACTTGAGAGGGAACTCGAGAGGAGACCTGAGGGGAAACTTGAGAGGTGACTCGAGAGGACACTGGAGAGTTGACTTGGGAGGTGACTCGAGAGGACACTGGAGAGTTGACTTGAGAGGGGACTCGAGAAAAGACTCGAGAGGGAACTCGAGAGGGGACCTGAGAGGGGACTTGAGAAAAGACTCGAGAGGGAACTTGAGATGGGATGAGGGAAGGGACTAGAGAAGTGACTCGAGGAGGGACTTGAGAAGTGACTAGAGGTGGGACTGGAGAAGGGACTAGAGAAGGGACTAGGACAGCTGGGGCCAGAGCTAAGGCTGGAAACCATGGCTGCTGGGGCCAGAACTGGAGCCGGAATGATGGCTGCTGGGGCCAGAACTGGGGCTGGAACCATGGCTGCTGGGGCCTGTACTGGGGCCGGAACTATGCTGTGTGGGCCGGTTCTGTAGCCGGAACCATGACTCTTGGGGCTCGGATTGCTAGCCTGGACTTGCGACTCCTTCTCCTAGAAGCCGCCTGAAGGCTCCGTGGACCTCCAAAAGCCAGCCGAGTTCCAGAAAACGCCTCTTGGACAGGAGCAGGAACTGGGGCGGAAGCACTGGTTGACTCCAGACGGAACACACCGAGACGTTTATAGTCCGCAGGCTGGAAATCACACACCCAGATGAAGTTAAACATCCAGTCAGGTAAGAACTTCACCAAGTCCGGTTTCTCCATAGCCAACCGGTGCGCCTCTACCAGAGCGGCCTCCTTCTGCCGAACACTGGACGCTCCCCTCCACCAATCATAGCAGCAAGCCAAAGCAAAGGAAAAATGCTGTAATTCCACCTCAAATGGGTCATCTTCTGGGTCCATCTCTGGTCGGTGCTTTCTGTCACGGTTGAGTGAAGGAAGCAGGACCCAAGCGCAGATAACTTTGATAAACCTTTATTTCAAGGCTAAATGGAACGAAAACAGAACACTCACCGGTGAAGTCCGTCACCAACAAAAGAAGCACCGACACTGAACACAGCACGAGACAAGACTAAATACAGGGAGGGATAATTACAAGACACAGGTGAACACAATCGGCAAACGAGACACAGGTGAGGAGGGAGGAGAAAAACACAAGAGCCACAGGTGAACACAATTAGCTAACGAGACACAGGTGAGGAGGGAGGAGAACACACAGGGACACTAACGACAGGAGGAAAACATGACAGAGAACAGTGAAAACACCCAAACCTAGACAGAACTGTGACAATATTCATTTAGGTCATTTCTCTTTTTTTCCTTTTTCAAAGATAGCACAATACCATTGAAGTACGCAGAGAACTAGCCATCCGCTGCCTTGTGGTGCACCTTGGAGGAAAGGAAGAGGACCTTTTCAAGGAGTTTAGCCACGTCATTACAAATCTTGAAATCAAATCAAATCCACGGGCCAGTGTAAAAACACAGGACAAAAGCACTGCTCTCTGTCAGCTACATTCTGAAGCGTGTTGCACTTTGGCCACGCCCCAATCATAATACCTTAGCAACGTTCAGCATGGATAGGTGTTGACACAATGGCATGGGAAAAGGATTGTGTATCATTTGACAAGTGGCTTCTGCTCTTCTGCTCCAGTTCACATATCGTATGGAACCTGCAAACAGATGAGAAGATACACTAAAACGTGCACGGTTGTGATTGACACAATCTGTCCACATGCATTTAAACACTAGGCAAAGTACTCAAAAGCACCTCTGTGTGTCTTCAGGACCACGTTGCCATGACGACACACACATGCAGACTCAATAGGTGAAAACTATAGCAGCGTTGCTTTAGCAGCTGGTAATAATGGCTCTGAATTCGCTAACAGTTTAAAAAGTATGCAGTTACCTAATTCATGATCTCTGATGCGCTAACCTGTGATTTAATGTGCTTCAAAAGGACATATCTCCTTCATCAGTGACCGGTCCACCCAGGGTCTGAGCACACTATGCAGCCATCGTGAGGGAGGGACACAGATGAGCATTCTGCGTTAAATATGTTCATACTGTTTGAGATAATGACTGTCTGCAGTGTAAACATCTCTGATACATCTTTTGTAGAATGGATGTGTGATCTGCAGACTGGCGGCCATTGAGAGCTTGTTTCTGTAGTTTTACAAACACTTTACAGATGTTACAGATTAGGCACTGGGTCTAAATATGCAAAGGCCTCTAACGTCGATGTGATGCAGCATGTTTTGCTTTGTCCCCATGTCCCATGGTAATATGCTAATGTGTTTATTTATTATTTGTGGGGCAATTTCAATTTGTGTTATTTATCTTTTTTCTCAGGATGTAAATGAAGCTCAGCTCAAGTTCTCTCAGGAAGACTGGGTGTGTGTGCATTCACTCCTCAGCTGCTTATCACCAGCTCATCAGGCGTTCTCTTTAACCTATTACATCCACCTCATTCTCCAGCAGCCAATCAGCGCGCTGCAGCCACACTATGAAACGGTTCTCCTCTCTCCTGCAGTCAGCTGTTCAGGTTTCATGCTCCTATCATATGGCATGTGTCAATACATGTTCAAACTGAATGAAGTCCTCCTGATTGAAGCATCATGTGTTGAAATAAACAACTGCAGTTCAAAATAAAATGAATTGCCTCATATTCTTGTTGTGGAATCATTAATGTCTTTCTTA
>CADEHL010000147.1:0-28990 GCA_902827135.1 Harpagifer antarcticus
AGAAAGTGTGAAGAGAATAATTAGCGATACAGGGAGAGAAGCGGAGAGGAGAGTTAACAGGCGTGTTAGCGGCAGAGAGGGAGAGACAAATAATTACACATGGCGCTCTCCAAGAAGAGGAAAGTGGACAGTGAGAACAGAGCTTTTAACCCTGATTGGACTCATTCATGTTCATCCTGCCCACTGGGAGCACAGAGCCAGTGTGTCTCATTTGTTCAGAGACCGTGGCGCTCATTAAAAGTGCCAAAATGCCACTATGAGACAAAACACAAAGTGTTTGACCAAACATTCCCTCTCAACTCAGAACTGAGCTCACAAAAAACTAAATATCGTTCCAGGGCAGGCTAACCGAGGCTAACCAATGAGCACCTGCATGTGTGTATGAGAATGGCCCTGACACCATTTCAGCCCAGATGTAAACTCCTGGCAGGACAAGCTCAAGCTCAATTCTCGCACTGAACAGAACAAAGTGAGTGAGGGACTGCAATATAAGAGGGAAAGAAAGAGAAACTTTAAAACTGTTCAATTGTTATGATGTGTAAAGACTGATATTGTTCTATAATCGTCTGAAACTGTTAAGTCATGATGTGAAACGGTTAATAAAGAAAAAGGGAAACTCAAGCTGCTGCTACACTTTATTTTATTTATCTAAAATTAAGCACTTTTGAGATGCACACATTTTCAAAAGCTATTTTATTTATTTTCTCTATTTCATTTTTAAATGCCGCCAGAGAGGAACATTACACATATCCACAGTATTTACTGTATATCTGTGTCGTTCAATGTTAATTGACAAAATATATATAAATATTGTTGTTTATGAATTGTACTCTTTATTTGGCAGCCAGTTGTTGATTACATGCAGAAGTTGATAGAGCTACAGCTACTTCAATATATATCACACTAAGATTTTAGAGATTTTCTCTAACTGGACCTCGTTGAATTTTAGTTGAATACCCCTGTTCTACAGTATTGTTGTTTTATAGTTATTTGTTTATGTATATAACCCAATTTGTGTTCTTTGAAATTGAAAAGGATATCGCATTGTTTTGTTACTTTCGTTGCAGTTGTATATGTCTTAAGTGTAATTTGGCTTGGCTTTCTATTTTTTATGAACATGCTTTTATTTTGAAGGAGAGTTAGCGCAGTTGACAGGAAGTTGTTATGAAAACAACGAGATTAACGGAGAAAAGTCATATCTACATATAAAGACGGAGAAAGTAAACAATAACATTTATGGTTAAGTGTTAGCACCCCCCGAAGAGGCACACATTCTTATGTTGATATTGGAGATTTCAATAAAAAATGAGAAAGAAAAAAAAAACGCATATCCGAATAACGAAATTGAAACCCGAATAGTACTCCAACGAACGAATATTCAGAAACAGCCCTAGCGCACGCCACATACTTAGCTCTGCTGCTCATCCCACAAATGCTTGTTCCTCACAAATCTGGTACCATTGGAATGGTAAGAAAACAGGCTTTCCAACAGTATAAGATGTATTGCCAAAAAGCATTGTTACAACATAGAAATCATCTACCAAACACAAATTGCCTTACTTTTTCTGTTATTAAAACACAAATGTACCAAAACACATAAAGAAACATCTTCAGCAACTTGACACCACATGCAGCATTTAAAAAACATGTGGGAGAGAAACACAGGGATTTTAGCCTTTGCAGACCATTTACATGCACTCAACCCTATAGAACTCACTACAGGAGAGGAACAACCACCAAAAGCCGGGAGATTTGGTATTAAAACCCCAGCTCCACAAAGCTTATAAATCAGCCCTTTTTATCCACAGTCTGACTTAATTTCGGCTTAGATCTCTGGAGGAAGCAGCGGCTCAGTGACCTCTGAGCGGCATCATTTATCATTTCCCCCTGTGGATGTGTCAATGATTGCTTTAGCTAATCAATTCAGCTAATGAGGGCAGGTGACAAAGAGGACCACCAACCATCTCTCTCAAGTCACATTCACTCACAGTTTAAAGCTCGAGGTAGGGAGGCGTTTATTGATGGCTGCAAACAGATATCTAAAAAACCTTATTCAATGTCTATGGAAAGCTGTTTTAATCAGTAAAAACAGTCCTGTGACTCGTGTAAAATGTTGGTCTAAGTTACAAACGATTTCTTCATGCCTCAAACCCAATAAACACACGTCCAGGATGAAAAGAAAAGTGTTATTATGGCGAGTTGCACTTGTTCACCCTTTTTGGTTTTTGCATTTAAGGTCACCTATTATGCAAAATCCACTTGTTCATGTCTCTTCTACATCAACATGTGTCCCCTCTGTGGAAAGAGACTCTGAAAGCTTCAGGAAAAAAGATTCGCTCACTTTTTGTCCTGATCCATTTCTATAAAAACCTGTCTGAAAATGAGCTGATCAGATTTTGGCCACTTTATGATGTCAGAACGTTTTTTTGTCTTGTGTAACCATTAGCCAATCACCAACCAAGGTAACCTCCCCCCCACCTGATCACCTGAATCTCCGCCTAGAGCACCATTGTGTTCTTTTTAACCAAATATCTCTCAGAGGGGCGTGGGGAGGGGCTCCTTATTTTCATCTAAAGTAACAGACAGAGAATCAGCACTTTGGGTAACAACTAACTGAAGTTTCCTTTTACCAAAACCTAAGTCTTGATTTAAGTCTCAATGTTGCATGCACCAGAATTCCCAAAACACCTTTGATTCCTCGGGGTGCGTTTGCTTACAGGTTATTTGATGGCATTATCTCCTCAATATCCAGCCCACCAACACACTGTTATTATTGCTGAAGCGCTTCAGCTATGTTTCGACGCTCAAGGGCACTGCGCAAATGTCAGTGACTCACCGGGGAGTGAACAGAGAGGCTACAACACACAATCTATTACACAGGGAAATAAAGAAACACACAGAGAGAGAGAGAGAGAGAGAGAGAGAGAGAGAGAGAGAGAGAGAGAGAGAGAGAGAGAGAGAGAGAGAGAGAGAGAGAGAGAGAGAGAGAGAGAGGAGAGAGAGAGAGAGAGAGAGAGAGAGACTGCCAAGGGAGCAGGAAATGTAGACTTTACTGGTGTTTTGAACTACTCTGTATATTTCCCATAGTGGTATTTGTTTGATCATGTGTGAACAATCCCATTTGATTGAGGCTTGATCCTTTTCAAATGTTTAATAAAGCAGGATTACCTCTGATTTGGAAGTATGTAATGTCTAGAAATAAAAAATATAAAGGGTTTAAAACTGTAAAAAGTGGTGGGACAAGACGGATATTATATTTTAAAATCAATCAAATCTAAAACTTTAGGGAATCCCATTTGGTTGAAGCTTTGATCCCTTACCAAATGTGTGTTAGTTACCAAACCAGGATTACCTAATTAGAAAGGGCCAATATAAATAAATACAAAACTGTAAAGGTAAAAAAACATGGCCATTATCTTTAGAAACAACTATTTGCTCACAGAACCCTATCTGTAAAACTAGAATTTGTACACAACAACTGAGATTACATTTTGTAGTACACACCAGTATTACCTCGAATTGGGAATTATCATAAACGAAAACGGTTTCAACTGTAAAAGGTAGAGGCAATTATCTTAAAAAATCATCAGTTGCTTCCCAGACAACTCTATCTCTAGAACTGGACATTTTACCCAATATTTCCCAGTCAGATTAAGACTAAATCAAAAGATTTCCATTTTGGATTAAAAATGGATTCAAAGATGATTGTTCACCATCAAAATGATCCAATGATGGAATTTAGATACCCTGTGTGCCCTTTCCCCATTTATGTCCGACTTCAGGGAACTTTGGAACTTGGAGAGTTTTCCAACAAGTGAACACAGTTTTTTTTCAGAAATTGCATGATTGCCTTTGAGAAAGAACTAGAAGAGGCAATAGAAAGAGTACTTTGCGATAGATGGGATGGCCAGCGTGATGCCTTTTGAATGATTTTCCTTTTTACAAAATCTGGTACAACCCTAGTTATTTCAAAAGCATCGACCCTTTTAAATCTAACTTTTCATCACTGAACCCCAACCTTAATTGGGCTACAGTGTAAAAACCCTAAACAATGCATTTATTAATGACTAATTACCTACAAAGCCACTAACTCCGTCACCCACAACTCTGAGAGAAACCTTCCAAACCTAATTAATAAAACCTCAGCAGGACGCGGGTACAACCATCAACTGGTTATAGCGGCGTTATCAAACCATAAACCTCTGGAGGCCGTTCCTTGCAGCTTAGCAGGATTTTAAAGCCTCATTAGCAAACACTAACCAGCGTCACCACGTCACGCTTTTAACGAAGGGTAAGCTCAAGGTCTCTGGGAATGATCCGGGCTGGAGAGAGAGGTGAACTGCTTAAAGCCCCCTTGAGATAAAAGCTCTTTTGATTCCTTTGTTGCTCTCGCTAAAAAGGACTAAGTGTTGGCTGGCTCGCACTGGCTTTTGTCCCTCTTCACTTGGTTCTGCTTATAACCACAATGCCTCCAGTTCACCGGGAGCAGAGAAGACAAGAGCAGTCGACAGACGGCTGATTGGAGAAACTCCAACAGCCTCTGAACATTGAATCAGCACTAAACCAATTGCACCACCAACACCACCATTGTCTTGAACATGTCGCCTAGCAACATTACATCCCTGCAGTAAACCGGTGTGTGTGTGTGTGTGTGTGTGTGTGTGTGTGTGTGTGTGTGTGTGTGTGTGTGTGTGTGTGCAACGAGAGGAACTTCCATGGAAACGGCAATACAATCAGACTGTATCTGCAGATTAGTGCATTGATGATATATTTGTGTAAGTTAGCATTGGAAGCTCCCTTGACAAACAGCGATGTCATTTCCCCATTGGTGAAAGGTGTGTGAAGGTGTGTGAATGTTAGCTTACTTTCTCTGTATGAATGAGGTGTGAATTGGTGAATGATGAAGCAAAGACTGGATAAAGCCCTTTATAAATACAGTCCATTTACCATTTACTAGGTTTTTCAGATTCTTGTAGACATCCCTAAATATATTCAACCATTTTCACTTTCTAAAATGCAAATAAGAAGATCTTAAGTCAAGATTTGAACTACTTTTACTGACAAATGAACATATTTTAGTCGACCTTGTTGAAAAAACTCGAGCTATATTTAACACATTCATTAGTTCCTGAGATGTTGTTAAAAGCTTCTGAAATGGTTACTTTAAGATACGATTTTCATTAAACAGAAACACAACTGTTGTTAGGTGAGTTAATGGATTGAAAAGAGTCCAATTAAACAATTCACTTTTGTTCATGATGCATAATCTCCAAGTAGTTCCTCCAGGGACAAATCAACAAACATTAAATTAACCATCCAGATCACATGAAAGGAATCAAGACGCAGATAACGTCCTGCATGTTAGTGACAGCTCACCGGCAGACATCAAATCTAATACACTGCCGTTGTAATGAGAGAAAGAGATATGCATCGATACGGAGCAGTTGGAAATGAATTAGGCCATGCAGGCTTTGTGGATGATTTGCTTTGATGGCGGACACTAAGTGCAGTCATGAGGAAACATCATCATACTCAACTCTCACGTCTTATCTTTGGATAACACACTGATGGGTCTTTAAGAGGAGGTAGTTTGGTTATTGCTTACTTGGTACCACACAACACTTGACTAGATGCTTATTAAGTAAAGGATCAGATACAAAGGGAAAGGAATCATGTTTCTGATTGACTGACAATGTGCCAATAAAAGCAACAACTTGGTACTGACAACACATTGTTTTGGTTGAGCTTGAGTGGTTCATTCTTGACCTTTCTTGGAAATTATTGAAAAAAGCTAAACTTGGGCTCCACTTACTTTTCAGAAGCTTTTTAACAACTATTCAACAAATTCAACACTTTTCAGCTTCTGAAAAGGTTAGTAAGAGGACCTTAAGTCTCAGATGTTAAACATTGTGTAAACTCAAGCAGCTGCATGAGAAATTTGCATAATTAAGGATAATAAGTAGGGATGCTCCGATCGATCGGCCGCCGATCGATATCGGCCGATACTCACTCTCTGCCGATCGATCGGTGCTCTCTAAAAATGCCAATCGCGAGAGCCGATCGCATGACGTAAAATTATGACGTAAAATACATGGCACTTTTCTCTGTGCGCGGCAAAACAAGCTCGCCAAAATGGCTTCACCAGTCTGGCAGTATTTTAAGGTGTCCGAAAAAGACAATAAAATAGCGGTATGCAACGTGTGTGAAGCAGAAATCAAAAAACGTAGCTATTTCATCTACCTCTGGAACAAGCTAAACTATTTATATATATATTTATTCTTCACTGTCGGGCACTCATTCATTACTGGATCATGAGCTGCATGAGACGCTTCCGCTCATTTCTCACGTGTTATTATCCAAAGTTAATGTAAACTTGAATAATGTACTTCATTTGAATGTAATAATTATGTTGGTTGTTGTTTGTGGAAGCGCCAGTGAATTAACTGAGTTTTAAACATCACTTTAAATGGAAGATCCTCATAGGCCCCGCCCACTCGATCGGATCGGCCGATACTGATTCCGGCGATTGGCCCCAAAATTGCCGATCGGAGCATCCCTAACAATAAGGAACTATCTGAATAAAAAAACAAGAAAACAAAACACAAATCCGACCAGATTAACTTTCTGTATTTGGTGAAACTTTTCCATTAGTTCCCCTTATACCCAAAAAAATAAGTATCCTGTAATAAACATAATCTTGTGCTGTGTATAAAACAAAAAACAGTTTTCCTTTAACAAACACCATCTCTGTGTTAGCTTCATGAATCCTGAAACGTTCTCAGTTACCACTTGGCGTATGTTCCCAAGCAGCCCATTACGCTGCATCCACAGTGATGATTTAAGTAAATGATAATGTTGAATGTGAGTCATTTTCTCCCTCATCTTCTCTCACATTCAGCCACTAAAGGGAGGCAAATGTGTTTATGATAACCTTCACTGTGTCTGCAGCCAGTAATGGCTCCCATCGCGCTGCAGAAACGGTAATTCATTAACTCTGGGCCTTTCGCTGGGCGGAAAATACAGACAATAAAACAGAGAGAGAGGGAAATAAGATGAAAGAGAAGAAGGGGAAAACAACATAAAGAAAATAGAGTTTAGTATTAGGTCTTTTTCACTGAGTGGCTAGCCATTTCTCTGATAGTGTACAGCAATCTCATTGAAACTGCGCTGAGAGGCTGGAAATCTGTTGGTGTGTTTGGCCTTGCAGAAGCAGAGCTTTTATGCCTTTTTCCGATGAAAGGAAAGTCTGACTATTCAGACATTACAAGGTTTCAGAGTGAAAAATATGTCCTAAATGAACTTTCTGTCCTTTTTTAAGGGTTGGGTCATGGTTTTTGGGCAATAAATGATCCGTTATTATTTGGGTCTGTCCAAACTAAATATTTGGCTATAGTAAATTAAAGAGGCCCTATTCTGCTTTTTGGGTTTTCCCTTTCCTGTAGTGTGTTCTATAGATTTCTGTGCAAGAGGAAGTTTCTCTCACACATACCCCCAACCAATTTGCAATATAACAAAAAATGAAACAAGATATAGAATTGTACAATAGGTACTTTGTATAAGAACAAGCCAAATGTTAAAAGTGAGTTAGATCTATTAGATCTAATAGCCACAGAGGTCAAACAAACGACAAGTTAATTTGTCAGAATATGCTGCTGTCTTTTGTCCAGTATGTTACCTCCGTGGTAAATAATACATTTGTTATCACTTGTACTGCACTACAGCAATTCAGGGGAGAATTGGACAAAATGTCTTCATAGAGCAACCCTGCTGTGATTTGCTGCCCTCTCACGAAATCCACAAAAGTCAGTCCTAAAATAATTTGAGGTCACTCCTCATCGCTTCAGTTTCAGAAACTCAGAGCAGCAGTGTGATGTTTCCTTTCCCAGAGAAAACACTCCTATACTTTCATCTTTAGCAAAACGTCTTAAAATCAAAGTGCTTTCACATTTAAAAAAAAAAACTGAGTATAAAATTCCACAGTGGAAAGAGCGAGGATGTGTGTGTGATCTCGTTGACAGCGAGAGGTGAAGCTTCTGTGGAGAATTAATTTCCTCCATCTTACACGCTGAGACAGAGCTTGCACTTTGAATAATTCTGGAGGAGTGACAGGAAACCGACTGAACACTTGTTTCTTTATCTAAAGACAAAAATATATCCGACACTGAGGCGGAGTCTTGTGTCCGGCCAATCTGAGCGTGGGTCGATAAAAAGATTATTTTCCAACAATATCATAATAAAAAAGTGTGGTCTCTGTTTAATGTCATGCTATTAGATCTATTCTTGCACCATAAACGTCTACCAGGTCACAGTGTGTTAAACGGGAAGTCCAGTGTTATAGTATGGAGTGATGTTGAATTTCTGTGTTGGTCCCTGAATGTAGCATCTCCCTGGTTCCCTCCACAAAAAGCCAATGTTTTGGTTTCCAATGTGATTTTTGCAGAAAGAAATCTCTCTGTCAACCCAACACATATGATGTAGTCCTAAACTTAGATTCAGAACATCACCCTGACAATAGGGCGGTAAAGGATTTCATTTATATATTATACATCCAAAGTTTCTATTGAGGTTTTCAAAATAACCTTGTGACGTCACTTAGAAACCCTCACGCTGCCATTGGCTAGCGCTCTCTAACACATACGTGATGGGCTAAGGGGCAGGACAGCGGTTGTCTAATCAAAACAGAGCTGGTCAGCTAACCAATCAGAGCAGACTGGGCTCTGGTTTCAGACAGAGGGTGAAAAGAGGTGCTGCAGCACAGGCAGAAATAAAGAGCTTTTTGAACATTAAAGAATGGAGGCATGTCCCAGGAGAGACACTACATACTAATATGAACATGATCAGGAGCAGAAAATGTCCGCTTTAAAGAGTTTTAAAAAAAAGTTGAGGTGAAAACTAATGCCGTCCTTTTATTTCATTAATACTCAATGCACATACCGTGATATACTTCAGATTTCTTGTAAGCACCACTTCAAGTAAAGTGTGGCTATTATTATCTATACCAGATTAAGTCAAATAGCGTTTCAATAATACATCAACCTTGACAAGACTGAACTGCTTTTCCTTCCGGGAAAAGATTGTCCCACTCTTGACCTGACAATCAACATCGGCACCTCTGTTGTTTCCCCGACTCAGACTGCAAGGAATCTGGGTGTGACCCTAGATAACAACCTGTCCTTCACTGCAAACATAGCTGCAACAACCCGTTGCTGCAGATATACGCTGTACAACATCAGGAAGATTCGTCCACAGCTGACCCAGAAAGCCACGCAGGTTCTGGTCCAGGCTCTCGTCATCTCACGCCGAGACTACTGCAACTCCCTCCTGGCTGGTCTACCTGCATGTGCCATCCGACCTCTGCAGCTCATCCAGAATGCAGCGGCTCGTCTGGTCTTCAACCTTCCAACATTTTCCCACACCACTCCGCTCCTCCGCTCCCTCCACTGGCTCCCGGTAACTGCTAGAATCCACTTCAAGACACTGGTACATGCGTACCATGCTGCGAATGGATCTGGCCCTTCCTACATCCAGGACATGGTTAAACCGTACACCCCAGCGCGTGCACTCCGCTCTGCATCAGCCAAACGACTCGCTGCACCATCGCTGCGAGGGGGACCCAAGTTCCCATCAACAAAAACACGTGGGTTTGCTATCCTGGCTCCAAAATGGTGGAATGAGCTCCCCATTGACATCAGGACAGCAGAAAGCCTGCACATCTTCCGGCGCAGACTGAAAACTCATCTCTTTCGACTCCACTTCGAGCGATAGAATTACTAACAAGGCACTTATATACTAATAAAGGACTGGCTTATCTATAGCCAGTTGAGTAGCACTTGAAATGTTTGGCTCTATGATACCTGATGTACTTATATGATTCTGTTTTCTTCAAGGTTGTGTCTTCTTGGTCGAATGTACTTATTGTAAGTCGCTTTGGATAAAAGCGTCAGCTAAATGCAATGTAATGTAATGTAACATCAGTCTCTTTCTCCGGCTCTTCTACAAGACCCGGCTGTGCCATTACACGGTCCTCAAGAGGCACAAACACACACACACACACACACACACACACACACACACACACACACACACACACACACACACACACACACACACACACACCAAGGTCACCTGCCGACTCAGCTCCTATTGTGAGTGAATGTCCTTCTCGTTAGCCAATATGCAGAGGCCACTTTCGCTAAAACGAACACATTCTCCGAAGGGGGACTTAAATGAAATGACTGGGAAAAATTGCCAAGTTGCTGTGAGAAAAAAGGGTGTGAGAAAAAACACAGCGCTGTCAAAAATTGCAGCACCATTACATTTAGTGTAATAAATCACAGTGGCGAGGAAACGCAGGGCGACCTCCCCGGGCTAACTGAATAAAAGTGTCTCTCAGTGCCCCCCCTGTGTCGTCATCATGGCAGCATTGATTAGGTTGCACTCTGCACATTGATTTTATGTCTCTGCTCTATTGAGATGGGCTCCCATAGACTGCAATCATTCACAGCCAGAAATGCTCAGTGCATCTATAAGTCCCTCTCTCTCCTGCACGGATAATCTGTGCGTGGAATAAAAAAAGACTTTGAGAGACTTTCCTCGCAGAAAATCAGAGTGTAAAGCGAGTTTCTCAGACATGCAATTTGTCAATTTGTCTTCATCTGTGTGGGAAAGTAATAGCTGTTAGGCTTTCAAACACAGGTCTCCCTTTTGTAAATCTAACTAGAAAGATAGGAATCTGCGTGTGTGTGTCCTCTGATTGTCCTTCACATGTCTTGAGAACCGCTCATCCAATCTACTTCACACTTGGCGGGTGTTTTGCTGTGGATCAAAGGCAGTGCCGTGTTGAATATGGTGCAATTTGGCCAGATTGTGTTTGTCATTTTTGAAATGCTCAGAAACAGAATCACATTCTTGGATTCTGTTGGTTCCAACAAAACTAAGCCATGGCAATTTGTATCTGAATACATTTTACGCCATTTGAAATATATCCAAAGCGGATTTTGGTTATTTTTCAGACACATTTTGACCAATCAACACCAAATTTGAAAAAAGAAACATTTTCTTTTACTGGATTCTGTGGTTCTAGATAGGGATGCTCCGATCGATCGGTCACCGATCGAGATCGGCCGATACTCACTTTCTACCGATCGATCGGTGCTCTCTAAACATGCCGATCGCGAGAGCCGATCGCATGACGTAAAATACATGACACTTTTCTCTGTGTGCGGCAAAACAAGCGCGGCAAAATGGCTTCACCGGTCTGGCATTATTTTAAGGTGTCCGAAAAAGACAGTAAAATAGCGGTATGCAACGTGAAGCAGAAATCCTGCAGCTCCGCCCCCCGGACCGGTAAGCGGAGCAAACACACAAGAGTTAGACCTAACACACTTAGCTATTTTATCTACCTCTGGAACAAGCTACACTAGTCATTACAAATATATGTATTCTTCACTGTCGGGTCACTCTTTAGTGGATCAGTGAGCTGCATGAGATACTGACAGGCTGTCAGGAAAGGGAGAGAGGGTTTAGAGAGGAGAGAGGGAGAGAGGAAAAGAGAGCGCTTCCGCTCATTTCTCCCGTGTTATTCTCCAAAGTGAATGTAACTTGAATAATGTACATCATTTGAATGTAATAATTAAGTTGATTGTTGTTTGTGGAAGCTCCAGTGAATGAGCCCCATTAACTGAGTTTTAAACATCACTTTAAATGGAAGATTTAAAGTGATGTTTAAATCTTCCATTTAGGCCCCACCCACTCGATCGGATCGGCGATCGGTATCGGCCGATACTAATTCCGGCGATCGGCCCCGAAATTGGCGATCGGAGCATCCCTAGTTCTAGACAAATCCATTCATGTAATCAATGCCAATTTTACCCTTGATGGAGTTCCTACCGTTTTGTATTTCGCCCAAATCTGTTCTTCCTGTTACGTCTCCTGCACATTTTGACCAATCATCTCCAATTTTGGTACCCGATATTTGGACCAATCCAAATAAGTTTTGCTGTAGCTGGCCCTCAATGTTTGCTGAAACGCTCTGGACTTTCACGACATCTCCTTAATGTTTTGCGCTATAACAACCATATTTGGTGGACATTAGGGGTGTAACGGTATCCGTATTCGTCCCGTACCGTTACGGTTCGGACGTCACGGTTCGGCACATGCAGTCACACGACGAATACGCCTTTTTTTTACTTTGGGAAAAAAGTCTGTCATTCAGGGCAGTATCCACTACACTATTTATAATCCTGGGGGCGGTATTGCGCCTAAAAGCTGTTTGCCAGCCGCCCTTAAACAACAAATGAAGAACAAGAAGAAACACAACAAAACGAACTAAATACAAGAAGAAGAAAAGTTAGTGATTTCAGATAACACACAGGAGCTAGAACCCACCTGCTTCTTTTAAATCAGCTGTGTGGGAACATTTCGGGTTCCCTGTGGACTACAATAACGATGAAGTGCGCGAGTGGTGGATCGGACGAGGACAGTGTGTCGGCGTTGTTAGACAGCGGTGCGGTATGCTAATAGAAACACACGCCAAACATGCTAAATCATATCAGAAGGCATCACCCAGATTTGCCAATCACCGGAGCCCGGCAAAAGACAACAGCAGTTCAACAGCTGATCCCCGCTGTTTTTAAGAAGCCAAGAGACATGAAAGCCGAGAGACCAAAATAAATAACGGAAGCTTTTGGCATATGTTTTTCAACGACTTTGCGCTCTTGAAACACTTTCTTATTATTTATGATGTAATATTTTCAAGACATTCTTTTTAGTTTTACAGCTTGATGAAACCTTTTTGTTTGACATCAGCCATTATAGATAATCTGGCCATCTGAGTGTGTGTGGTACTGTTTATGGTTTGTTTTTAACAATACAGTGTTTAGTGTTTAATACAGTTAATTATTCAAAATGTCAGAGTTCCTTATTTTGAAACTGAAACTTGCACTACTGTTAAAAAATAAATAACAAACCTGGAATTATGCATTTGGGACTTTTCTTTTCTTTTTCTTGTTGTACCGAACCGTACCGAACCGTGACCCCTAAACCGAGGTACGAACCGAACCGTGACTTCTGTGAACCGTTACACCCCTAGTGGACATGTGTAGATAGTATAAGACATGAAATAGAGACTAACTAGTTCAATTAAGTTGCAGGAATAAACTAACTTGAAGATTAAAATATAATTAAATAAACAAAATGTTAAAACACCAAACATGTTGCAATGTCGGACAGTACATGATCAAGAGCGCAATTCTATGTGCTATTTAAAAAATGGCCAAGTTATTAGACTAAATGAAGGTGACAAATGTAGCGCCATTTGGCCAATCATCTGTGAAGTCGATTGGCAAAGGGTTTCTTGAGACCCTCTAATAAAGTCCATTGTGCGTGAGAGAGATGATTGCTCATGCTTTTATTGAATAAAATAACACTTCCAACTTGGTCATTTATGAAATGGAACATAGTGTTACGGTCCTGATCATACACTGTCCGACAGTGCCCAGGCATAGCAACATGTTTTTACATTTTGTTTATTTAATTATATTTGAAATCTAAATATTTTTCTTATTCCTGACACTTAATTGAACTAGTAGTTTGTCAATTGCATTATTTCATATGTTATAGTTTGATGATCTTCTGTTGCATTGCACCTGTCACTCAATATTTCCCTTCTCAAAATGTTGCGTAGCTATTCTACTTGTGACAAATGAAGCACTTGAATCCTCTGAATGTATTGCCTAGGTGAAAGCAGGTGTGTGACAGTGAATGAGATCAGGCTGTAAGGGTACCCATCGTCCTGCCGCCGCCCCACAGTGCTAGCTGCTGGGGATTTGTCACCTGAATGTAATGAAAGCCCCGGCAGGAAGCTGATCCTGTGTGTGTGTGTGTGTGTGTGTGTGTGTGTGTGTGTGTGTGTGTGTGTGTGTGTGTGTGTGTGTACACTTGTTCTTCCGCTGCTAAGATTTACCCACACATGAGGATTTTTCCCCTTGAAAATAAAAGAGGTGACCCCCTCCCTTTTTAAGAGACACTTTGAAGGTGATAGCTGTTGAAAGCTGAACCACTAAAAGGTCACATTAACAATTCAGCAGCCACATCAGCTGGAAAACCAACCGAGGCACGGAGACAATTAACCCGAGATTTACTGCAGGACGAAAAGATCCGGCCAATCTGTGGAACTCACTCTGAGATTAACAGAGCCAGCAGTGATGCAAAGTAACCAACGATACCACACCATAATATCTTATTATCAGATCGAGTCTGACATTGTTCTTGCATCACAGCAGCTCCATTTGCAACATCAAATAAGGACAAATATTAAGACACAAAACAAGGGAACAAACATTTAACAAAACATGACATTCACTGAAGACAACATGCTCAACTCTGTATTTAATTGGAGGATTGACTGGTGCACAACAGAACGCTTCAGTCTAACTTTATTAAATCGTGGGACCCTGTACCTCTGATTTGATGGAAACAAGTCATATTGAGGACATGGTGGGGGGTCAGAGATGTTTTTGGCCAGTCTCAATATGTTGTTACGGTAGGCAGTTTCTTACAGTGTTGACCTACAATCTATGAGCAGATTTACAAGATAAGTACTTTTACTCACGTACTTTCCATCAGGTGCGACGGCTCCCTGAGGCTCCATCGCGCTGCATCTGGAGCTCAGGTGACCTACAGTCGGCTTTCTGCAGTCAAACTACCTTGAAACTCTCAGTATGGTTGCGCTGAGCACTTAATTAAACAAGGGCAGACGTGAGTGCACCGAGGCCACAGCGTGAATAAAGACACTCTCCAGTAAGATAAGATACTTTGAGATAGAGGGATCAGAGCAAGGAGAGGGGATGATTTGGAGCTCTACCCTCGAATGATAAAAAGGGAAACGTTCTCACGCCCGACAGACCCAGACAGAGAGAGAGGACGACATGTGGATGCAGGTTTGTGATTGATTGCGTGATTTCATGCAGCAGCAACAAAGGTCTTTTTAGATTAAATGTAAAAAGAGCTAGGTAGTTAATACCAGCAGAGATCGATATTGTAGATTCAAATAGATTAGATGTCAGAAACTAACTTGAGAAAAATGTGATATTTCTGACTACATGTTGACAGGCAGGTGATATTAAGTGTGATTTATTTAGGTAATTAAACAGAAATTGGGAAAGAGGAGGGTATACTCACATATCTAAACACTCACACAAGAAAAGACTAAAAAACATGTTGCGGCAAAAGACTATAAGTGAGTATGAGGCAAAAAACGACTGGAAAAACAGCAGAGTATTGTTATTTTAAATCCTTCTTTCTCCCAATTGATTAGCCTATGAGCGGTGTGCAGGTGAAGCAGAGACAGATAAACTCTTCTCCTCTATCGGATACAGCTTTGGGTAAAAGCAAAATGAAATGTAATGTGATGTAACATTATTGGAAGTGTGTGTTACAGTGCAGCCTGGCTCTCAGCGCTCTATTGATTCAGCAGCTCTGAAGTTTAAAGGAGAGTTGGCTGCGAATGAGAAATGGAAAATAAACAGAGGAAAGTGGGAGCAGTTTCAGAAAACACACTCATGGTTAAAGTCCAAGAACTACCCACTGTGTGAGACAGAGAAAATCATTGTTTTAATCTGAACTTCTTTATGTCACGCTGTGGTTTTAAAGAATTGCAAACATTCTGCAGATTATTTACTATTCATTTAGAGTTTAATTCAGCCTATTAAAACATGTGATGTGTGTAATGAATTCTGAGGCTCTGTGGGAGCTTTGTCAGGTCAGAGAGAGCCGCTTTCGGAGTTTCTTTTAGTAGATTGCAAACACAGCGTCATGCAGGGTGAAAGCATTGAAGATTTAAAGAAACATTTTTTTTTATGAGACCTTTAAGGTGTAAGAAATAAAGCCCCTGTCACACTGTCCCGAAATTGACACCAGATGGAGACACGATAAAGGAAATGTTCAAAATCGGCTCTGATCTTAACAACATCGGGCCATTCATGAGGGCATCTTAAGCCATCGTATGTCCGCCGGTGGAGTTTCTCAGGCTCCGGCAGCAACTTCGTGAGCGGTGGCAAAAACTTTGGTATGACAACAAATTGCCGAAAGACCTTGCGAAGGTTCATTTTCGTGTTGAATTTGTGTGTCCATTTTGCCCTTTGTAAGGCCATGGTGAGGGCATCTTATCAAATCGTGTCATCTTCGTCTTTACTTCGTGTGATCATTGGTGCCATTTGGCATTTTTCGCCTCACGAAGACAATACGAAGGAAACAAGAAGCTGCCCGATTGTCTTAGGAAGGCAACACGACTACATGAAGCCCTCGCAATGCCGTTGTGTAGCCATCGTATTATAGTACAATTTGTGTTCTGTGAAACTGAAAAGGATATTACATTGTTTTTGTTACTTTCGTTGCAGTTGCATGTCTTAAATGTAATTTAAGTTAACTTCCTGTTTTATTTAGATGCTTTTATTTTGAAGGCGAGTTTACGCTGTTGACAGGAAGTTGTTGTTAATATGGAAACTGTAAGGGAAACTTATGCAGCAATGGAGAGTCAGGACTCAGAGAGACACGAGGACAGTTGGAGCTTTGATGTCAAACAATGATAGTTTATTGCAAGGAAACGGCCGGAGAATTCATATCACAAGTCACAGCAGCAAAAGGTTCTGACTGCACGGGTGGGTTGTCTCACTCGATAGACCTTTTAACTAGTTTACTGAGAGTTAATGAGCATATTGGGGGAGGCGTAAACATCTGTGGAGCTTAGAAAGCCAGTGTTCCCACAGCCGTAAACCATTTCGTGAACGAGAGTTGAACTGGTTCATCAAGATAGCTGGAGCCTCCCATTCCTTAAGAGAGATAACAGAGCCAGGCTTGGTCGTAAACGTCAACACACAGAAAGGGTTAAATATCTTAGGAGTAAAGGAGAATTATTCCCTCACAGAAACAACATGACGGAGTGGGTGGTTCGGGTGCCATCGTGTGGCCTTCTGTAGGCATCGTACTTGTTTCGGCTGTTGCTTGGCTGTTGACCAAGTTCGGGGCCATCTTCGTGCGAAATTCACAATTCCATATTCGTGTGTCCATCTGGTGTCAATTTCGGGACAGTGTGACACGGGCTTAACTGGGTGCATGGGTTTTGTGTGTAATGGCGGCAAGTTGAGTATCAAATGTAGTGACTCGAAAAATGACATTGTGTATTAGTAACATCTGTCCTTTTCCTACTACAACAAGTAAAGATGTTTATTACCAGGAAAACGGGACTAACAAGAGTAGAAGAGTTTAGTTGGGTCGCGTAAAAGGATGTGGGTCAAACTCCAATTTTCTTATTATTTAAATAGTTTAATATTCCCTGTAGTGTGTTCCATAGGTTTGTGTGCATGTAAATGGTCTGCAAAGGCTAAAATCCCTGTGTTCCCTCCAGACTGAGCTCTGGTTTCAGACAGAGGGTGAAAAGAGGTGCTGCAGCATGTAGTTTGAGAAAAATAAAGAGCTTATTGAACATTAAAGCATCGAGAGATGTCACAGTAGAGACACTAAATACTGATATACACCTGAACATCAGTAGGACTATCATTCCAGTGAATCGGGGAGTATTATGTGGTGCACATTTCCTACAGTAAACCACTTTGTTCTGCTGTAAAACATTTCAACAAGCTTCAGATAGCATGATCTGTCAAATCACTGCAGTTGTATGCAGCTGCACGGAGAGAATCCCCCGGGGATTTGCACAAGTAGAATATCCGTTTAAGCTCACACTGTTTGAGGAGAAAAATCGCAATAAAAATGAGAACTGAGACAGAAAGAGACATACCCATCTGCTTCAGAGAGGAAATAGATATTGAAATATTCTATATATATATATATGTATACTTATTATTATCCATATTCTATATTTGCTTTTGTTCCATTTAATTCCTCTTATGAACCATTCTACACTAGAGGCAAATTGCTGGTAAGTGTAAACCTACTTGGCAATAAACCTGATTAGGATATTTTACAATTAGATTTCATCACGTTTAATCCACGGGGGGATTGAGGGTGGATCTGATAGCTTTAAAATGTGTATTCTGATCATGTCCATGCATCTAGATTAATCACCCAAAAATGTTTTCCTCCTGCAATTCCCTCTCTGCTCCTCCATCCTCTTGATTTCCTCTCATCTCTCGTTGACTAAGCCTGTCTCTGCAGTGGTGGGCGTGTGTTTGTGTGTGAATGTCATCATCAGTGTGTGTGTATGCATATCATGTCTGTGTGTCGGATGAATGATTAGCCTCTCACTGAACATGCAGTCAGTATCCTCCACAGCGCCATGCAGGCAGTTACAGATTCTGTCTATAGACACACACACACACACACACACACACACACAGTACTCAAACAGAAACACTAACACATAAATGTACCACTTCCTCTCGTAGGCTTAAAGAGGAAACTTCATTCATGTCAGATACACAGAAGCACACGGTGACTTCCGGAGCATTTCCCATTAGACTGAACTGATACATGCTGCTGAAATCAGTGTTTTATTAAAGAGGCAGACATGTTTCTCAATGTTGGAAAAGTAAGTGTGTGTGTGTGTGTGTGTGTGTTTCAGTTCCTGTAGCTGCAGTGGTCTTGTCAGATAAATGGGAGGAGGTCTGGTTTGTTATTAGGAAACATCCCGTGGAGAAACAGCCGGCCCGTGGGCACAGCAGCTGTTCAGTCTGCACACACACACACACACACACACACACACACACACACACACACACACACACACACACACACACACACACACACACACACACACACACACACACACCACACACACCACACACACACACACACACACACCCACACCACACACACACACACACACACACACACACACACACACACACACACATCACACACACACACACACACACACACACCACACACACACACACCCACACACACATCACACACCACACACACACACACACACACACACACACACACACACATCACACACACACACACACACACACACACACACACACACACACACACACACACACACACAGGGGTTGACTAATATATGAATACAATGATTTCTTCATTAGCTAAAGGCTATATAAGACTGGAGTGTGTGGGTTCTCTTTGTACATATTTTACTCACACTCTTCCTCACTGTACTACTTGAATCTGAAAGCATCATACAAAATAAGAGTGATAATCTATTAAAACTATTAAAGTAGTCTCAGACAGATTATAGCACGAATGTTTTGGAAAACCAAATGCCAGAGGAACCTGAAAAGCAGAGGATGCATGTGTCTCTCAGGCATCAATGATTCACCTCTGACCTGCAGAGACACAACAACAGTGTGTGTGTGTGTGTGTGTGTGTGTGTGTGTGTATGTGTGTGTGTGTGTGTGTGACAATTCTGCAGCAGTATCAGTGATGCACGATCATGCTCTCACCCCCCCCCCCCCCACACACACACACACACACATAACTGGTTGTATGAGTTGAGCTGTAACGACCGACAAAGAGACGACCAGCACTTCATCTCTGAGAGGACAGAAACATGACTCAGCTGCTTCTCTGCTGATTCAAACCGTCGAGTTCAAAGACTCAGATGCTTTATTGTCATGTGCACAACACCTACAGCGCTGGCAGTGAACATCTGAAAAGTCCCACACGCGATGCAACAGGCCTAAGAATAAAGGAATCAGGAAGTAAAAGGTGACATAATGTATTACTGCCAAATGAAACCAATATTTGCACTTAGTGTGAAGATATGTGGTATTTTGTGTCACTATATTTAAATTAAATCCTTTTTGTATGGGGAAAAAGGAGAATCTGGTCATTGCAGGAACATACTAGAGAATTCCTCCTCTGTTCTACTGCTTCTTGTTTGTGGAAAGTATCCTATATTTCTGCGTTTCCCCAGGATTTACAGACTTTTGTTTTAGTCAGAAATCATGTTTTATGGATGAGGTTCCCAGCACTCAAACATCTCATTCATGTTTGTGAGAAGAATCTGTCTCTCAGCAGCTTTTATGAGAGCTGTAATACATCAAAGTCATAAATATCATATAAAAATATATTTCTACTCCGCTCAAGCGTCCTATTGCTGTCACGATATTTTAAGACGTCAGTAAAAAATGGGCGATATGAATTACAAGACTTCAGTTTTCTCTGAGTGATGGACAGATGAGGAATTAATGCCCGATGTTATTGACTCCTGGGCCAGCCAGCGCCTTTCCTGACGTAGTAAATATAAAATAAATATAAATCGTGCTTTTACTACGATGGGTTAAATCTAAAAGTGACAAAACAGAAGCAATGGGAAATGATTTTATCCACGTCTCCTTCCAAACAACATTAAGGGTGCGTTCACACCTGCCTTGTATAGTCCGGTTGAATCGAACCCTGGTGCGTTTAGCCGCTTGGTGCGGTTCGTTTGGGTCGGTGTGAACACAATCCGAGACCTCTTAAGTGAACTAAACAACCGGACTCTGGTCCGCTAAAATAGGTGGTCTCGGAACGCTTGCTTGCGAACTCTGGAGCGGTTCATTGCTGGTGTGAACGCAGTCCGCACCAAAACATAGGAAGCGTAATATTTACGTGTCACAAGAACGCGGATGTCTTCACAAATCTTTAGCGAAAGAGTCTTTCAAGACATTCGCGGTTGTTTAGTTAAAGAGTGAAGCAGAATGAAGTGTTGAACAGTGTCGTGTAAAGTAAACATTCTCCGTCAGCTACATAAAAGTAAGAACACCTGTCGTCGGTGAAACGCCCCTCCTTACTGCAGAACGTCTCTCATTATATGTGTTATAATGTTTTTTAACGGACGTTGTCTGATTATCTAATCATATGCGTGGGCCGCTAGTGTCTGTTGATCTCCAGATTAACAGCAGCATGAGAATAACCTGCCGAAAGTGCCGATGCTCCATGGCGGAGGCTCCGGTAGAAATTGCCGGGATTCGCGTTTTTACCCCCTTAATGTCTGACCAATGGTTGAACAGCATTTCCGTGCACATGACTTTAAAGTTTATAGTCCGTTTGAGTTTTGCCCGTGTGAACGCAAACCGAACCTTCTGAAAAATGAAACAATGTAACAAACTGTCGTCTGGTGCGCACCAGAAAACGGTGCATTCACACCTACTAGTCCGTTTTCACTCTTTAACTAAACAACCGCGGATGTCTTGAAAGACTCTTTCGCTAAAGATTTTGAAGATATCCGCGTTCTTGTGACACGTAAATATTACGCTTCCTATGTTTTGGTGCGGACTGCGTTCACACCAGCAATGAACCGCTCCAGAGTTCGCAAGCAAGCGGTCCGAGACCACCTATTTTAGCGGATCAGAGTCCGGTTGTTTAGTTCACTTCAGAGGTCTCGGCACCGACCCAAATGAACCGCACCAAGCGGCTAAACGCACCAGGGTTCGATTCAACCGGACTATACAAAGCAGGTGTGAATGCACCCTAAGATTATTTTGGTGGTGTTTTCATCTAAAATGTGGATTTACTTTAAACAAAAGAACATTTTAGCCTTTGCAGATCATATATTATAAATGCGCCCACGCATCCCCCCCCTCAAATAAGAAAATACATGCGAGTTCATGGCTACAGTAGCTGACAATGTTCTTGTTGCTCTGTGTTGCGTAGTTAATGAGTGAGACACACCGGAGTTGAGGATCTGTGGGGTTTATTCTCCCAAAAATATAATTTACAATTTAGGCATTTAGCAGACGCCTTATTCCAAAGCGACGAATTACAGGGACATTCTCCCTGGAGTAACTGAGGGCTAAGTGCCTTACTCAAAGGCACACTAGTAGTGGTTTTCCAGGAAGGATTTGAACTCGCAACCTTTCCGATCAGCACCTCAGCATCCATTAGACCAGTGGTTCCCAACCTTTTTTCCCAAGAGCCCCCCCCAAATGACTCATGTTGGAAGATGCGCGCGCAATCATGTATTGCGTTACAATTATATGTTATAAAAAAATAAAAAAATAAAATAAAAGTCTAAATATGATATTTGGCCAAATCATCTGAGGCCTGGCGCCCCCCCTGCGATCTTTGGCGCCCTAGCCCCCCCAGGTTGGGAACCCCTGCATTAGACCACCAAAAAAAAAAATGAGTATAGGAAAAGGAACACCCAAAAAAGCAGAATAGAGCCTCATTAATAAAATGTGTAAAGGAATCTTTTTTTGGCGCTACCAAAATAGAATCTGCACCAAAATGTAGATTCATCATTTCCATGGGCTTACATCAGTTAAAGCCCTATATTACAACATTTCACAATACATTTTTGGACACCATCCTTTGAGAAACCAAACCCTTTCTTCCTGTCAGACAATAAAAGCCGAGTCAATCATCTCTACACGCTGATAATCACGGTTCCTCTCATTCAGGAGATCATTCTGCAGCGACACTTTCTCGTGCCTTATTGCTTTCATTTCCTAAGATCTCCGCTGATATCCCTCTGACACACACAACGTCCTGCTGGGATTAAGAAGGAGAAAAAAGAGCAAGAGAGCATGGCCAATTCCCCCTTCACATTGTTTCCCCTCCGCCGATGGGGGATTCTTATCAAAACGCCCCGCCAGGACTATCATGAAAGGATATGGTAATTACGGAAAACACACACACACCGATCCAGGACGGCCGAGCACACACCAGGCTAATATAATGTGTCTGTTGTGTGTGTGGGCGGGGGGGCTATTTACATACCTTTCCTGAGTGCTTGTCACATTCAATTAATTACTCTCTGGCATGGTGACAAAGATGATTAAACAGAAGGATGAAAATATTCCTCATGTAACGGCTCCAACAAAATCCTTTTTAAATGATCTCTCA
This sequence comes from Harpagifer antarcticus, assembly GCA_902827135.1. Lineage (NCBI taxonomy): Eukaryota > Metazoa > Chordata > Actinopteri > Perciformes > Harpagiferidae > Harpagifer > Harpagifer antarcticus. The sequence continues at coordinate 22,810 of CADEHL010000147.1, forward strand.
AACGAGGCAAAGGTGTTTCAATTTCATTCCCAGGAGGAATTACAGTCCTGTAACCCGAGAGGGGGATGCATGGGGGTGTGATCGTGAGCTGCTGCTTTTATTTTAGCGGGGAGAAAAAAGATAGAAGCTTGTGGGGTAATGAGAGGCATCACAGCGTCCCTTCATAACCTCTCACATCTGATGTCTTTTATTAATGCTGTCAGATCAATTAGCAGGTGAACAAAGGGCTCTGAAGACTTCATAGGATGCTGCCTGAATATGCTTCATGAAAGGCATATTTGTCTTTAAAGAGGTCCTACTGTATCGTGCTTTTTGGGGTTTTCCTGCTTAGGTTTTCTTTCCCTGTAGTTTGTTCTATAGGTTTCTGTGCATGTAAATGGTCGGCAAAGGTTAACATTCCTTTGTAACATAAAGTAATTAGGTTACATTAATATTTTGATAGTCAGATTTGATAAAAAATGTACAGGTAACTACTCCGTGTAAAGCAGGGGTGCCAAACTCAATTTCATCGCGGGCCACATTAGAATTATGGTTGCACTCAAAGGGCCGGTGGTAACTTTAAGACTATATAAATATACATAATAAACTATTTCCTCTGCATTGGATGATTATCGGATAGGGTAATAACTTCATAATTAACTACGTCTGAAAGCAGAAGTCTAGGGAAAATAATTGCAAGTCTCTTCAGTGCGCATGTAACAAAATTAGATGCACTGTGGGACATGTAGTTTATGGGCAACGTTCTCCTGTAAAGCGGCACGTAACATTATAAAAAACGTATTATATTCTTTGCAAGCTCCTGCGGGGCCACATAAAATGAAGTGGCGGGCCGGGCCTTGAGTTTGATACCCCCGATGTAAAGGAATACATTTTGAGCGTAACCCTCCCGCCCCCTGTGTAAATCAAACACCAGTGTGTGGGAATGGGGAGCGGTTAGTGTGAAACACCCCCGAGGGGTTTCTGAATACAGGAATCTACATTTCAAGTATCCCTTCCTGCTGCTGAAATACACTCAAATGTTTCACATACGACTGAGGGCTACCGACCGCTCCATCTACTCGTCTCTCCTCCTCCTTTCACTCTTCAAGGGAAGCGTGCATTTTCTATTCAAACGTCGGCCCATGAAATGTCTCCCTTTTCGGCCCATTGTGAGGAAACATAATGGTATCCTTCAGCCAGATTAGCCTCTGCTTTGAGACCGGAGAGCCGACAAACAGATTGTGACGTGCCGAGGAGATATCTCCCACTGTGACAGATACCTTGATATAAAACACCGTGGTGCATTAAACCTGCAGGCAGCGTGCAAGAGAATGTGTACTGTGACAGGTGAGAGGCTGCATTTCTGTCTGCATATTTGAACTTTAAGGATAACAGCTTTTTTTTTTTTTAAGGGTTTGAAGATGTAACACCATTTTAATGAGTTAACACAGTGAGCCAGCAGGTGCTGAACATCAAGCATCCGTCAAAGAATAAAGAAAACCGGGAAATCTTCAGATAATCCGTGAGAAAACAATGGATGCAGCGTTTCCCCTGAGAGATATTTTATTAAAATCATCCAAAAATGAAGCTTTCAATTGTTGCCATCATCCTTAAGTAATATTAACTATAAATATTTTTTTATGTGGACCTTACTACAGTTGTCGACAGGTCCAAAACATCTACGTCCGAAACAATGCAATTATAATCATACATTGCATTGCACTCAAAATAGCACATGTAAGGACAGACGTATGGGAATTGAGATAAAACTAATGGCGCATTTCCACTGCAGGGCCTCGCGCGGCTTAGTACGGTATAGTTAGGCCTTGGTAGGCCAGGCTCACTTTATGCTGCGTTTCCATTACAGTTTAGTAGCTGGGGCAGTAACTATAGTAACGCAGTGTAGGCGGAGCTGCAACGTCATCTTCAATGCGAACCATCAGCCGTTAGATCTTAGCACTCAGAGCTCACAGCTCCTCATATCTGTTCAGAAACTAGACAAAAGTGAAACAAGTACAAACCACAGACTGTCTGTGTCATGGCGAATACAGTCGCTGGTTTATTTATGTCTGTATAGGCCAGGGATCACCAACTACATTTGTCCAAGGGCCAAAATGTATCCAATAGACACTATCGCGGGCCAGCGGGGGGGGGGGGGGGGGGGACTCTTCACGCTAACGAAGGATCACTTCTAGGCAGGGTTGGGAGGGTTACTTTGTAAATGTAATCAGTTACTGATTACTGAATACATGCTCTGAAAGTAATCGGAATACAGTTACAGTTACGTGTCTTAATAAAGTAACGTGTTCAGGTTACTTGTAGAATACTTTTGGAATACTTTCTTTTTCCATAACAGATGGGTATGTTTTGTTAAACAGGAGACACTTGTTTTACTGTTTTAATGGCTTATCAAGAACTCAAACACAACATCTTGGTGTCATTCTGGACAGCTCCCTCTCATCTGCACCCCACATAAAAACATCACCCGGACTGCATTCTCCTACTGTAAACCTTTCCTTAGAATATGTTATGAATTGTAAGGTGTCCTTGGGTGCTTTGAAAGGCGCCCCTAAATAGAATGAATTATCATTATTAATTATCATTATTATTTATTATTATTATCTGAAACGATGTAATAACTTTTAAAACTTGTTCCAGTCACTTGCCCCATGCATTCAGCAGCAGCAGGCCATTCACTTTGATTTTATCCCGTTATAAATGTCATAATTTCGACAATAAAGAAATGCTACATCAACGTTATCTTGCACATTTTATCTAACCATCTCCGTTTCTAACTTTCAATATATTTTAAAAGAGATCTCTCTCTCATCTGCGTGCGGGGGCGGGGCCTCACAGACACGCTGCACCTCTCTCTCTCGCTCACAGACACGCTGCAGCGCTGTGCAGTGTGCACACAGTTCTGCCGGTAATGAATATTACATTTTGTGAGGAAACTTTTCCACCAATAATTCCAATAAGTATTCCAAAATGTATTCACTTCAGGTTTACGAAAGTAACTGTAATCAGATTACTCGTTTTTCAAATGTAACGCCAGCTGAATACAGTTAGCCTACTTGATTTTTGTATTCTGATTACGTAACGCCGTTACATATATTCCGTTACAACCCAACCCTGCTTCTAGGCTACTGTCCCGCAGCTCCTGCCTCTCTGTTGGACTCTGTCCCGCAGCTCCTGCCTCTCTGTTGGACTCTGTTGCAGCGGGGCTGCTGCTGTGGTGCAGAGCGCACAAAGCAGACTCTTCACAACGAAGAATCACTTCTTCTTCTTCAAGGAAGGGAAGGTTTCGCAGTACGCAGTCTACTGTCCCGCAGCTGCTGCCTCTCTGTTGGACTCCGGTACTGCACCTTACTCACGAGACGTTGTAAAAATAAAAATGGGTGGGGGGCGAACGCAGTAACCACTCCGCCAACGCCACAGTCACCCCGTCGTGCGGGCCGGATGACAATGTCTGGCGGGCCGGATGTGGCCCGCGGGCCGCCAGTTGGTGGTCACTGGTATAGGCCGTTGTTGTGAGTGTGGACGGTCGGAGCATATACTGCGTTAGCTTAGCCAATCTCCATTCAGAAAACACGCATTTTAAAAAGGTTTTTCGCCTGCCGTCTGTCTGCAGACTTGTCAAAGCATTAATTCATGGTTTTTACTAACCGGTATCAGTATGTTGTTACTTCGGCATCATTTTGAAACGTGTATTAAAATTAAATCACGGTCAAATATGTTAATTTTGTTGTAGTTGTAGCCTCCTTGCCAGCGATTCTCTCTGATTAATCAGCAGTCGAATGTTTACGTCCCTAGTTTAGTCCCGGTAAGAATCTCGATTTTGGATGGCCAGTAAAAAGGTGAAAAAGTAGCCCTGAGCCAGAACTACCCCTAGTGGAAACGCAAAAAAAAACGGGCCGTGTTTGGCACGGCACGCTTAAACCGTGCTACGTGCTGCAGTGGAAAAGCGCCATTAGACTTTTTTAAGGGAAAAAGACCACTGAGTTGGGATTATTAATAGGATTGCTATTGAAAACATTGGATTACTTTTTGCTTCTGGCAAAAAAACTTGGAGTGACTAACCCCCAGGCAGCTGTGGCCAACATTTCCCTCCAAACCCTAAGAGCGTCCATGCATCACTGAGTTCCTCTGCTTTCTCAGGAAATGCCTTGACTTCAGCGACTCGCTTGCCCACGCCTCCACCTTCGCCCAAAAAGCCATCAGTTTGAGAAGAATCCCAAACGCTGACTCAACGAAAATCACACAATGAGCGCTGTGACTCAGATGTTGATTGGCAGGAGCTTATTACTGTCTTTCACCGCGGGGACCAGTGGAGCCGCAGCAGAGTTCCCAGCCTCAGGGAGAGTGAGCAAACACAACACTGTTGCTACAGAGATCCTCGCAGCCAATCAGGTCACTGGCACACACATTTATTTATTCAGCGTGAGATCCATGCCTGCTAACACGGTCCATTCATTACGCTGCAGCCCGAGCAAACAACAGGATCATCACGTGACTCATCCTTTCACAAACACAAGTGCCTTTGAATCACATCTACAGGCTTTGAGTTACCTGCAGTTTGGCGGCGGGTCCAGAGTGATCTCTGCTAACTCCTTCTGGATTCTGAAACGAGAGGAGGATATATGTTTTAATCACACTTAAACAAAACAGTTGTATACATCCTGCATGCAAAAAATCTGTTCAACAATAAATGACGTACAAAAAATGTATTTCGAACACATATTATTCAACTTCTTCTCCTCAAACACAGAACAACCACATTATGAAAAAGTCATCTGCTCGCAAACTGTCTGTAAAACATGGAGAGATGCTGTTCCACCTTATTTGCATTTCTTGTTATCTATGCAACTAACGATAACATTGTTTAGCAATTTATGTGACAATTATTTATGTCAGAAAACAGTCAATCAACACGTTGCATCTCGCATCTCTTGTTTTGTCTAACACCAAAACACATTTGGTTTGAAACGGAGAAAAGGAGGACTTATTTATATCTGAGGTAAAAAAAACACATTTCTGATATTTGAGTTTGCACTGAGGCTGCAACTAAGAATTACTTTAATTAGAAAGTAATACATTATAGATTCAATAATGAATAACTTGGTCTTATGTGAGAAAATAGTGAAAAATGTCCCTCCCAGTTTACAAACTCCAAGGTGACGTCTTAGTCCAGGGGTCTGCAACCTTTCTGACCAAAAGAGCCGTTTTGCCCCCTTTTCCACACATTTCTTTTGAAAACTGTTTACCTCTAATAAAAACACACAGGCCTACTTTAAAATAAATGAAACATAGCACTTGGGGAGTCCTCTGCACATTTCCAGCCCTGGACAGGCTCCAGTATGTCCAAAACTGTGCTGCTAGGGTCCTCACACACACAAAGCCGTGGCAGCACATCACTCCCACCCTCATCCACCTACACTGGTTGCCGGTCAAGTCCCGCATCACCTACAAAATCCTCCTCCTTACCTACAAGTCCCTCCATGCCCTTGCCCCCCAGTACCTATCGGACATCCTTCACCCACATGCCCCACCCCGGAACCTGCGGTCCTCAGACTCCGGCCTGCTTACCACCCCCCGCACCAAACTGCGAACCTTCAGGGACAGAGCCTTCAGCGTGGCAGCCCCCACCCTCTGGAACGCTCTCCCTGCGGAGATTCGCAACATCCCCACACTCGATGCCTTCAAAGGGGCCCTCAAGACCCATCTGTTTGCCAAGGCTTTCGGCCCCTAAATCGATCTGTTGTTTTGTCTGTCTGACTTTTGTTTTGTTATGTTTGTTTGTTTTTTTTTTGTTTTTTTTTTGCCTATTACTTGTAAAGCGACCTTGGGTCCCTTGAAAGGCGCTATATAAATCCAAGTTATTATTATTATTATTATTATTTGAAGAAAAATAATATAATTCAAATGGGCCCACTTTTAAATAAATAAAACATAGCTGCACCCTAAAAATAGTTAACTGATTGAATTATGACTGAAGATCGTCAGCCGTCTTCCTCTTCCGTGTTTCTCCTCGATACGTAAAGGCTGCAGAACCTTTGACAACTTCTCTCCACATATCAAACATACCGGTAAACCAGCATCGTTTGCTGTGAAAGCAGATAACTCTACCCACGCAGAATTAAACCCTCTGTGTTCCAGATACTTTTCTTTCTTTGCTTTATCCATAGTTCGCTCATCGAGCCGG
>CADEHL010000148.1:0-56705 GCA_902827135.1 Harpagifer antarcticus
GTGTGCACCAAATAGCGTTGTTATTGTGTATAAATGCGTAGAATGTTCCAAAGGACCGGTGGGTTATCGTTAGACAACATCTGAGCTGTTCTGCATCACATGCTCACATGTTGCTGCTTCCAGGCAGCTCTCCCTCGGTTAGATAGAACGAGACTACACGTGTGTTTTGCCAATAAATAAACCGATATAAGACTTTTTCATAAAAATGTTGGGAGTGAAAAGAACGTCTAAATTAATAACGGATCAGTTGCGGCCCTGGAGTAAAAGTTGTTGATTATTTTGCAACCGAACAACGTTCATTTTGATCAGAGATCACTTTAACTTGTGAATTACCATATTGCGAAATTGCACTCAGACATTTTTCTAATTTAGTTAAAAGAGAATTTAAGTTCAAACCTGCACTTTAGAATATAACTATCGTTGCTTCACAAGCTATGGGTTGGATTTAAGTTGACCGACAGCATCATGAAAGGGAGAACATTTGAATATCTGATTATAAAATACTTGTGCATATGCAAATTCAGTCTGTTTAAAGAGTAAAGACACGTATGCATCCAGAGGAAGACTTGACAACCTGTTCTACAAGGCAAGGCAAGTTTATTTATAGAGCACTTTTCAACACAAGGCAATTCAAAGTGCTTTACAAAAAATGAAAGACATTAAGAAAATGGCATTTAAAATCAGTCATTAAAAAGAAAAGCTAATAAAATAAACATTAAAAGAAGAAATACATGGATAAAAGTTACAGTGCAGTCTAAGATATGAATAGTTCAATTAAAAGCAGCGGCAAAAAGAAAAGTCTCTTAGTCTGGATTTAAAAGTAGTCAGAGTTGCAGCGGACCTGCAGGTTTCTGGGAGTTTGTTCCAGATGGAGCATAATAACTGAACGCTGCTTCTCCATGTTTAGTTCTGACTCTGGGGACAGAAAGCTGACCAGTCCCTGAAGACCTGAGAGATCTGGATGCTTCATCATTTAGCAGGAGGTCACAAATGTATTTTGGGCCTAAACCATTCAAAGCTTTATAAACCAGCAGCAGTATTTTGAAACCTATTCTTTGACACACAGGAAGCCAGTGTAAAGACTTCAGAACAGGAGTGATGTGATCCACTTTCTTAGTGTCAGTGAGGACTCGAGCAGCAGCGTTCTGAATCAGCTGCAGTTTTCTAATAGATGTTTTAGTGAGACCTGTGAAGACACCATTGCAGTAGTCCAGTCTACTGAAGATAAAAGCATGGACAAGTTTTTCCAAATCCTGCTGCGACATTAGTCTTTTAATCCTAGATATGTTCTTTAGGTGATAGTAGGCTGATTTAGTAACTGTTTTAATGTGGCTGTTGAAACTCAGGTCAGAGTCCATGACTACACCTAGATTTCTGGCTCTGTTGTTTTGAACATTGCAGACTGAAGCTCAGCGCTAACTTTTATACGTTCTGCCTTGGGACAGACACGAGTCACGTGGTAGGGTTTATTTGCAGAAGCATCAAACACGGAAGAAGACTTGTATCTGTCTCTCTCATCTTGTGTTGCCTAAACATGTCAGGACAACAATTACTACCCTAAAACCCTTAGTGCCTGGAAACTGGTGCTGCCTCGGCCCGGTGACCTGGTGACCTTTCCCAGGGGAGAGAAGGAGAGTCCCTGCAGACAATCAAATGGATTTAATCTGTCTGCTTCACTTTAACGTGATAACAGCCTACCTCAACACAGTCAATGACAACTTTATTTAAGTGTCACGAACACGGGAGTAGAGCTAACTGCTGTGTAATACTGCAGTCTTTAATTAACGCTGTAATTATAGGTAATCCGTGTTGGGAGAAGCACTCCTTTACTTAAGTAAAAGTAGAATTATTACCGTCTTTAAAACACCAGTAAAAGCCCCGATTTCACCATGGCACTTAAGTAAAAGTAATCAATCCGCAGAATTGACTATTTCAGCTAGAAATATCCAAAGTAAATCTACTGGTTATGCAAAATTGATCTTTTCCACGTATTATATTGCAATGTTTACTATGTAAGCCTGTTTTTTAATACATGTAAAATGATTTTGGTGTTGTCGTTTGTCAGTGCGGACCAAATGTTGATAATAAAATAGTGTATAGATTAGTAACACTGCATACCAAATCAGCATGTCATGGGTTTAAGTAAAGAAGCACAATAGATGCCTCAGAGACAGGACATATGAGGCAACACGATTCAAAAACTTGCAAGTTGTAAAGAATATACAAGGTTTTCGTGATGTTTAATCAAGCCGAATGAAAGAGTGGACTCTGGGGAATCTAAATATATGTTTCGTGTTTCCCCTACAGTGCGTGTCATATTAAATAAGACAGTATAACTATTAAAATGATGGTTTTCCAAGAACACTTTGGCGTGACGTTCCATCATAGGAGCGCTCGCGGCTTGCATATCATGTGTTTATATGCCTCGACAACGATTCAAAAACGTGCAAGATGTAAAGAATATACAAGGGTTTCGTGGTGTTTAATCAAGCCGAATTAAAGAGTGGACCCTGGTGACTCTAAATATATGTTTCCTTTTTCCCCTACAGTGCGTGTCACGTTAAATATTCAAGTATAACTATTAAAATGCTCGTTTTCCAGGCGCACTTTGGCGTGACGTTCCATCACAGAAGAGCGGCTAACATGCTAACTGGTTCTTTCCACCAAGGCACACCCAAGCGATCTCCCCGAAAACACAGCACCCTGTCCCCGCTAACAAACAACACCTCACCTCCTTCTTGTCCTGGAGACACTCCAGTACGGCCAGGTTGTTGTTCCAGGAGTGTTTGGGGCATAACCGGGTCAAATCCTCCTTGCAGACCCCCTCTTCGGACAGTTTCCAGCCGGTAGAGGAGCGTTTTCGAGGCAGCGAGGCCCCTCCACCGGGGATCTTCTCCGATACCGGGAGCCTCTCCACTGGAGCCCCGGGGGGCAGAGCGGCATTCGGCTCGGGGTTCGCGGGGACCTTGACGACGACTGGGCTGTTTTGGCATTGAATTGGATGCAGAGAGGAGATGATGCAGAGGAGAAGAAGGAGCAGAGGAACACGTATACAGTCCGCCATCTTCACCCAGTCTACTGCTGCTGCTGCTGCTGCTGCGTTCACGGGCCGTGGGGAATATGGGCACTCAGAGGTAAGATGCCGTTTGTTTCCCCCTCTGTCTTGATGACGCTTCGCAGCCATCGTCGTTTAAAAAAAACTAAAAACTGAGCCTTGTGTGGTAGCACAAAGAAGCAAGAAACATATTAGATATTAGGGAATTACTTTAAGCTATTAACTCTTTGTTTTGTAATATTACATAATTATTTTGTTATATTAAGACATATGTTAGGTACTTAGCCATTAGAGATAGAGATATTAAGTCATTCTTTTGGTATGTTAAGTACAAATGTTTAATTGTATGTAATTTGTTTGTAATATTAAGCCTTATTTTGTATAAATCTAAAAGAAAAACAAATTATGAAATGTGCTGCTGCGTTCAAGGGCTGTGGGGAATATGGGCACTCAGAGTTAAAATACATTTTTTTTTGTCTGTCTTGAATATGGTTGAGCAGGAGGCGGACTGGGACTAAAATTCAGCCCTGGAAACTGACCCAGTCCGGCCACATGAAATGTCAAATGTTAGAAATCCGCTGTTTATTATTTAAAGTTTTATGTCCGATTCGCTCCTTTTCTCCTCTCTGTACACAGCTCCAGTTTGGGCATTGGCCTGTCATCAGATTTCATTTGTAGTTGCTGCTGTAGCGGAAGTTTAGTGCAATTATTTTTTGATGAAATACTCCAAATCTCCACCCTCCATAATTGCACTTGCTTCAGTTGCTTGCTACTTTTTAAGGGCGGTGATGACAGTTACAGTACGAACTGAAGTTGATTGGATTGTGAGGCATGACGTAAGCCTCATCTGATTGGTCAATCCCTCAATTGTTTTTCACCAAGGGAAGCCAATCTCAGCTGGCCTCCTCTCGCAACAGAGAGTGCAATCTACTGTTTCACCAGAACATCTAGAGGGGCGCTGTTTCACTCTTTGTAAAATACTCAGAGAATGGGGGAGAGACGGGCCGGCAGCATAATTACCGAAACTAAACTAAGTGTTTTTATTTATTTATTAAAATTATAACTACAATCCAAAATGCAGGTGAAGCCTGGCTTCCCTTGGCCTCCGGGAGAAAACACCACTGAGTTCAAGGGATAATTCTCACCCACTCTTGCTCTCGCCCTGCACTTGTAGTGCCAGTTGAGCTGGTTCTTCTACCAGTTCAACTCCCTCATCATGAACGCAGGAGGCTGGCTGTATATCTGAACTCTGTCCCTCATCATGAAGAAGGAGGCTGGCTGTATATCTGAACTCTGCCCCTCATCATGAAGCAGGAGGCTGGCTGTATATCTGAACTCTGTCCCTCATCATGAACGCAGGAGGCTGGCTGTATATCTGAACTCTGTCCCTCATCATGAAGCAGGAGGCTGGCTGTATAGCTGAACTCTGTCCCTCATCATGAAGCAGGAGGCTGGCTGTATATCTGAACTCTGTCCCTCATCATGAAGCAGGAGGCTGGCTGTATATCTGACTCTGTCCCTCATCATGAACGCAGGAGGCTGGCTGTATATCTGACTCTGTCCCTCATCATGAACGCAGGAGGCTGGCTGTATATCTGACTCTGTCCCTCAGCATGAAGCAGGAGGCTGGCTGTATATCTGAACTCTGTCCCTCAGCATGAAGCAGGAGGCTGGCTGTATATCTGAACTCTGTCCCTCATCATGAACGCAGGAGGCTGGCTGTATATCTGAACTCTGTCCCTCATCATGAAGCAGGAGGCTGGCTGTATATCTAACTCTCTCCCTCATTCATGAAGCAGGAGGCTGGCTGTATATCTGAACTCTGTCCCTCATCATGAAGCAGGAGGCTGGCTGTATATCTGAACTCTGTCCCTCATCATGAACGCAGGAGGCTGGCTGTATATCTGAACTCTGTCCCTCATCATGAAGCAGGAGGCTGGCTGTATATCTGAACTCTGTCCCTCATCATGAAGCAGGAGGCTGGCTGTATATCTGAACTCTGTCCCTCATCATGAACGCAGGAGGCTGGCTGTATATCTGAACTCTGTCCCTCATCATGAAGCAGGAGGCTGGCTGTATATCTGAACTCTGTCCCTCATCATGAAGCAGGAGGCTGGCTGTATATCTGAACTCTGTCCCCTCATCATGAACGCAGGAGGCTGGCTGTATATCTGAACTCTGTCCCTCATCATGAAGCAGGAGGCTGGCTGTATATCTGAACTCTCTGTCCCTCATCATGAAGCAGGAGGCTGGCTGTATATCTGAACTCTGTCCCCTCATCATGAAGCAGGAGGCTGGCTGTATACTCTGAAAACTCGGTCCCTCATCATGAAAGCAGGAGGCTGCTGTTATGAACCTGTCCCTCATCATGAACGCAGGAGGCTGGCTGTATATCTGAAACTCTGTCCCTCATCATGAAGCAGGAGGCTGGCTGTATATCTGAACTCTGTCCCTCATCATGAAGCAGGAGGCTGGCTGTATATCTGAACTCTGTCCCTCATCATGAACGCAGGAGGCTGGCTGTATATCTGAACTCTGTCCCTCATCATGAAGCAGGAGGCTGGCTGTATATCTGAACTCTGTCCCTCATCATGAAGCAGGAGGCTGGATGTATATCTGAACTCTGTCCCTCATCATGAAGCAGGAGGCTGGCTTTTACAGGAGGCTGGCTGTATATCTGAACTCTGTCCCTCATCATGACGCAGGAGGCTGGCTGTATATCTGACTCTGTCCCTCATCATGAAAGCAGGAGGCTGGCTGTATATCTGAACTCTGTCCCTCATCATGAAGCAGGAGGCTGGCTGTATATCTGAACTCTGTCCCTCATCATGAAGCAGGAGGCTGGCTGTATATCTGAACTCTGTCCCTCATCATGAACGCAGGAGGCTGGCTGTATATCTGAACTCTGTCCCTCATCATGAAGCAGGAGGCTGGCTGTATATCTGAACTCTGTCCCTCATCATGAAGCAGGAGGCTGGCTGTATATCTGAACTCTGTCCCTCATCATGAAGCAGGAGCTGGCTGTATATCTGAACTCTGTCCCTCATCATGAAGCAGGAGGCTGGCTGTATATCTGAACTCTGTCCCTCATCATGAAGCAGGAGGCTGGCTGTATATCTGAACTCTGTCCCTCATCATGAACGCAGGAGGCTGGCTGTATATCTGAACTCTGTCCCTCATCATGAACGCAGGAGGCTGGCTGTATATCTGAACTCTGTCCCTCATCATGAACGCAGGAGGCTGGCTGTATATCTGAACTCTGTCCCTCATCATGAAGCAGGAGGCTGGCTGTATATCTGAACTCTGTCCCTCATCATGAACGCAGGAGGCTGGCTGTATATCTGAACTCTGTCCCTCATCATGAACGCAGGAGGCTGGCTGTATATCTGAACTCTGCCCCTCATCATGAACGCAGGAGGCTGGCTGTATAATCTGAACTCTGTCCCTCATCATGAAGCAGGAGGCTGGCTGTATATCTGAACTCTGTCCCCTCATCATGAAGCAGGAGGGCTGGCTGTAATATCTGAACTCTGTCCCTCATCATGAACGCAGGAGGCTGGATATTATATCTGAACTCTGTCCCTCATCATGAACCGGAGGCTGGCTGTCTATCTGAAACTCTGTCCCTCATCATGAAGCAGGAGTCTGGCTGTATATCTGAACTCTGTCCCTTCATTCATGAACGCAGGAGGGCTGGACTGTATACTGACTCTGTTCACCTCATCATGAAGCAGGAGGCTAGGCTGTATATCTGAACTCTGTCCATCCATCATGAACGCAGGAGGCTGGCTGTATATTCTGACTCTTGTCCCCTCATTCAGTGAAAGCAGGAGGGCTGGCTGTATATACTGAACTCTGTCCCTCATCATGAAGCATGGAGGGCTGGGCTGTATATCCTGAACTCTGTCCCTCATCATGAAACGCAGGAGGCTGGCTGTATATCTGAAATCTGTCCCTCATCATGAAGCAGAGGCTGGCTGTATATCTGAACTCTGTCCCTCATCATGAAGCGGAGGCTGCTGTATATCTGAACTCTGTCCCTCATCATGAAGCAGGAGGCTGGCTGTATATCTGAACTCTGCCCTCATCATGAAGCAGGAGCTGGCTGTATATCTGAACTCTGTCCCTCATCATGAAGCAGGAGGCTGGCTGTATATCTGACTCTGTCCCTACATCATGAATCAGGAGGCTGGCTGTATATCTGAACTCTGTCCCTCATCATGAACGCAGGAGGCTGGCTGTATATCTGAACTCTTCCCTCATCATGAAGCAGGAGGCTGGGCTGTATATCTGAACTCTGTCCCTCATCATGAACTGCAGGAGGCTGGCTGTATATCTGAACTCTGTCCCTCATCATGAAGCAGGGAGGGCTGGATGTATTATCTGAACTCTGTCCCTCATCATGAACGCAGGAGGCTGGCTGTATATCTGAACTCTGTCCCTCCATCAGGCAAGCAGGAGGCTGGCTGTATATCTGAACTCTTGTCCCCTCATTCATGAAGCAGGAGGCTGGATGCTGTATATCTGAACACTCTGTCCCTCCATCATGAACGCAGGAGGCTGGGCGTTATATCTGAACTCTGATCCTCATCATGAAGCAGGAGGCTTGGCTGTCTATCTAGAACTCTGTCCCCTCAGCATGGAACGAAGGAGGCTGGATGTATATCTGAATCTCTGTCCCTCATCATGAACTCAGGAGGCTGGCTGTATATCTGAACTCTGTCCCCTCATCATGAACGCAGGAGGGCTGGCTGTATATCTGAACTCTGTCCCCTATCATATGAAGCAGGAGGCTGGATGTATATCTGAACTCTGTCCCTCAGCATGGAAGCAGGAGGCTGCTGTATATCTGAACTCTGTCCCTCATCATGAAGCAGGAGGCTGGCTGTATATCTGAAACTCTGTCCCTCATCATGAACGCAGGAGGCTGGCTGTATATCTGAACTCTGTCCCTCATCATGAAGCAGGAGGCTGGCTTGTATATCTGAACCTTCCTCATCATGAAGCAGAGGAGCTGGCGTATATCTGAACTCCTGTCCCTCATCATGAACGCAGGAGGCTGGCTGTATATCTGAACTCCGTCCCTCATCAGAAGCAGGAGGCTGGCTGTATATCTGAACTCTGTCCCTCATCATGAAGCAGGAGGCTGGATGTATATCTGAACTCTGTCCCTCATCATGAACGCAGGAGGCTGGATGTTATATCTGAACTCTGTCCCTCATCATGAACGCAGGAGGCTGGTGTATATCTGACATCTGTCCCTCAGCATGACGCAGGAGGCTGGATGTATATACTGAACTCTGTCCCTCATCATGAAGCAGGAGGCTGGCTGTATATCTGAACTCTGTCCCTCATCATGAAGCAGGAGGCTGGCTGTATATCTGAACTCTGTCCCTCATCATGAAGCAGGAGGCTGGCTGTATATCTGAACTCTGTCCCTCATCATGAACGCAGGAGGCTGGCTGTATATCTGAACTCTGTCCCTCATCATGAAGCAGGAGGCTGGCTGTATATCTGAACTCTGTCCCTCATCATGAACGCAGGAGGCTGGCTGTATATCTGAACTCTGTCCCTCATCATGAACGCAGGAGGCTGGCTGTATATCTGAACTCTGTCCCTCATCATGAAGCAGGAGGCTGGCTGTATATCTGAACTCTGTCCCTCATCATGAAGCAGGAGGCTGGCTGTATATCTGAACTCTGTCCCTCATCATGAACGCAGGAGGCTGGCTGTATATCTGAACTCTGTCCCTCATCATGAAGCAGGAGGCTGGCTGTATATCTGAACTCTGTCCCTCATCATGAACGCAGGAGGCTGGCTGTATATCTGAACTCTGTCCCTCATCATGAAGCAGGAGGCTGGCTGTATATCTGAACTCTGTCCCTCATCATGAACGCAGGAGGCTGGCTGTATATCTGAACTCTGTCCCTCATCATGAAGCAGGAGGCTGGCTGTATATCTGACTCTGTCCCTCATCATGAAGCAGGAGGCTGGCTGTTATATCTGAACTCTGTCCCTCATCATGAACGCAGGAGGCTGGCTGTATATCTGAACTCTGTCCCTCATCATGAAGCAGGAGGCTGGCTGTATATCTGAACTCTGTCCCTCATCATGAACGCAGGAGGCTGGATGTATATCTGAACTCTGTCCCTCATCATGAAGCAGGAGGCTGGCTGTATATCTGACTCTGTCCCTCATCATGAAGCAGGAGGCTGGCTGTATATCTGAACTCTGTCCCTCATCATGAAGCAGGAGGCTGGCTGTATATCTGAACTCTGCCCCTCATCATGAACGCAGGAGGCTGGCTGTATATCTGAACTCTGTCCCTCATCATGAAGCAGGAGGCTGGCTGTATATCTGACTCTGTCCCTCATCATGAAGCAGGAGGCTGGCTGTATATCTGAACTCTGTCCCTCATCATGAACGCAGGAGGCTGGCTGTATATCTGAACTCTGTCCCTCATCATGAAGCAGGAGGCTGGCTGTATATCTGAACTCTGTCCCTCATCATGAACGCAGGAGGCTGGCTGTATATCTGAACTCTGTCCCTCATCATGAAGCAGGAGGCTGGATTGTATATCTGAACCTACTGTCCCTCATCATGAAGCAGGAGGCTGGCTGTATATCTGACCTCTGTCCCTCATCATGAAGCAGGAGGCTGGCTGTATATCTGACTCTGTCCCTCATCATGAAGCAGGAGGCTGGCTGTATATCTGAACTCTGTCCCTCATCATGAAGCAGGAGGCTGGCTGTATATCTGACTCTGTCCCTCATCATGAAGCAGGAGGCTGGCTGTATATCTGAACTCTGCCCCTCATCATGAAGCAGGAGGCTGGCTGTATATCTGAACTCTGTCCCTCATCATGAACGCAGGAGGCTGGCTGTATACTGAACTCTGTCCCTCATCATGAAGCAGGAGGCTGGCTGTATATCTGAACTCTGTCCCTCATCATGAAGCAGGAGGCTGGCTGTATATCTGACTCTGTCCCTCATCATGAAAGCAGGAGGCTGGCTGTATATCTGAACTCTGTCCCTCAGCATGAACGCAGGAGGCTGGCTGTATATCTGAACTCTGTCCCTCATCATGAAGCAGGAGGCTGGCTGTATATCTGAACTCTGTCCCTCATCATGAAGCAGGAGGCTGGCTGTATATCTGAACTCTGTCCCTCATCATGAAGCAGGAGGCTGGCTGTATATCTGAACTCTGTCCCTCATCATGAACGCAGGAGGCTGGCTGTATATCTGAACTCTGTCCCTCATCATGAACGCAGGAGGCTGGATGTATATCTGAACTCTGTCCCTCATCATGAACGCAGGAGGCTGGCTGTATATCTGAACTCTGTCCCTCATCATGAAGCAGGAGGCTGGCTGTATATCTGAACTCTGTCCCTCATCATGAAGCAGGAGGCTGGCTGTATATCTGACTCTGTCCCCTCATCATGAAGCAGGAGGCTGGCTGTATATCTGAACTCTGTCCCTCATCATGAACGCAGGAGGCTGGCTGTATATCTGACTCTGTCCCTCATCATGAAGCAGGAGGCTGGCTGTATATCTGAACTCTGTCCCTCATCATGAAGCAGGAGGCTGGCTGTATATCTGACTCTGCCCCTCATCATGAAGCAGGAGGCTGGCTGTATATCTGAACTCTGTCCCTCATCATGACGCAGGAGGCTGGCTGTATATCTGAACTCTGTCCCTCATCATGACGCAGGAGGCTGGCTGTATATCTGAACTCGCGCCCTCATCATTCTCTTCATCATCTTGCACTTGTTCTAAGCTGCTGCTGATAGTGCTTGTAGCAGCGCTGCAGCCAAAAAGGTCTGTCAATTTGCGACATTTCTATGCTCCACCTGCGAGTGACGTCACCTTTTATTCTCTTACCTTTTCGGGCCCCACCTTCTTCTTTTCGTTTTCTTTGATTTGTATCCATGTTTTTTCATCCTCCCTGTCTGCCGTGGCGTCTAATCCCTTCTCTTCGGCCCATTCCCAAACCGCCCCCTACACCCTACCCCTACACCCTACCCCTCCGTTTGCGCGTTCACGCGGAGGGTCCGCCATATTGAGGGCTGTTCCAAAGCAACGAGTGTGGAGGGGGAGTGGGCTATCAAGCCCTCAAACAGCGAGTCTGCAGCGGTGCTGACTTGAGACCGGTCTCTACCTGACCGGAGTCACGCTGTGTGTGTCCGTCAGGAAACGCTGTTAACAAGTAGTTCCAGCAAACATCCTGATAAACTGCGATGTTAACAACCCAGGCCCGGTTCTAGAACAAAATGACTCAGGGTGCATCTGAGATTAAAGAGGGTGCAGTGGTAAAGTGCTATTTTTATAAATGGGGAGTGGACATAACACCCTCTAGGGGTCCTCACCTCCTCTAGGGGGGTCCGGGGGCATGCTCCCCCGGGAAGATTTTTTTTTTTTTAAAATATTGAAGTTGAAAGCATCAATCTGGTGCACTCTGAGAGCAACATGAAGAGATCTATGGATACATCCCAGCACCCAGATGAAACAGAACTGTAAGCAGATTTACTATTTCTTTATGGATATTTTACAAATCACTCTCCTTTCAAGACCGAAATGTCTACCGGCAGAAGATGGCATCTTTTTTAGAGGAATATTCCAGCCAATCTCTGTTTTGAAACCATGAGCTGCAGAATGAGCGCCTCACCCCACTGTGCAGGCGAGTTGGGTACTTGTTTAAATACCTGGGCAGGCTCTCTTTTGCCGAGGTCCTCTGCACTTGCGGGCCACCGAGGGGTGATGGTGTTTGGGGCAACGAAGAGAGCTGCGGCTGCTCCGCCTCCGTGGGCGAGGCGGGCAAAGCCGGCAAGTCGAGCGGGAGGAGGTTAGTGTCCACGACAGTGGCCGTGGGATGTCCCCATGATCTGAACTGTTATTACCTGCAGCTGATGCAGTGTTACTGCTGGCGATAAGGGCTGGTTGTTTGAACCACTTTCTGAGTTCCATCACCGACTGCTGTGCGCAGCGGCACAGGTCACGCACACCTGACATAATAACGTTACTTACCGTTTAAATTGACCACTAATGCAGCAGACAATGTTATTTAACCACAATTACAATTTATTTTATTTCAACTATATTATTATTATTGTTATTATTACATATGTAATATTTTTCACTTTTAATTAATATTTTTTTTTTCACTTTTTAAAATTTTTCAGATGAGGGTGCAATGCACCCTTATGCACCCCCGTAGAACCGGGCCTGTAACAACCTCATGATGACCTCATATGTTCTAACTGAGGATCAAACCTGGGTTTAGTCTAGAAAAAGGTAAATGTGTGCATTTTATTATAAAGTTGTGTTTATTTACAGACCGTTGCAAAAACTAAGAAGCTTCTAAACATCAGGTTTAAAACTAAAAGAAGCTTTGAAACACAATGAAAGATGTTTGGAGTTTGATTTGAGTTATTAATTTAAACTTTTTGTCTAAGAGATGCTGATTTGAAACCTTTGTTACATACAGTTACGGCACTTCCTGTTTCTGCCGGAGAGAGAGGAGAGAGAGGGAGAGAGAGGAGAGAGGGGAGAGAGGGGGAGAGAGAGGGGAGAGAGGGGAGAGAGGGGAGAGAGAGGGGAGAGAGAGGGGGTAGGGGAGAGAGGGGAGAGAGAGGAGAGAGAGAGGAGAGAGAGAGAGAGAGGGGAGAGAGGGGAGAGAGGAGAGAGAGGGAGAGAGGGGAGAGAGAGGGGAGAGGGGAGAGAGAGGAGAGAGAGAGGAGAGAGAGGAGAGAGGGGAGAGAGAGGGGAGAGGGGAGAGAGAGGAGAGAGAGAGGAGAGAGAGGGAGAGAGGGGAGAGAGGGAGAGAGGAGAGAGGGGAGAGAGGAGAGAGGAGAGAGGCTCCTCCATCTGACAGGAGGAGCCTCGTTGAGCTGTGGCTGCAGACGGAGTTCACTCTGGCCCATTCCCAAACACACAACTGCATTAGCGGCCGCTGTCGCCCTCTGTCGGCCGCTGTCGCCCTCTGTCGGCCGCTGTCGCCCTCTGTCGCCCTCTGTCGGCCGTCAGCGCAATTTAAAGGATGATGTTAAACAATTTTTTTTAAAAGGGCCGGCCGGTCGTCAACGGCCCTTGACGACCGGCCGTTCTGTGGTTCTCCAGATTCTCCAGATGGCCAGTCCGCCCCTGGGGTTGGGTACCGAGAACCGGTTCCTCTGGTACACTGGTGTGTGTGTTCCTAATGTAGAGAGCATTGATTAATAAACTACACACTGAGTCTAGATCCTGACCAAATCCTTTTCTTTGTTGATCAAATGTTTTTATTCATACACATTTAGAAAAATACAATGTACAATCACAACTAATACAACCTCATCCCCATCTAGTCACTTAGAAAACAATCAGGACATTCTGATGTCTCATCTAAAAACAGGGATGATAGCTCTTATATTTGACTTCAAAGGTATTTTATTTTGAAACTCTACATCAGATTGTCCTGATTTTTTCCAAGTGACTAGATGGGGTGTCCTGCTATGACCCTGGAGTGAGATGAGTCTTTGATACTGGACAGTTTTAGTTTTATTCTCATCTAAACACAGAGGCAGTGTTTCCAGGACTCTACCGTAATGCATAGGATATTCGCGCACCGCAATATCACGTGCGTGCTGGCTTGACCGCCGTTTTTTTTTTTAAATATTGAAGTTGAAAGCATCAATCTGGTGCACTTTGAGAGCAACATTAAGAGATCTATGGATACATCTCTCAACACCCAGATGAAACACAACTGGAAGCAGATGTTCTTTTTCTTTACGGATATTTTACAAATCACTCTCCTTTCAAACTGGATTCTTGTTTTACTGCCATATAGTATTTCATAACTGTTTTTCCTTTATTCTCTTATTTTTTTTATAACTATAATGATCATATTAAGGTGTGCCGCGGAAATAATCTTTTGAATAATTTGTGATCAAACCGTGTGAGACCCACTGAGATTATTACATTTCATTTAGCTGACGCTTTTATCCAAAGCGACTTGGAGTAACTAAGGACTAAGTGCCTTACTCAAGGGCACACAAGTGGTGGTGTTCCTGGCGGGATTTGAACTCACAACCTTCGACTAAAGTGAACTATCTAAACACTCAGAGAGTCCTTTAGCTCACCTGAGCCTCTCAGTCTGAGAGGAGAGCTCTCCTCCAGCTTGTTGTGGAACAAACAGCTCCGTGTGTCCGTTAGTGCAGCTAGCTAACCAGATGCTAACAACACGGCCCCTGCTGCTGGCACCGGTCCCTCTCTCTCTCTCCCTCTCTCACACACACTAAATGCGCTATTTACACACACACACACACACACACACACACACACACACACACACTTTTATTTCCATGCAACTCTCTGATTGGTCTGGTGTCTTGCCTCCGTTGCATTCACTGAACACGGGAAATTACAGTCCTGCCGTCCTCTCGAGTGTCATGATGAGGTTCATGTAAAACACGGTTAATGTATTATATTATTGAGGTAGAATTGTCCGGTGCTACAGAAAAAACATTCGGGGCGGGCCAAAATACTATTTTACCAACAATGTGGAATGTATTGGCTACATATTACACAGATTATGAACAGCGGGAGCAGCAATAACCGTCAAATAATAATTCAGACAGGGGAGCTCCGCACCCCCTGCCTGCCGCTAGGGGGTGCTGCAGCGCCCTCAGCACCCCCCTTCCCGCTCAGATCTAAGATCCAGCAGAAATGATAAAGTAAAAGTCTGCTGCTTATTGTTCTACTAGGCCAAAATAGAGTCAAAGAGTGTATGAGAGTGAGAGTGTGTTAATTAATATATTTGGCGGTTTGGAGTAAGTCTGTAGATTTGTGTCTGTGTGTGTGTGTGTGTCTGTGTGTGTGTGTGTGTGTGTGTGTGTGTGTGTGTGTGTCTGTGTCTGTGTCTGTGTGTGTGTCTGTGTGTGTGTGCGTGTGTGTGTCTGTGTGTGTGTCTGTGTGTGTGTGTGTGTGCGTGTGTGTGTGTGTGTGTGTCATGTATAGGCCTCTCACGATAATTAATTTTGTTGGAAACATTTTCCCGGAAATTATTGCGATAAACGATAATATTGTCGGCACCGTTGTATGACCATTTTAGACCACTGACATAATGATAATATATAATAATAATTCAAGTACATGCTTTCAAACTGCTAGCCACATCCTCATGGAAATAGAAATGTATTGAGTTCATTTTTATTTATCGTACGATAAGTCAATGTAATTGTTTATAGCGACAGGCACACAATAAAACAGTGGAAACAAACATGTGTTTGACTTTCATTACTGAATGAAACTGTGTGTCCTTTATAGTCTGTGTCCAATATTGTGTATTTGTATATATTGTATATATATATATGCTAAGGTCCCGCTGCTGAGACGATAGCAGTCATTCGGTGCATAAGTGTAATCAAATATCAAAATCTCACTCCAGTCAGGAACCCAAATTTGGCAACCCTGGGGATGTGTTTGTGAAGATTAGGCCTCCGCCTGTGAGGAACCTTCCTCATGCGGATAGGAACGGGTTTGTGAATGTTATTCCCGCCGTCTGTGTCGGGAAAAAGGTATAAAATTGATGTGAATTGATTTGGCGGCGTGCGTTGTCGCTTGCCGGCGGGGGGGGCTGAAACTCGACCAACAACCAATCACATGAATCTCCCGCCCCAGACACACAAGCACGCGGTTTGATTAGCTAGAGCTTGCACTGGCATATGATGCGATTGGCTGACGCTTCTGCTGAGGCGGCAAAAGTAGAACATTGCTCTACTTTTGCAGCGAGCACCGCGAGAGAAGCTACGCTTTGCTCCCACAATGCAGTTCGGCGAATCGTGACATCACCCCATTCAAAGTGAATGGGCAGAAGCGTTGAAGCGGCAACGCACGCCGCCGTGTGTAGGGGCCTTACGGAGCGTCCACACTACAGCTTCAAAAAAAGCTTGGAGCTGGGCGTGTCTGAAGCTTGGGGATTTTATTCGAGCAACGCGACCAACAACCAATCACATGAATCTCCCGCCCCCGACATACCAGTTTCACCCACTGTCTCTGCCACCTCCCTCCATGCCTGGTTCCTCCGGTTTGTATCCCGGTAGGTGAAGAGGGTCTGGTCAGACAAAACCGGGTGATTTCCTACCGCGATAATCAGTTTCTCCTCCATCTTTTTTTGAAATATAGAAATCAACGGCGGGATATCTCTCCCAGCTTAGACGCGGTTTGATTGGCTAGCGCTTGAGCTGTCAGATTTTCAGAAACGGGCGCTGGCTACTCCGGCGTCTCCGGCGTAATGTTCAACTTCTGACGCCGGAGACGGACCGCTATGCTACCCACAATTCAGTTCGGCGAAAAGCGAGGCAACGTGACGTCACCCCATTCAAAGTGAATGGGGCAGACGCGTTGGAAATTGTTTTTGAAGCTGTCGACGCTGTAGTGTGGACGCAGCGTTACGGCCCCTACACACGGCGGCGTGCGTAGGCCCCGTAACGGCCCCTACACACAGCGTTTTTGAAGCTGTCGACGCTGTAGTGTGGACGCAGCGTTAGAGGAAGGGCTAAACTCAGAGAATAAGAGGAAGCATCCGAGGGAGGAGCTGACAGAAGTTAGTTTCATTTTGACACACAACAGGCTAAATCCCTCAGAGAGAGACTTTACATCAACTAAAAGGTAAATACTGTTGTTGTTGTTGTTATACATCTTATCAACATGTAAACTCCTCTGCAGACGGCTCTGCTGTTGTCCTCTTGTTCCTGTTCAGTCTTCCGCAGATTCAGCATGTTTACAGTCGTTTCTGTGCAGCCGTACTTATTCACTACAGACTGGTTTTTGCACGCTTGCTGAAGAGGAACTTTCCTCGCTGGGTGAACTTGTTAAAGACGGACACAAAGCTATCATTCGTGGGAACGACAGGGCGGAAGAGAAAAGAAGAAGTTGTTAATAGTTAAACATTTATTTTCTCGCTGTTTTTTGTTTATAGTAAATGTAATATTATTTAGTGTTATTATGAGTTAGTTAAAGTAGTTGTATGCTTTTATTTTGAAGGAGTATTTGGGCACTGGGTGATTGGGGCACCTGGTGTAATTGTACTGGAGACAGGTGGTGGTGGGAGCTGAGCACCAGTGTGGCATACGGTACCAGGGCACGAGGAGGCCACAGGGAAGGCACAGGGAAGAGTGTGAAACCCTGGCTGTTGCATATTGATATAGGAATAAACCATACATAGAAAAGTTAAACAGAAAATGAACTTAAAAGTAAACGGCCGCTGGGATTCAAAGATCCAAGTCCAGGCAAGAGTCCTTTCTGTGCAAGGGTTACATTACATTAAGAATTGTAATTGTATTTTAATCTAGCAGCCTGCTTTACACCTTGATAATACAAATAGTGTGGCATCAAAAACAAAGGAACAATTAAAAAAAGAAATTGAAATCACAATGAAGGGAAATGGATCTGAAAACAACACCGTTCATGTTTCACTCAAATGTAACTGTGACAGTGAAATCAAATAGAGAGTATTAATGTAGGTCAGCTTGTCCGGACCCATTTTTTTTATTCTACTGATAAAAGTGGGAAGTGTTTTTATTAGCCGTGTCAACAGAATAGCTAGGATGACAATGTCGGCTTTCAGTTTGTAAAGATAAATATCTCTTTGGTTTATGACCAGATATCTGCAGCAGGAATGAAACCCATGTGATAGTTAGCAAATGGTAATGCCATCTCCTGCTGTGTGTCGTCATGCAGGTATGCAAGACAGAACGTGAACAGACTAGTATTTATTTTTCTGGCTGTAAGATGTTACCAGTCTCTCTCTGGAGGATCAGGGCTAGTTCGTGCGTGCTCTGTCTGCTTTGCTTTCTGTCTGTAGGATTGCATCCCTTCATGTGTTAACCTGTCTTCTGTTGTGTATTTTAAGATGTGTCCGTTTAAACTGGTTTTGCTTCTTAGATGTCCCACTTTGCATAATTCTGCTTTTTTATCCTGTGTGACTTTTCCTTCATCAGCCAGCATCCTTGGTATCTGTTGCTCACTGAGTTGATTCTCGCTAAGTAGCCAATATAAGGCTTAGTCACCTTGCCAAATAGTGAGCCTGTGTTGATGAATGAAAACTATGTTAGAACTGCTTTAAAAATGGTTCTTAATGATGAATAAAGTGTTTACTACCTAATTCATAACCTAATAATAAACCCTTTATGAATCCTTTATTAGGGTAGTCTTATTGTAAAGTGGTACCGACTTTTCTTATATTACGTGTTCTGTGTTTTATTGGCTGATTTAAAGGCTCCATGTCACGGCCATCTCTACTGATCATGATTCCATCTTTGAGGTCGACTAGAATAGATTCACATTGTTCAATGTTCCAAACTCACATTGGTTTCTCAAACAGCATCTCTGATAGTCTGTGTATTCACGCTCTGTCCTACACGGCTTTTGGAGCTCCTGCCCCCCCCCCCCCTCCCTGTGAGCCCACTGTGCTCTGATTGGTCAGCTCGCCCACTCTGTTCTGATGAGTCCACCACCGCTACAGCGGAACATCAGAGACTATGTTTTACAATGGCGTTTGTTAGCAACCAGGAAATGACACCAGTGATGACAAACAGATGAGAATGCTGCGTGGGGTCCGGGGGCCGTGTTGGAGGGACGTTGCGGGGCTCGCTGCTCCGCCCTTTGAGGCTCGAGGAGCGGACAGTGTGAGCTGTAATACTGGTGTAGTTTCCTGGTTGCTGCGTGGGGTCTGCGAGACACGCGGAACACCGTGAGCACACACACACTCACAGCCAGGCAAAGTCCCGTACGGGACTTTGTTTTGTTTGGAAAAATAAAAAATATGTTTCTGTTTGCCCGCAATTCAGTGTGTCTGGCTGCGTGCCTGTGTGTTTGTGTGCTGTATGAGAAGGGCGCGAGGACCGCTCAGTTGACAGGGCAGGCACAATGCTCGCACGTGTGTGTGTGTGTGTGTGTGTGTGTGTGTGTGTGTGTGTGTGTGTGTGTGTGTGTGTGTGTGTGTGTGTGTGTGTGTGTGTGTGTGTGTGTGTGATTTTCTCCGGTGGGCCGCGGGCGCGGCATCATTGTTTGTGTGGCGTGTGAGTGTGTGAGAGAGTCAGTCAGCTGATTGCTGGGAAAATGGTTGGTTGAAGGATAACATTAAGTCTAATAATGATGTACCGTGCATGTTCACATATACTTTGCATTACTTAATACCATTTTTCAAATATTTTATTTTTTAACATTTTGGACAAAATAGCTATTGTACATCGAGGTGCACAGATGTCCCTAGTGCCCACATATCCGATTTGAACATGCTGATGTACAATGTGATGTAGTAGCCTAATGCAGATGTAAGACCATTGTGTTTGTATTGTGTTATAGGTATGCATAGTTTTCTATGCATTTTGAGGGTTTTGGGGGGTTTGACCCCCAAAAACATTTTCGAACCCTAGGGGCTGGCTCCCCCAAAATAATTAAATAACATAACCCTAAAACCGAAATAAAGTAACAAAAACTAAAGTAAGTAAGTAACTAAATCTGCCAGAAACACATGCATGTGTCCCGTTTTTCCATTTCTGGAAGTTGGCAACCCTATGTGACCGTGTTGTAGTTCCTTTATAGCCCAACATTAGCCTCCTTTAGCTTAGCGGTGGTGACGTGAAGTCATGTGACCGTTCTGTAGTTCCTTCATAGCCCAACATTAGCCTACCTTAGTTTAGCAGTGGTGACCTGAAGCAATGTGACCGTCATGTAGTTCCTTTGTAGCCCAACATTAGCCTCCTTTAGCTTAGCGGTGGTGACGTGAAGTCATGTGACCGTTCTGTAGTTCCTTTGTAGCCCAACGTTAGCCTCCTTTAGCTTAGCAGTGGTGACCTGAAGCAATGTGACCGTCATGTAGTTCCTTTGTAGCCCAACATTAGCCTCCTTTAGCTTAGCGGTGGTGACGTGAAGTCATGTGACCGTTCTGTAGTTACGTTATAGCCCAACGTTAGCCTCCTTTAGCTTAGCAGTGGTGACCTGAAGCAATGTGACCGTCATGTAGTTCCTTTGTAGCCCAACATTAGCCTCCTTTAGCTTAGCGGTGGTGACGTGAAGTCATGTGACCGTTCTGTAGTTCCTTTGTAGCCCAACATTAACCTCCTTTAGCTGAGCGGTGGTGACGTGAAGTCATGTGACCGTGCTGTAGTTCCTTTATAGCCCAACATTAGCCTCCTTTAGCTTAGCGTTGGTGACGTGAAGTCATGTGACCGTGTTGTAGTTCCTTTATAGCCCAACATAGCCTCATTTAGCTGAGCGGTGGTGACGTGAAGTCATGTGACTGTTCTCTAGTTCATTTATTGTCACAGTTCTGTCTAAGTTTGGGTGTTTTCACTGGTCTCTGTCATGTTTTCCTCCTGTCGTTAGTGTCCCTGTGTGTTCTCCTCCCTCCTCACCTGTGTCTCGTTTAGCTAATTGTGTTCACCTGTGGCTCTTGTGTTTTTCTCCTCCCTCCTCACCTGTGTCTCGTTTACCGATTGTGTTCACCTGTGTCTGGTAATTAGCCCTCCCTGTATTTAGTCTTGTCTCGTGCTGTGTTCAGTGTCGGTGCTTCTTTTGTTGGTGACGGACTCCACCGGTGAGTGTTCTGTGTTTTTCTGTATTCGTTCCATTTTTGCCTTGAAATAAAGGTTTATCAAAGTTATCTGCGCTTGGGTCCTGCTTCCTTCACTCAACCGTGACAGAAAGCACCGACCAGAGATGGACCCAGCAGATGACCCATTTGAGTTGGAATTACAGCATTTTTCATTTGCTTTGGCTTGCTGCTATGATTGGTGGAGGGGAGCGTCCAGTGTTCGGCAGAAGGAGGCCGCTCTGGTAGAGGCGCACCGGTTGGCTATGGAGAAACCGGACTTGGTGAAGTTCTTACCTGACTGGATGTTGAACTTCATCTGGGTGTGTGATTTCCAGCCTGCGGACTATAAACGTCTCGGTGTGTTCCGTCTGGAGTCAACCAGTGCTTCCGCCCCAGTTCCTGCTCCTGTCCAAGAGGCGTTTTCTGGAACTCGGCTGGCTTTTGGAGGTCCACGGAGCCTTCAGGCGGCTTCTAGGAGAAGGAGTCGCAAGTCCAGGCTAGCAATCCGAGCCCCAAGAGTCATGGTTCCGGCCCCAGTACAGGCCCCAGCAGCCATGGTTCCAGCCCCAGTTCTGGCCCCAGCAGCCATGGTTCCAGCCTTAGCTCTGGCCCCAGCTGTCCTAGTCCCTTCTCTAGTTCCTTCTCCAGTCCCACCTCTAGTCACTTCTCAAGTCCCTCCTCGAGTCACTTCTCTAGTCCCTTCCCTCATCCCATCTCAAGTTCCCTCTCGAGTCTTTTCTCAAGTCCCCTCTCAGGTCCCCTCTCGAGTTCCCTCTCGAGTCTTTTCTCGAGTCCCCTCTCAAGTCAACTCCCCAGTGTCCTCTCGAGTCACCTCCCAAGTCAACTCTCCAGTGTCCTCTCGAGTCACCTCTCAAGTTTCCCCTCAGGTCTCCTCTCGAGTTCCCTCTCAAGTCCCCTCTCTAGTCCCCTCTCGAGTTCCCTCTCGAGTCACCTCTCAAGTTTCCCCTCAGGTCTCCTCTCGAGTTCCCTCTCAAGTCCCCTCTCAGGTCCCCTCTCAAGTCCCCTCTCAGGTCCCCTCTCGAGTTACCTCTCGAGTTCCTTCTCGAGTCCACTCTCCAGTTTCCTCTCAAGTTCCCTCTCAAGCCCTCTCTCGAGTCCCCACTCAAGCCCCTACTCATGTCCAGTTGGAGGTCCCGCAGACTAGTCTTCTGCCGGGGGTCCTGCCAACCCCATGTCCTGTACCGTTGGAGGTTCCGCTGGGGGTCCTGCCAACCTCATGTCCTGTCCAGTTGGAGGTCCCGCAGACTAGTCTTCTGCCGGGGGTCCTGCCAACCCTTTGTCCGGTCTCGTTGGAGGCCCCGCCGACTACTCTCCTGCCGGGGGTCCTGCCAACCCTGTGTCCTGTCCCGTTGGAGGCCCCGCCGACTACTCTCCTGCCGGGGGTCCTGCCAACCCTATGTCCTGTTCCGTTGGAGGCCCCGCCGACTACTCTCCTGCCGGGGGTCCTGCCAACCCTGTGTCCTGTCCCGTTGGAGGCCCCGCCGACTACTCTCCTGCCGGGGGTCCTGCCAACCCTGTGTCCTGTCCCGTTGGAGGCCCCGCCGACTACTCTCCTGCCGGGGGTCCTGCCAACCCCATGTCCTGTCCCGTTGGAGGCCCCGCCGACTACTCTCCTGCCGGGGTTCCTGCCAACCCCATGTCCCGTCCCGTTGGAGGTCCCGCCGACTACTCTCCTGCCGGGGGTCCTGCCAACCCTATGTCCTGTTCCGTTGGAGGTCCCCGCCGTCTACTCACCTGCCGGGGGTACTGCCAACCCTGTGTCCTGTGCCGTTGGAGGTCCCGCCGTCTACTCTCCTGCCGGGGGGTACTGCCAACCTTTTGTCCTGTCTCGTCGGAAGGTCCCGCCAACCGCTCTCCTGCTGGGGGTCCTGCCAACTCCTGGTCCTCTTCCGTGGGGGATCCTGCCGAAGCCTGTCCGCCGGCTCCGGTTCCTGTCCGGCCGACACCGGGTCCTGCCCGGCCTCCGGAGCTGTCTGGTCTTCGCCCTCGATCCCGACCCTCTGTGAGCCGCGGGTCTTCGTCCGCGGGGCCCGGCCCCCCTGACTCTTCCTGCAGCTGCCCTCGTCCTCGAGCCCGGCCCCCTGACTCTTCCTGCCGCTGCCCTCGTCCTCGAGCCCGGCCCCCTGACTCTTCCTGCCGCTGCCCTCGTCCTCGAGCCCGGCCCCCTGACTCTTCCTGCCGCTGCCTTCGCCCTCATGCTCGGCCCCCTGAGTTCGCCCGCTGTGGCCTACGCCCCCACCATGGACTCTGCCTTGCCACTAGGCCGTCCGCCCGAGTCCCCCTTCTCGGCTTCTGCCGTGCCCCCGGGCCGTCCGCCCGAGATCCCTTCCTGGTCCCCTACTGGGCTCCTGGGCGGACAGCTTAGTCCCGTCCTCCGGACCCCCTCCACCCACCCTGGTGGCCTAGGGATACGTCCCTCCTCCGGACCCCCTCCACCCACCCTGCTGGATTTTTTTTGGATTTTTGTGTTGGGGTTTAGGGACGTCTGGAATCCGTCCCTTGAGGGGGGGGTTCTGTCACAGTTCTGTCTAAGTTTGGGTGTTTTCACTGGTCTCTGTCATGTTTTCCTCCTGTCGTTAGTGTCCCTGTGTGTTCTCCTCCCTCCTCACCTGTGTCTCGTTTAGCTAATTGTGTTCACCTGTGGCTCTTGTGTTTTTCTCCTCCCTCCTCACCTGTGTCTCGTTTACCGATTGTGTTCACCTGTGTCTGGTAATTAGCCCTCCCTGTATTTAGTCTTGTCTCGTGCTGTGTTCAGTGTCGGTGCTTCTTTTGTTGGTGACGGACTCCACCGGTGAGTGTTCTGTGTTTTTCTGTATTCGTTCCATTTTTGCCTTGAAATAAAGGTTTATCAAAGTTATCTGCGCTTGGGTCCTGCTTCCTTCACTCAACCGTGACATTTATAGCCTATCATTAGCTTTTTTCTTCTGGCAATTGCATTTATTGGTCCAACCTACCTACAAAAATACATAATTCCTGCACCACTCCTTTAAAATGACAATAATGTGAGGTTGCCTTGTGACTTCCTGCAGGACCTAAACCTCAGTTTCTCATCATCATGGAGTACTGTGAGAAGGGAAGTCTGCGGGAGGTTCTAGACTCTGGTTGCACACTGAGCTGGAACCAGAAAGCTCGTATGTGCCGGGACGCAGCGCTGGGACTTTACCGGTTAGAATAACACAATCATTTATTTTATAATAATAATAATATATAATATTTTTATAGCGCCTTTCAGGAAACCCAAGGTCGCTTTACAAGTTGGGTAGGGGGGGGGGGGGGGGGGGGAGTAGGTGAAAAGAGGTAGACAGGTTAAGGGGGTGGGGGGGGAAGTAGCGGAAAAATAAACCTATTAAACTATCTATACAGTGGGGAAAGCCTTGGTAAAAAGGTGCGTTTTGAGGGCTTTTTTGAATTTGTCCAGGGTTGGGGCACTGCGGATTTGGGGGGGGGAGAGAGTTCCAGAGGGTGGGGGATGCCACCCTGAAGGCTCTCTCAACGAAAGTCCGCAACCTGGTGCGGGGGGTGGAGAGGAGATCCTGTCCAGATGATCTTAGCTTCCGGGATGGAGTGTGGTAGCGGAGAAGGTCAGACAGGTATTGGGGGGCGAGGGCATGGAGGGATTTGTAAGTCAGAAGAAGGAGTTTATAGGTGATACGGTGCTTGACTGGGAGCCAGTGGAGGTGGATCAGGGTGGGGGTGATGTGCTGCCAGGGCTTGGTGTGAGTGAGCACCCTGGCAGCTGAGTTCTGCACATACTGGAGCCTGTCCAGGGCTTTACTGGGAACCCCGAACAGGACTCCGTTGCAATAATCCAGCCGGGAGGAGACGAATGCATGAATGAGGGTCTCGGCCACGGAATCAGAGAGTGATGGTCGTAGACGGGAGATGTTCCTGAGGTGATAGAAGGCAGATTTAGTGACGGATTTGATATGTGACTGAA
The DNA here is from genome assembly GCA_902827135.1 of Harpagifer antarcticus. Taxonomy (NCBI): domain Eukaryota; kingdom Metazoa; phylum Chordata; class Actinopteri; order Perciformes; family Harpagiferidae; genus Harpagifer; species Harpagifer antarcticus. The sequence continues at coordinate 24,585 of CADEHL010000148.1, forward strand.
ATGAGAGAGTGGAGTCAAGGATGACACCCATGTTACGGACTTCGGGAGACGGGGAGATGGAACAGCCGTCAATGTGGAGGAGGAGATCTCCAACCTTCCGGAGCAGTGCTTTGGGGGCCACAACCATGAGCTCAGTCTTCTTACTGTTGAGTTTGAGTAGATTTGCTGTCATCCAGGTTTTTATGGCATGGAGACAATTGACCAAAGACTGTGGAGGTAGCTGGGCGGATGGTGAGGTACTGAGATAGAGCTGAGTGTCGTCAGCGTAGCAGTGGAAATTGAGACCGAATTGACGTATGATCTGGCCAAGGGGGAGCATGTACATGGTGAAAAGTAGGGGACCAAGCACGGAGCCTTGGGGGACACCATGGTTGACTGGGGCCGAGGGGGAGGATGAGCCGCTGATGCTAACAAACTGAGACCTGGTTGAGAGATAGGACTGAAACCATGACAGAGCTGTGCCAGTGATGCCAAGGTTGTCAGAGAGGCATTTCAGGAGGAATGTATGAGAAACAGTGTCAAAAGCAGCAGAGAGGTCGAGGAGGATGAGAATACTGATTTGTCCGGAGTCAGCAGCATGAAGGAGGTCATTAGTGATCTTGAGGAGGGCGGTCTCTGTGCTGTGATGTGCTCTGTAGGCTGACTGTAGGGGTTCGTAGAGCTCATGGTTGGACAGATGTTGATGAAGCTGGGCGGCGACTGCTCTTTCCAAGGTTTTGCTAAGGAAAGGAAGGTTGGAGATCGGTCGGTAGTTGTTCAGCTCCTCAGGGTCCAAACCAGGCTTCTTGAGGATGGGAGTGATGGAGGCGGTTTTGAAGCAGGAGGGAACTATTCCAGATGACAGAGAGGAGTTGATGATATCCGTTATGATGGGGCAGAGGGTGGGAAGGCAGGCGTTGACCAGCACCGTGGGCATGGGGTCAAGGGAGCAGGTGGAGGCCTTAGCATTGGAGGCCTTTATGTCCTGTTCATTATTGTTTGTTATGTACAGGAATGCTTTTTAAATGTCATTGTACCTGTACAATGACAATAAAGGAATTCAATTCAATTCAATTTAAAAGATAAAATGTCCCTTCATGATGATAACATCTGTGTCATTTTTAGACTGCACCAGTCTGAAGATACATTTAAAGTTCATGGATGCATCAACAGCAGCAAGTTTCTGGTGGCTGACGGCTACACAGTCAAGGTACGGACACTGGTGCATGCTGGGATTGCTGACGGTCCAATGATTGGCAGTATTTAAGGCATTGGGGGAAACTAATAAAGTCTTGGTGTGGTTTTCAGCTGGGAGGCTTTGAGTTTTCACAAACTCAGACGTCTCTGAGAAAGCCAACGAGGGGCGGGGTCAACAGGTCCTTCACCTACTCCTCTCCTGAGTTGCTGGAATACATTAATAACTACAGCAAAGAGTGTGAGGTTTACAGGTCAGATACCGTCACTCTGGACATCAGGTTCATTCAGACATTGCATGTGTGTTTTCAATGCTATACGATAACTTTGAAATGTTGCCCTTCAGCTTTGGAGTCGTCCTCTGGGAAGTTGCAACTGGACGCAAACCTTTCGACGGTATGTATCTGCAGAACAGCCAGGACTCTCCAACTCTAGATGTGATTGCAACATCTAAAAAAAAAAGGACCTCATGGTTGATCGCCGTTACAGAAAGAGACTAAATGCTGTCATATGAATCAGCGGTCCCCAACCTTTTTTGCACCACGGACCGGTTTCATGTAAGACAAGATTTACACGGACCGCCATTCAAAGTATAGGGGGATACAGGGCTGTAGTGCTGCCGCAGCGCACCGGAATGACGTGTCTCAAGAGACACTGACGCACAGACGGATGTATCCGGTCATTTTTCTAAATAAAACATCTTTCAGACAAATAATCAATCCAATATTTTTGCATTCAATCAATCTTTCTGTGTACCAAATGACCCACGGACCGGGGGTTGCGGACCACTGATCTAAATCACATACAGAAATGACTAGAAGTTAAAAACAACTTTAAAGATATGAAATCAAAGCACAGCTGCACCTGACTCTTCTTGTACAATTAACTTGTTTTCTAGATACATTGTTTGGTCTGTAAATGTCAGAAACGTTGACTAAGAACGAGGAACATGAATGTCTGAACAGAAGGGCAATCCATCCAAAAGTGTGGACTAAAATGGTGCTGCTAGCATGACTAAAACTACAACGTGGGCTTATTATTTTGTCCTTATTGTGTTCGTGATTTTCTTTCAGGTTTGACCGATAAACAAGTCCATCAGAAAGTGTTCGTAGAAAAATACCAGGAGCCGCTTGACGACTGTCCCAAAGAACTAGAACTTCTGATCGACGCCTGCCGGGCCTACGATCCCTTCCAGAGACCGTCTGCTGGAGGTAACTTACCGCCATCACCATGTTCACCTTTAGGTAAAACAGGTATCTGCTAGACTGTCTTACAAAGGACAGACTTTAAGGCCCTGACCCACCAAGCAGATTATCGCCGGTCCGCCAATTTTGAGCGTCTGTTGGCCATGTTCTATGCGGTGAGTCCTCTCCTGCTGATGTTCAGGTGTATATCAGTATGTAGTGTCTCTACTTTAAAGAGTCCTCTCCTGCTGATGTTCAGGTGTATATCAGTATGTAGTGTCTCTACTTTAAAGAGTCCTCTCCTGCTGATGTTCAGGTGTATATCAGTATGTAGTGTCTCTACTTTAAAGAGTCCTCTCCTGCTGATGCTCAGGTGTATATCAGTATGTAGTGTCTCTACTTTAAAGAGTCCTCTCCTGCCGATGTTCAGGTGTATATCAGTATGTAGTGTCTCTACTTTAAAGAGTCCTCTCCTGCTGATGTTCAGGTGTATATCAGTATGTAGTGTCTCTACTTTAAAGAGTCCTCTCATGCTGATGTTCAGGTGTATATCAGTATGTAGTGTCTCTACTTTAAAGAGTCCTCTCCTGCTGATGTTCAGGTGTATATCAGTATGTAGTGTCTCTACTTTAAAGAGTCCTCTCCTGCTGATGCTCAGGTGTATATCAGTATGTAGTGTCTCTACTTTAAAGAGTCCTCTCCTGCTGATGTTCAGGTGTATATCAGTATGTAGTGTCTCTACTTTAAAGAGTCCTCTCCTGCTGATGCTCAGGTTGTATATCAGTATGTAGTGTCTCTACTTTAAAGAGTCCTCTCCTGCCGATGTTCAGGTGTATATCAGTATGTAGTGTCTCTACTTTAAAGAGTCCTCTCCTGCCGATGTTCAGGTGTATATCAGTATGTAGTGTCTCTACTTTAAAGAGTCCTCTCCTGCTGATGTTCAGGTGTATATCAGTATGTAGTGTCTCTACTTTAAAGAGTCCTCTCCTGCTGATGTTCAGGTGTATATCAGTATGTAGTGTCTCTACTTTAAAGAGTCCTCTCCTGCTGATGTTCAGGTGTATATCAGTATGTAGTGTCTCTACTTTAAAGAGTCCTCTCCTGCTGATGTTCAGGTGTATATCAGTATGTAGTGTCTCTACTTTAAAGAGTCCTCTCCTGCTGATGCTCAGGTGTATATCAGTATGTAGTGTCTCTACTTTAAAGAGTCCTCTCCTGCCGATGTTCAGGTGTATATCAGTATGTAGTGTCTCTACTTTAAAGAGTCCTCTCCTGCCGATGTTCAGGTGTATATCAGTATGTAGTGTCTCTACTTTAAAGAGTCCTCTCATGCTGATGTTCAGGTGTATATCAGTATGTAGTGTCTCTACTTTAAAGAGTCCTCTCCTGCTGATGTTCAGGTGTATATCAGTATGTAGTGTCTCTACTTTAAAGAGTCCTCTCCTGCTGATGCTCAGGTGTATATCAGTATGTAGTGTCTCTACTTTAAAGAGTCCTCTCCTGCTGATGCTCAGGTGTATATCAGTATGTAGTGTCTCTACTTGTCTCCATGCTTTAATGTGCTGAAACACCTCTTTTCACCCTCTGTCTGAAACCAAAGCCCAGTCTGTTCTGATTGGTTAGCTGGCCGGCTCTGTTGTGATTGGTCAACCGCTTAGAGATGTCCCCCTTAGCCTATCACGTACAATGTGCTGGAGCGCTAGCCACTAGAAGTGTGAGTGTTACATAGTGAAGTCACTATGTTCTGGGGAAACACATAAAAGCACAGTAGGGCCTTTAACAGGAGAATTTCTCCAACAATAACAATACTAATATGGCGTCTATCTCTCTCTCCCACAGTGCTGGCGGATAAACTGAAAACATGGGTGACACAGTTGGAGAAGGGGCAAAGCCTTCATGCCTCTCAGTCTGCAGTAGTCAGGTTTTGTGATGTGATACACTCATAAAGTTGTTCTATCGGAGAAGCCATTTTTGGTCATAATTTGGTTCCTAACGGTTCTTAAGTCCTATCTTAGACCTCCCATCTTATCTACCCTTATGGGGACAAATTGGAGGTCCCCATGAGGGGAATCATTAGTTTTAGGGTGAAGACTTGGTTAGGTTAGGGTTAGGGTTAGGCATGTGTTGGTTATGATTAAGGGTTAGGGTTAGGCATGTGTTGGTTATGGTTAAGGGTTAGGGTTAGGGTTAGGCATGTGTTGGTTATGGTTAAGGGTTAGGGTTAGGGTTAGGGTAAGGGTTAGGGTTAGGGTTAGGGTTAGGCATGTGTTGGTTATGATTAAGGGTTAGGGTTAGGGTTAGGCATGTGTTGGTTATGGTTAAGGGTTAGGCATGTGTTGGTTATGATTAAGGGTTAGGGTTAGGCATGTGTTGGTTATGGTTTAGGGTTAGGGTTAGGGTTAGGGTAAGGGTTAGGGTTAGGCATGTGTTGGTTATGGTTAAGGGTTAGGCATGTGTTGGTTATGGTTAAGGGTTAGGGTTAGGGTAAGGGTTAGGGTTAGGGTTAGGCATGTGTTCGTTATGGTTAAGGGTTAGGGTTAGGCATGTGTTGGTTATGGTTAAGGGTTAGGGTTAGGGTAAGGGTTAGGGTTAGGCATGTGTTGGTTATGGTTTAGGGTTAGGGTTAGGCATGTGTTGGTTATGGTTTAGGGTTAGGGTTAGGCATGTGTTGGTTATGGTTAAGGGTTAGGGTTAGGCATGTGTTGGTTATGGTTAAGGGTTAGGGTTAGGGTAAGGGTTAGGGTTAGGCATGTGTTGGTTATGGTTAAGGGTTAGGGTTAGGGTAAGGGTTAGGGTTAGGCATGTGTTGGTTATGGTTAAGGGTTAGGGTTAGGGTTAGGGTAAGGGTTAGGGTTAGGCATGTGTTGGTTATGGTTTAGGGTTAGGGTAAGGGTTAGGGTTAGGCATGTGTTGGTTATGGTTAAGGGTTAGGCATGTGTTGGAGGGAGGCGTGTGGTGCAGTGGATAGAACCTTGGTGTTGGGATCACAGGGTCACAGGTTCAAACCCCACTGCAGTCAGCATGTCGTTGTGTCCCTGAGACACTTCACCCCAAATTGCTCCTGTGGGGATTGCCCACTGTATTGAGTATGTAAGTCGCTTTGGATAAAAGCGTCTAATAAGTAGCATGTTATGGTTATGGTTAAGGGTTAGGGTTAGTGTTAGGCATGTGTTGGTTATGGTTAAGGTTAGGATAAGTCTCCAGGAAATACATGTAAGTCAATGTGATGTCCCCTGAAGTGATGTGTGTGTGTGTGTGTGTGTGTGAGAGAGTGTGTGTGAGAGACTATTGCAGTTCTGGATAACTGTGAAAGCCATTCTTTAATCTGGACTTTAGCTGTCCTGTCTTTGGTTCAAATGTGCATGAGACTGCATGTATCAGATCAGGGGCAATTTTGTTGAAAAAGGGAATTTCTGATCCGCACCACCGCTTGTTAAAGCCCAATTATACATAGGCCTCTTAAAGCAAACATTGACCATCATTATCTTGGCAGGCATTACACTAAAACCTGATGTTGTGTTACAAAACAATTGCGCTGGAAGATGTTTTTTTATAGAAGATACTGTATGCATGTTATTGTGTTTTCAATCATGGGGTCTTGATTGAAAACTTGGGGAATATGTAAACCAAGTTTATGGTGTTCAAACTATGTCTTATGGAGAGATATAACTGTTCGGAAGTATAAAAGCAACGGGATAATGTTTGGCATTGCTGGCCATTCTGAGCTATAGCTGCTGCCGTTTATTGGGGAAAAGCACATTTTAAATTCCCATTTCTATGTAAATGTCCAAGTGTGAGTCCATTGAATGTTAAGGAGCCAAAGCTTTAGCGGAAACACTGGAAACGTTAGTTATTTTATACGTGGGAAATCTCTTCCTTAAACTGAGATCAAACCTGATGATAACATCTATATAGTACACATAAAGTTTACAAGCTTAAAGATTACATTTTTACCTTTATGTTTACCTTGATTCTCTGTGACAATAAAAGTGGTGCAAGACTCAACGTGTGTGTCTTCAGGTGAATTTTCAAAGTGTGAGTATATTAGATAAGGATCTTTGACTGGGAAATAATTTCCAATTGTGGATGGATGTCAAATACATGAATGATACTGTGTACGGCCCGGAGGCTGCAACAGAGATGGGAGACCAGGCACGTTTACAATGAGGACATAACGAACCTGAACAATCGTGGGAGTCAGTTATCAGTTAGGTGTGTGTGTGTGTGTGTGTGTGTGTGTGTGTGTGTGTGTGTGTGTGTGTGTGTGTGTGTGTGTGTGTGTGTGTGTGTGTGTGTGTGTGTGTGTGTGTGTGTGTGTGTGTGTGTGTGTGTGTGTGTGTGTGTGTGTGTGAGAGCCGGCAGTATGGGAGGGTGTTGGCCTTTTATCCCCAGGCACCCAGGTGTGGCTCATCAGGTAAACGACTTGAACACCTGTAACACAAATTAGAGCCAGCAACAGAGGTGGGAAGTAGTGAAGTACAAATGCTTTGTTACTGTACTTAAGTACATTGTTCTGGTATCTAGTACTTTACTCCACTACTTATTTTTAGACTACTTTTTACTTTGACTTCTTACATGTTGAACCCAAATACCTGTACTTTCTACTTCTTACATGTTGAACCCAAATACCTGTACTTTCTACTTCTTACATTTTGAACCCAAATACCTGTACTTTCTACTTCTTACATGTTGAAACTCAAATACCTGTACTTTCTACTTCCTACATGTTGAACTCAAATACCTGTACTTTCTACTTCTCACATGTTGAACCCAAATACCTGTACTTTCTACTTCAACATGTTGAACACAAATACCTGTACTTTCTACTTCTACATGTTGAACCCAAATACCTGTACTTTCTACTTCTTACATGTTGAACTCAAATACCTGTACTTTCTACTTCTTACATGTTGAACACAATACCTGTACTTTCTACTTCTTACATGTTGAACTCAAATACCTGTACTTTCTACTTCTTACATGTTGAACCAAATACCTGTACTTCTACTTCTTACAATGTTGAACTCAAATACCTGTACTTTCTACTTCTTACATGTGAACCAAATACCTGTACTTTCTACTTCTACCCTTTGTGGAACTCAATACCTGTACTTTCTACTTCTTACATGTTGAACCCAAATACCTGTACTTCTACTCTACATGTTGAACCAATACCTGTACTTTCTGACTTCTTACATGTTGAACCCAAATACCTGTACTTTCTACTTCTCACATGTTGAACTCAAATACCTGTACTTTCTACTTCTACATGTTGAACCCAAATACCTGTACTTTTCTACTTCTACATGTTGAACTCAAATACCTGTACTTTCTACTTCTTACAGGTTGAACCAAATACCTGTACTTTCTACTTCTTACATGTTGAACCCAAATACCTGTACTTTCTACTTCTTACATGTTGAACCCAAATACCTGTACTTTCTACTTCTTACATGTTGAACCCAAATATCTGTACTTTCTACTTCTTACATGTTGAACTCAAATACCTGTACTTTCTACTTCTTACATGTTGAACCCAAATACCTGTACTTTCTAATTCTTACATGTTGAACTCAAATACCTGTACTTTCTACTTCTTACATGTTGAACTCAAATACCTGTACTTTCTACTTCTTACATGTTGAACCCAAATACCTGTACTTTCTACTTCTTACATGTTGAACCCAAATACCTGTACTTTCTACTTCTTACATGTTGAACCCAAATATCTGTACTTTCTACTTCTTACATGTTGAATTCAAATACCTGTACTTTCTACTTCTTACATGTTGAACTCAAATACCTGTACTTTCTACTTCTCTCATTTCCCAAACAGCTGGTTCCTTTAGTCTGAATGTGTGTTTGATGCGTGATCATTATTCTTTAGAGTCATTGCGTGCCTATTGATTTGAACACGATCCGTGTATCCATCACTTCCTGGTCTTCTCTAAAGAAGAGGGACCAATGGAAACGTTGTCATGTTGCCGTTGTTCAGCATGGAAACATTCATTAGCTAACAATGACATTATTGTTCTATTGATATAAAGGGAGGTCAGGTACTCTTTAAAGCAGCTGCTAGTTATGGGTACTTTTTACTGAAGTACATTTCAAAGCCTCTTTACTTTCACTTGAGGAAAGCAGTAATGATGTTACGTATTGCGCCGAGGCTTCGGAGCGTGTGTCGAGTAATCCCCGAAGCTTTTTGTGAAGCTTGTATCGAGTCTTGTATCGTTTTGGGCCAGTGACGTCATCGATGACAAACGAAGCCTCGCTGCCTGTCGATACCACGTGACTGCTTCACGAAGCGATTCAGATCGGTTGAACCGTTGAACCGCAACGCTCATATTACCCATGGAGGTATAATAAGAACCATATTACCCTTCCTGTACCCGGGCCCGGTGACACGATGGAATCAAGAGAGCTCAGACCCTCACTCATATAGAGGTCGGAACATGTCATAAGTATAAATAGATACAAGCATAAATACATGTAGGAATAAAAACATCAATAAATACAGGAATACATATGTTGCAGTGTTTTCAAGGAGCTTCAGTGTGCTGCGGCTCAGCTGGAAAGCAGTTGACTCCTGACCGCAGGGTCCCTGGTTCAACACCTGAACAATACGTCTTTTTTGTTGTTTATAAAAGCTACAGCTAAATGAGATAATGTAGTTAATAAATGTATTCTTTGATATGGTTTAGCCTTTCTCAAGCTACAACGTGGTTAAGTTTATGAATATTATTAAGGAATACAAATCCCTCTTTGCAATGTGTACCAGCCTCCTTAGGCTTTTCAATCACAATCATTCAACTGGAATAAATACAATATTGTTAACATGAAAATATGATTTAATGTTGGTTGTTTAGAGTTACTCTAAGGCTTTACTCATTGGGAACTCGGTATGAGAGAGAGCACACTGTTGAGATGTCCAATCTGCCTGTTGTACACACTTTGACCAGCAGGGGGTTTGTGTTCAAATGAAGCCCATGATGAAGCCTCATGAGATGAACCCTTTAGGAACCAATTGGCTGGAAATGATACGCAGAGTGAAGCAGGTAGGATCCAAACGCAGATAGCTGTTGATAACACCTTTATTTCAAGGACTTAATTATACTTGGACAGACAAAACACTCTACGGTGAACTAGGTCGCAAACCAAAGAAGCACCAACACTGAACACAGGAAGAGACTAAATACAGGGAGGGGTAATCACAAGACGAGACACAGCCGGCAGGGCAGGAGAAACACAAGGGCCACAGGTGAACACAATCAGACAACTAGACACACCAGGGAAACTAACGACAGGAGGAGAAACACAAGGGGCCACAGGTGAACACAATCAGACAACTAGACACACCAGGGAAACTAACGACAGGAGGAAAAACACAAGGGCCACAGGTGAACACAATCAGACAACTAGACACACCAGGGAAACTAACGACAAGAGGAGAAACACAAGGGCCACAGGTGAACACAATCAGACAACTAGACACACCAGGGAAACTAACGACAGGAGGAAAAACACAAGGGCCACAGGTGAACACAATCAGACAACTAGACACACCAGGGAAACTAACGACAGGAGGAAAAACACAAGGGCCACAGGTGAACACAATCAGACAACTAGACACACCAGGGAAACTAACGACAGGAGGAAAAACACAAGGAAAAGGACCAGACAATAACCCAGGAGGAAAACATGACAGAGAGAACAGAACAACACCCACACCTAGACATAGAGATGTGACATGACCTGATAATCGTAACAGGAAAGCTTCAAAGCTTCATCTCGCCATCACTAGAAAGAAGTTTAGTCAGTTATTCTACTTTCACCAGAGTATTTTTAAACACGAGTATCTGTACTTCAACTTGAGTAAAGGATTTGTGTACTTTTGCCATCTCTGGCCAGCAAGCAGAACGCAAACACAGAGACCCCTAGTGGACTGGAGGGGGTCGTAACACCCCTTAAAAATGGGGTTCCCCCTAGAGCAGTGCTTCTCAAAGTGTGGTCCGCGGACTACTGGTGGTCCGTGAGTATATTGGTAACAATTCACATTTTAAATAAAAAAATAAATGTAAGTTTTCCGCACTCTCGCAGGAACATCTCCGCAATGGAGCGATGTTAAGTTTCACTTTCAATTGCATGATATAGCCCAGGCGATTTGTAATCTGTTCTAGAAAAACGATGTGTTTTTTGATATTTGTGGAGTTAGTTGGTCCGCAAGTGCTTTTTTGTTGGTTGAGTGGTCGTTGGTATGAAAAAGTTTGAGAAACATTGCTCTAGAGCAGGGGTGGCCAACCCGCGGCTCTCGAGCCGCATGCGGCTCTTTGCCTAGTTTCATGCGGCTCTTCAGTTCATATCGAATTGTGTGAGTTTGGGGGAGAGACACTGACTCCTGACAAGTGTTGCACGGTGTACCGATACTTGAAAGGTACCGCAATACCCTGCCGTTAAAAACGTTACGATTCCTCTCGTTTCATTAGTATCGGTACTTTAAGAATGACGGGGGAAAGTACTCCGGTGAGAAAGCGCCGTTTTACTAAGAGCCGTGTGTGTTCAGCGCTCTGCTTCCACTCCCTGCACTGCGCCGTGCCTGCAGTCCCGCCCCTCTCTCGTGCACGCGCTAGCTGCCAGAGCATGTGAGAAAACGAGAAGCATGGCTGCAAGTGGGAGTGCAACTGCCGCTGCGCCTCGGCTTGTTGACAAAAAAGACTCCAGAAGCGACATTTGGATGTATTTTAGCTATATCTCTGACAGTGAGGGCAAGCCTACGGACACCACGAGGCCTGTCTGTAAGAAATGTATTAATTTTATTTAATACGAATTCTTGTCATTTATTTTATTTATTGTTCTCATTGTTTAAAAGTTTGTGTTATGGTTCTGGTGTGAAATAAAGCACAATAATTACATTTAAGACTGTTTCCCTTTTTTTAAGAAAAGTATCGAAAAAGAATCCGAATCGCAATTCTTGACTTGGTATCTAAACCAAAATGTTGGTATCGTGACAACACTAGCTACTCCTGACAGTTAAACCTGATATTAAGTAGGTCTGTTAAGTATTGAATGCTGATAATTCTGACGTCATTTTGCCGGTCAAAGTTGTTTGGGCTCGGATAAAATCGCTCCGTTACTTTCGTCACGTATTACTTTCATCCCGGCTCTCCCTACGTGTGTATGTGTGGTGTCAGGTGTCAGTATGAGAGGATGACAGCGCGTCTAATTTTGATGTGGCCCAAGAGCCAATCACAATAATACCTGCGATGCAGTGAACCAATCACCTTTGAGGGGGGGGGGGGACACCTATCGTTGATTAAACACTATCCAGTGTTTCCCCTACCATTGTGATGGAGGGGCGCTGCGACCCCCCCTGAAATTCAAGGTGTTTTAAAAAATATATATAATTTTTTTTTTAAAATATATATATAGCACCAAATTGCAAATAATCTATAACTACTTTCACTTTTCACATTGAACATGTGCTCTTTTATTAAATAAACTAAACGCTTTCATTTTAAGTTGTGAGTTTAGTGTTTTTGACCCTAAGAAACACTGATGCATTAATCAATAACAATAATCCACAGCTCCTCTCTCTGCTCCAGAGGATTTAAAAAATATATCCCAATGCCACAAAGATGCATCAGTGACGTGGTTGAAATCTTGTCTCCAGAAAACAAAAAACTGAAACAAGCGGTATCAGTGACTGTGTGTTTGATGTGGCTCTTTGCAGTAACATGGAAAAAATGTGGCTCTTAACCTCTGACTGGTTGGCCACCCCTGCTCTAGAGAGTTTGGGGATACTTTGAAGGCTGAGTAACGTCACATAAACTATCTGCAGATGTTGCAAATTCTAAAACGAAAATGTCAAATGTTCCTTGTTTAAAGTGAATTCTATAACACATAGGTTTGAGCAAGCTCTCTGATTGGTCAATAGGCGTGTTTGATTCCACGATCAAACAACGATCAAATAGAACGTGCCTAATCACAAAGTATCCAGGGGCCTACACACGCCACTAGCCTACCGGAACTACTTCCAAGAGCCTACATCGTGTGGTTTCCATAGCGACGTTTAGCGACACACAGCCGTTACACGGTTATACATTGTCTCTCGTTGGAAATCGGTAGCTACAAAATGTCAGAAGCACCTGCATACAGCGGCTGGCGGAGGCAGGGCTGGAGGCCAGAGAAATCATGTCCGTTAGCGGACATAAAAACGAGTCATCGCTTCGCAGCTACTGGGCTCCATCTCTAGACAACAGAAAGATGTGGAGCAACGCGCTTTGTGCCGGTCCGGGACACGCCATGAAACGGCCACTGGAGGAAAGCTCTTCCTATATCGTAGTCCTACCCGTGAACACCACAGCAGCACCTGCAGAAAGTCTGGCATGGAGTTCATGGAGAGCTGTTTCAAGAAGTGCACTTTAATGGCAGCATGAACATCCACCTTCATTCTGAACCCAACATGTTTCAGCACCACGGAGCCTGATTTGATTTGTCCCGCTAATCCCACACAGTGATTACTCAGATATTTAAATAGCCTAATTCAATAAATTGTTTTCAATAAATTGTTTTCAATAAATTGGTTAATAATATATTATTTACTATAATTATATCAATAACTGTAAGCGGGGTAGCAGGAGTGTTCGATCGGCTATCGTTACCGTGGGAACTACTTTCAGGAACTACTTTCTGACGGAGATCAACTCAAGCAGAAAGCGTAGGTTTGGGAGCAAATCAGCCACATTATGACATTATTTTACGATATTGTTGATTACAATGATAGTTTGTGTTATAGAATCGCAATCATACACTTGAGGCCGTTCTTGAACGTCATTATTGGTACTCCAGTACTGCGGCAGGACCGAGGCGCTTGCGCCGAGGTCCGTACGCCTGTACTGTCGTACACCTGTACCTCTCGTGTATGATTGCTTAAGTTAAAGCTCGATTTGAGGGCTTGATTGTGTTATTATTACGTACAGTCCACACAGGGAACTGAACCTTTGAGTATATTTTAAATTAAAAACTGAAATATTGTATTTAACATGTTCTAAAAACGTACAATGATCTTAATAGTTGCGAGTACTTCTTCTTTATTTAATGTGCAAACATTTCAGACATGTGCTCAACAACTCAACATATGGATTTAAATAAATACATTGGTATATTATTGATATTTAAAACAATACAAAAAGAGTGTTGATAAATAAACAGAATTGTATATCCAATTATTAAAAAAACATTCTTTTAAAATGTCATAATGCAATTTCAACAACTCAGCAATTCTCATATTTTATTATTTGTTGTATTATGTCATGTTATACTGGACGTTGTATTTCATGTAAATATTTCTCTGTATTTTGACGTTATAATAGCATAATATAATAGTAATAATATTTTTGGGTTGTTTTGCTTACAATTTGTCTTCTTTAACTGTGTTTATGTTTGCAACAAATACACCAAGGTAAATGTGTGAACCTACTCTCTGATTCTCATTCTGACGTAAGGTTTGGTTTCTCTTTTGCACATTTAGCATTACGGTGTTACCCATCTTCGTCTCATAGGATCTCTGGTGACGAGGCAGCGACAGAGCGGACTGAAGATCAGTTAACTGTGACGTAATGCACGTGTCGTTGTTTTTCAGGTTGTTGTTTGTGTTACATATTAAAATAAACCTCATTCTTGTTATTGTAAAAGTTATTTCTTTTTTGGTTGTTTTGTACAACATGACGCTGACCTAATTTTTTATTTTCAAGAAAAATGTACGCTAGAGGGGGTAGGGCCAGAGACGTTTGTTTTAAGCTTCTTCGTGCCCCTGTTGAACATGACGGAGACTGTTTGAGAATGTATTTATTTGTATTTGTTGTAGGCCTACCTGTTTTGCATCTCTTTGTTAAAATTATTATTATTATTATAAAAAAAAATCTGCCTCTTCGTGGTGTCCATCTTCTCCTCATAGGATCTCTGTTGATGACGCAGTGATGACGCAGTGAAAGAGCTGGCTGAATTATGCATGTGAGCCTGCCTGCAGACCTCCACTCTCAGGACAGTTCCGGTGCAGACCTCCACTCTCAGGACATTTCCGGTGCAGACCTCCACTCTCAGGACATTTCCGGTGCAGACCTCCACTCTCAGGACATTTCCGGTGCAGACCTCCACTCTCAGGACATTTCCGGTGCAGACCTCCACTCTCAGGACACCTCCACTCTCAGGACACCTCCACTCTCAGGACACCTCCACTCTCAGGACACCTCCACTCTCAGGACACCTCCACTCTCAGGACACCTCCACTCTCAGGACACCTTCACTCTCAGGACAGTTCCGGTGCAGACCTCCACTCTCAGGACACCTCCACTCTCAGGACAGGAAGTGCACGCTAAGAATTCCAAAATAAAATCACCACTATCAGTACAGTGCCACTTCCAAACAGGAAATGCACGCAAATACAAAATAAAATCGTACTGACACTTATTATCTATATATATATAGATAGATATTTATATATATATATAAATACGACATCTTGCATTTTAGTTACACCCGCTAGACAACAGTGGAAGGTTCGAGAAACAACCGTGTTTGCCGGGTGCACCGCAGCGGGGTGGAGGTTCCAGCTGGGAACCTCCACCCCGCTGCGGGACCCGTGGGACCCCTGGACGGTGCGTCTTGGTCACGCTTCATATCGGCTGGCCCGGGAAGGAAGAGACACGCAGAGTGGGGGAAGTCCCCCATCCCAACGCAGCACACCCTCCCGGCCATCAGAGTCGAACCCGCAGTTCGGAGGAACCGACCGCCAGAGCACCGGCACTAGGCCGGGCCGGCGCGGAGGCCCTCCGACAGTGGGTCGCGTTTGCCATTCGATCAGTGAGAGGAGAAAAATGCATCAAAAATGGTCAAAATCCGTTAATATATGGATGAGTGGGGGGGGGGGGGGGTGGAAACCGGGTGAAATAGCCAAACAAATTAAAAATAATAAAACCGGGGAAAAGTGAAAAAAAGTGTCCGAAAATAGGCTCGTGAGGCGGGCAGAGTCCCCTGTCAACTCCCGTTACATTCCTCCATGGTGTCATTTGAGCGAAAAACTTTTACGAGAACCAGGCTGGGGGGGTGAAAAGGGCTTGACCAAGGCCGACCCAAAGTGCACTGTGGGCGGACTCATCACCTCCGCGATGAGTCTCCATTATGATTTGAAAACTTCCATCAAACGAGTCCTTCGGTGGGCGGGAAAAAAAACGCGTCAGAATCGTCACTTCCTGTACTGACAGTGGATGTGTCCTGAGAGTGGAGGTCTGCACCGGAACTGTCCTGAGAGTGAAGGTCTGCAGGCAGACCCCTCTCGAATTATAATAATAATAATAGATTTAAATTGTTAGCGCTTTTACAGGTGCTCAAAGACGCTTTACAGATATAGTGAAGGGAAAAGGAATTATGTCTAATAGTAGGTAATTGAACAGTGACGTAATGCACGTGTCATTGTTTTTTCGGGGTTGTTGTTTGTGTTTCGTATTAAAAGAAACCGCCTTAACTTAATTATTGAGCAAAAATGTGTTTCCATTAATTAAATAATTACATTTCTTTAAAAAAATAATATTCTGCCTCTTCATGGTGTCCATCTTCTCCTCATAGGATCTCTGGTGACGAGGCAGCGACAGAGCGGACTGAAGATCAGTTAACTGTGACGTAATGCACGTGTTGTTGTTTTTCAGGTTGTTGTTTGTGTTACATATTAAAATAAACCTCATTCTTGTTATTGTAAAAGTTATTTCTTTTTTGGTTGTTTTGTACAACATGACGCTGACCTAATTTTTTATTTTCAAGAAAAATGTACGCTAGAGGGGGTAGGGCCAGACACGTTTGTTTTAAGCTTCTTCGTGCCCCTGTTGAACATGACGGAGACTGTTTGAGAATGTATTTATTTGTATTTGTTGTAGACCTACCTGTTTTGCATCTCTTTGTTAAAATTATTATTATTATAAAAAGAAATCTGCCTCTTCGTGGTGTCCATCTTCTCCTCATAGGATCTCTGTTGATGACGCAGTGATGACGCAGTGAAAGAGCTGGCTGAATTATGCATGTGAGCCTGCCTGCAGACCTCCACTCTCAGGACAGTTCCGGTGCAGACCTCCACTCTCAGGACAGTTCCGGTGCAGACCTCCACTCTCAGGACAGTTCCGGTGCAGACCTCCACTCTCAGGACAGTTCCGGTGCAGACCTCCACTCTCAGGACAGTTCCGGTGCAGACCTCCACTCTCAGGACACCTCCACTCTCAGGACACCTCCACTCTCAGGACACCTCCACTCTCAGGACACCTCCACTCTCAGGACACCTCCACTCTCAGGACACCTCCACTCTCAGGACACCTTCACTCTCAGGACAGTTCCGGTGCAGACCTCCACTCTCAGGACACCTCCACTCTCAGGACAGGAAGTGCACGCTAAGAATTCCAAAATAAAATCACCACTATCAGTACAGTGCCACTTTCCAAACAGGAAATGCACGCAAATACAAAATAAAATCGTACTGACACTTATTATCTATATATATATAGATAGATATTTATATATATATATAAATACGACATCTTGCATTTTAGTTACACCCGCTAGACAACAGTGGAAGGTTCGAGAAACAACCGTGTTTGCCGGGTGCACCGCAGCGGGGTGGAGGTTCCAGCTGGGAACCTCCACCCCGCTGCGGGACCCGTGGGACCCCTGGACGGTGCGTCTTGGTCACGCTTCATATCGGCTGGCCCGGGAAGGAAGAGACACGCAGAGTGGGGGAAGTCCCCCATCCCAACGCAGCACACCCTCCCGGCCATCAGAGTCGAACCCGCAGTTCGGAGAACCGACCGCCAGAGCACCGGCACTAGGCCGGGCCGGCGCGGAGGCCCTCCGACAGTGGGTCGCGTTTGCCATTCGATCAGTGAGAGGAGAAAAATGCATCAAAAAATGGTCAAAATCCGTTAATATATGGATGAGTGGGGGGGGGGGGGGTGGAAACCGGGTGAAATAGCCAAACAAATTAAAAATAATAAAACCGGGGAAAAGTGAAAAAAAGTGTCCGAAAATAGGCTCGTGAGGCGGGCAGAGTCCCCTGTCAACTCCCGTTACATTCCTCCATGGTGTCATTTGAGCGAAAAACTTTTACGAGAACCAGGCTGGGGGGGTGAAAAGGGCTTGACCAAGGCCGACCCAAAGTGCACTGTGGGCGGACTCATCACCTCCGCGATGAGTCTCCATTATGATTTGAAAACTTCCATCAAACGAGTCCTTCGGTGGGCGGGAAAAAAAACGCGTCAGAATCGTCACTTCCTGTACTGACAGTGGAGGTGTCCTGAGAGTGGAGGTCTGCACCGGAACTGTCCTGAGAGTGAAGGTCTGCAGGCAGACCCCTCTCGAATTATAATAATAATAATAGATTTAAATTGTTAGCGCTTTTACAGGTGCTCAAAGACGCTTTACAGATATAGTGAAGGGAAAAGGAATTATGTCTAATAGTAGGTAATTGAACAGTGACGTAATGCACGTGTCATTGTTTTTCGGGTTGTTGTTTGTGTTTCGTATTAAAAGAAACCGCCTTAACTTAATTATTGAGCAAAAATGTGTTTCCATTAATTAAATAATTACATTTCTTTAAAAAAATAATATTCTGCCTCTTCGTGGTGTCCATCTTCTCCTCATAGGATCTCTGGTGACGAGGCAGCGACAGAGCGGACTGAAGATCAGTTAACTGTGACGTAATGCACGTGTTGTTGTTTTTCAGGTTGTTGTTTGTGTTACATATTAAAATAAACCTCATTCTTGTTATTGTAAAAGTTATTTCTTTTTTGGTTGTTTTGTACAACATGACGCTGACCTAATTTTTTATTTTCAAGAAAAATGTACGCTAGAGGGGGTAGGGCCAGACACGTTTGTTTTAAGCTTCTTCGTGCCCCTGTTGAACATGACGGAGACTGTTTGAGAATGTATTTATTTGTATTTGTTGTAGACCTACCTGTTTTGCATCTCTTTGTTAAAATTATTATTATTATAAAAAGAAATCTGCCTCTTCGTGGTGTCCATCTTCTCCTCATAGGATCTCTGTTGATGACGCAGTGATGACGCAGTGAAAGAGCTGGCTGAATTATGCATGTGAGCCTGCCTGCAGACCTCCACTCTCAGGACAGTTCCACTCTCAGGACACCTCCACTCTCAGGACACCTCCACTCTCAGGACACCTCCACTCTTAGGACACCTCCACTCTCAGGACACCTCCACTCTTAGGACACCTCCACTCTCAGGACATCTCCACTCTTAGGACACCTCCACTCTCAGGACACCTCCACTCTTAGGACACCTCCACTCTCAGGACACCTCCACTCTCAGGACACCTCCACTCTCAGGACACCTCCACTCTCAGGACACCTCCACTCTCAGGACACCTCCACTCTCAGGACACCTCCACTCTCAGGACAGGAAGTGCACGCTAAGAATTCCAAAATAAAATCACCACTATCAGTACAGTGCCACTTTCCAAACAGGAAATGCACGCAAATACAAAATAAAATCGTACTGACACTTATTATCTATATATATATAGATAGATATTTATATATATATATATATAAATACGACATCTTGCATTTTAGTTACACCCGCTAGACAACAGTGGAAGGTTCGAGAAACAACCGTGTTTGCCGGGTGCACCGCAGCGGGGTGGAGGTTCCAGCTGGGAACCTCCACCCCGCTGCGGGACCCGTGGGACCCGTGGACGGTGCGTCTTGGTCACGCTTCATATCGGCTGGCCCGGGAAGGAAGAGACACGCAGAGTGGGGGAAGTCCCCCATCCCAACGCAGCACACCCTCCCGGCCATCAGAGTCGAACCCGCAGTTCGGAGGAACCGACCGCCAGAGCACCGGTGTTGTGTCACATTATGCCTCCCCGTCATGAAATGCCCCCCTTGTCACGGGAACGCGCATTTCTAAATGACACGTTTACACCATAGGTTTACACCTTAAAACGATGTTTAAAACGAAAAGTAAACGTTCAGGGTTTTTATTAATGGTAATAATAAAGTTGTTTAGTGGTATAGTCTTGATTCTTCTGGTTTAACTTTTCGCTCCGTAGGTGTCGAAATTCATTCGTCACTTCCTTTTCAGTTTTTGTTTTTTGAAATCTTTTTTATATCATTGTTACGTCCTGTCTGTATAAACGTGCTTTAAAATGTATTGTTTAATTTTACATAGTTGTCATCTAATAATCAAAATATATGTTTACAAATGTTACATAGTCTTTGTCAGCATATTATTATATACGATATGCGTACAAAGTAAAAGTGTGACATTCATGAAACTTGCTCCATTTATTGGAACCAGTCCTAGAACCATACCCTGAAAAATGCTTGAGGGTGGGATTCATAGAAACCTCTTTTGGGGGGGGGGGGGGGGCATTTCATGACGGGGAGGCATAATGTGACACAACACCGGCACTAGGCCGGGCCGGCGCGGAGGCCCTCCGACAGTGGGTCGCGTTTGCCATTCGATCAGTGAGAGGAGAAAAATGCATCAAAAATGGTCAAAATCCGTTAATATATGGATGAGTGGAAACCGGGTGAAATAGCCAAACAAATTAAAAATAATAAAACCGGGGAAAAGTGAAAAAAAGTGTCCGAAAATAGGCTCGTGAGGCGGGCAGAGTCCCCTGTCAACTCCCGTTACATTCCTCCATGGTGTCATTTTAGCGAAAAACTTTTACGAGAACCAGGCTGGGGGGGTGAAAAGGGCTTGACCAAGGCCGACCCAAAGTGCACTGTGGGCGGACTCATCACCTCCGCGATGAGTCTCCATTATGATTTGAAAACTTCCATCAAACGAGTCCTTCAGTGGGCGGGAAAAAAAACGCGTCAGAATCGTCACTTCCTGTACTGACAGTGGATGTGTCCTGAGAGTGGAGGTCTGCACCGGAACTGTCCTGAGAGTGGAGGTCTGCAGGCAGACCCCTCTCGAATTATAATAATAATAATAGATTTAAATTGTTAGCGCTTTTACAGGTGCTCAAAGACGCTTTACAGATATAGTGAAGGGAAAAGGAATGATGTCTAATAGTAGGTAATTGAACAGTGACGTAATGCACGTGTCATTGTTTTTCGGGTTGTTGTTTGTGTTTCATATTAAAAGAAACCGCCTTAACTTAATTATTGAGCAAAAATGTGTTTCCATTAATTAAATAATTACATTTCTTTAAAACAAACTATTGTCTGCCTCTTCGTGGTGTCCATCTTCTCCTCATAGGATCTCTGGTGATGACGCAGTGAAAGAGCTGGCTGAATTATGTCTAATAGTAGGTAATTGAACAGTGACGTAATGCACGTGTCATTGTTTTTCGGGTTGTTGTTTGTGTTTCATATTAAAAGAAACCGCCTTAACTTAATTATTGAGCAAAAATGTGTTTCCATTAATTAAATAATTACATTTCTTTAAAAAAAACTATTGTCTGCCTCTTCGTGGTGTCCATCTTCTCCTCATAGGATCTCTGGTGATGACGCAGTGAAAGAGCTGGCTGAATTATGTCTAATAGTAGGTAATTGAACAGTGACGTAATGCACGTGTCATTGTTTTTCGGGTTGTTGTTTGTGTTTCATATTAAAAGAAACTGCCTTAACTTAATTATTGAGCAAAAATGTGTTTCCATTAATTAAATAATTACATTTCTTTAAAAAAATAATATTCTGCCTCTTCATGGTGTCCATCTTCTCCTCATAGGATCTCTGGTGATGACGCAGTGAAAGAGCTGGCTGAATTATGTCTAATAGTAGGTAATTGAACAGTGACGTAATGCACGTGTCATTGTTTTTCGGGTTGTTGTTTGTGTTTCATATTAAAAGAAACCGCCTTAACTTAATTATTGAGCAAAAATGTGTTTCCATTAATTAAATAATTACATTTCTTAAAAAAAAACTATTTTCTGCCTCTTCGTGGTGTCCATCTTCTCCTCATAGGATCTCTGGTGATGACGCAGTGAAAGAGCTGGCTGAATTATGTCTAATAGTAGGTAATTGAACAGTGACGTAATGCACGTGTCATTGTTTTTCGGGTTGTTGTTTGTGTTTCATTTTAAAAGAAACCGTCTTAACTTAATTATTGAGCAAAAATGTGTTTCCATTAATTAAATAATTACATTTATTTAAAAAAACTATTGTCTGCCTCTTCGTGGTGTCCATCTTCTCCTCATAGGATCTCTGGTGATGACGGGGTGATGACGCGGCGGCTGGATGGGGCGGAGCAGGGTGATCCGAGCGCCGGGAGATTCGATCCCTGACCCGCGATTTCTACAACGCTCCTGGAAGTAAACCCCTGATCAAAAACTCACAGAACAACGGACCTTTTGAAGTTGTGTGTTAGCAGTGGAGCCGTGATGTTACTGTGTGCCGTTATCAAGCGGGGGATCTGTTAAACCCTCACTCTCCACAGGTAGGAGTCTGGTTCTCACCGTGCTAACAATGCTAATGCTGCTATTACCAGTTTGCAGTAGCTAGCGAGCTAAATAAGATAAGATACACGTTATTGATCCTGAATTGGGTTTTCGTGACATCAGCGTGTTTAAACCACACATACATTTAAATATAAAAAGCTGAGAAACGTATCAAAATGGAAAATACATCTCAGCAGAAACAGAACTAACAGTTATACATGTTGACCCTGAAATATAACTAATGTGCCAGTAGGCTATCTGGCAGATTAGACACAGTGAAGGGTCTAATCTGCCAGATAGACCCTTCAAATTATAGATTACAACATTTAAAAATAGTGTTATTTACATTTAGTGTGTTAGGAATGTAATGAACTACAAATGTTAGCTAGTCGTGCTAACCAGAATCTGACCCATTTTCTTTAGCGTATTTGCACTAAAACCACCATAGTTCACATTAACAGCGTCTTTGATCACTTGGTAAAACACTTAATTAATCAAATATATTATTATTATTATGTCTTGACTCTAATAAAGACCCACATTGTGTAAAAGAGAACCGCATATGCTAAGCTAAGCTAACTCCAGCGTCCGTGGTTACCATGTGATCTTAACGGTTAATTATATTATTGTTTTATATTTTTTAATTGTTATGTAACGTTGCTTACTTACTGTATACATGGTTCAACATAGCCCTGTCTTAAGTATGATTTCAAACCCAAAGATCTTCTGTTGTTTCTGTCCATCTATCTATACACGTTAGCTGGCTAGTTAGCACAACATGCTAGGTTGTGTAACTTTTGACATCAACATGTGTCCCCTCTTCTCCATGTCTCTTCTACATCAACATGTGTCCCCTCTTCTTCATGTCTCTTCTACATCAACATGTGTCCCCTCTTCTCCATGTCTCTTCTACATCAACATGTGTCCCCTCTTCTTCATGTCTCTTCTACATCAACATGTGTCCCCTCTTCTCCATGTCTCTTCTACATCAACATGTGTCCCCTCTTCTTCATGTCTCTTCTACATCAACCTGTGTCCCCTCTTCTTCATGTCTCTTCTACATCAACATGTGTCCCCTCTTCTTCATGTCTCTTCTACATCAACATGTGTCCCCTCTTCTTCATGTCTCTTCTACATCAACATGTGTCCCCTCTTCTTCATGTCTCTTCTACATCAACATGTGTCCCCTCTTCTTCATGTCTCTTCTACATCAACATGTGTCCCCTCTTCTTCACGTCTCTTCTACATCAACATGTGTCCTCTCTTCTTCATGTCTCTTCTACATCAACATGTGTCCCCTCTTCTTCACGTCTCTTCTACATCAACATGTGTCCCCTCTTCTTCATGTCTCTTCCACATCAACATGTGTCCCCTCTTCTTCATGTCTCGTCTACATCAACATGTGTCCCCTCTTCTTCATGTCTCGTCTACATCAACATGTGTCCCCTCTTCTTCACGTCTCTTCTACATCAACATGTGTCCCCTCTTCTTCACGTCTCGTCTACATCAACATGTGTCCCCTCTTCTTCATGTCTCTTCTACATCAACATGTGTCCCCTCTTCTCATGTCTCTACTCTACATCAACATGTGTCCCCTCTTCTTCATGTCTCTTCTACATCAACATGTGTCCCCTCTTCTCCATGTCTCTTCTACATCAACATGTGTCCCCTCTTCTTCACTCTCTTCTACATCAACATGTGTCCCTCTTCTTCACGCTCTCTACCATCAAATGTGTCCCCTCTTCTTCATGTCTCTTCTACATCAACATGTGTCCCCTCTTCTTCATGTCTCTTCTACATCAACATGTGTCCCCCTCTTCTTCATGTCCTCTTCTACATCAACATTGTCCCCTCTTCTTCATCTCTTCTACATCAACATGTGTCCCCTCTTCAACATGTCTCTTCTACATCAACATGTGTCCCCTCTTCTTCATGTCTCTTCTACATCAACATGTGTCCCCTCTTCTTCATGTCTCTTCTACATCAACATGTGTCTCCTCTCCCTGCAGATGGAGGCCATGGAGGTGGACTCCTCCCTCATCATCCTGGACTCCGGCAGCAGCACGGAGGTGGACGAAGACGATGACGATGAAGGTGATCAGAGAGAACAGGCGACGGCTCGATCTCCTCCCAGACTTCCTGCCACCTGGGCCTTCAGCCAGAGGGCGGTGGGATCAGCTGCTCAAGGGGGTCCCATGCGCAGGAGACTCAGGTGAGACTGCCGAATGTAAATGCTGCTAGAGTTTACTAGATTTTTTAAAATATTTTTTTATGTTATTATAGTTTTCTTAAAGTAGTTCTCTATCTGTGCTTTTTTATTTTAGTTTTACTTTTATGTCTGCACCACGACACCAAGTCAAATTCCTTGTAGTAGAAAGTACAGGTGTTTGTGTTCAACATGTAAGAAGTAGAAAGTACAGGTATTTGAGTTCAACATGTAAGAAGTAGAAAGTACAGGTATTTGAGTTCAACATGTGAGAAGTAGAAAGTACAGGTATTTGAGTTCAACATGTGAGAAGTAGAAAGTACAGGTATTTGAGTTCAACATGTGAGAAGTAGAAAGTACAGGTATTAGTGTTCAACATGTAAGAGAGTAGAAAGTACAGTATTTGAGTTCAACATGTAAGAAAGTAAAAGTACAGGTATTTGGGTTCAACATGTAAGAAGTAGAAAGTACAGGTATTTGAGTTCAACATGTAAGAAGTAGAAAGTACAGGTATTTTGTGTTCAACATGTAAGAAGTAGAAAGTACAGGTATTTGGGTTCAACATGTAAGAAGTAGAAAGTACAGGTATTTGGTTCAACATGTATGAAGAGAAAGTACAGGTGTTTGGTTCAACATGTAAGAAGTAGAAAGTACAGGTATTTGAGTTCAACATGTAAAGAAGTAGAAAGTACAGGTATTTGGGTTCAACATGTAAGAAGTAGAAAGTACAGGTATTTGAGTTCAACATGTAAGAAGTAGAAAGTACAGGTATTTGTGTTCAACATGTAAGAAGTAGAAAGTAAGGTATTTGAGTTCAACATGTAAGAAGTAGAAAGTACAGGTATTTGGTTCACCATGTAAGAAGTAGAAAGTACAGGTATTTGAGTTCAACATGTAAGAAGTAGAAAGTACAGTATTTGGGTTCAACATGTAAGAAGTAGAAAGTACAGGTATTTGTGTGTTCAACATGTAAGAAGTAGAAAGTACAGGTATTTGGGTTCAACATGTAAGAAGTAGAAAGTACAGGATTTGTGTTCAACATGTAAGAAGTTAGAGGAGTACAGGTATTGGGTTCAACATGTGAGAAGTAGAAAGTACCGGTATTTGAGTTCAACATGTAAGAAGTAGAAAGTACAGGGTATTTGGGGTTCAACATGTAAGAAGTAGAAAGTACAGGTATTTGAGTTCAACATGTAAGAAGTAGAAAGTACAGGTATTTGAGTTAGTCAACATGTAAGAAGTAGAGAAAGTACAAGGTATTTGTGTCACAGTAAGTAAGTAGAAAGTACAGGTATTTGGGTTCAACATGTAAGAAGTAGAAAGTACAGGTATTTGGGTTCAACATGTAAGAAGTAAAAAGTACAGGTATTTGAGTTCAACATGAGAGAAGTAGAAAGTACAGGTATTTGGGTTCAACATGTAAGAAGTAGAAAGTACAGGTATTTGAGTTCAACATGTAAGAAGTAGAAAGTAGAGGTATTTGGGTTCAACATGTGAGAAGTAGAAAGTACAGGTATTTGGGTTCAACATGTGAGAAGTAGAAAGTACAGGTATTTGGGTTCAACATGTAAGAAGTAGAAAGTACAGGTATTTGGGTTCAACATGTAAGAAGTAGAAAGTACAGGTATTTGGGTTCAACATGTAAGAAGTAGAAAGTACAGGTATTTGAGTTCAACATGTAAGAAGTAGAAAGTACAGGTATTTGGGTTCAACATGTAAGAAGTAGAAAGTACAGGTATTTGAGTTCACATGTAAGGAAGTAGAAAGTAGATGTATTTGGGTTCAACATGTGAGAAGTAGAAAGTACAGGTATTTGGGTTCAACATGTAAGAAGTAGAAAGTACAGGTATTTGGGTTCAACATGTGAGAAGTAGAAAGTACAGGTATTTGGGTTCAACATGTAAGAAGTAGAAAGTACAGGTATTTGGGTTCAACATGTGAGAAGTAGAAAGTAAGGTATTTGGGTTCAACATGTAGAAGTAGAAAGTACAGGTATTGGAGTTCAACATGTAAGAAGTAGAAGACAGTACAGGTATTTGGTTCAACATGTAAGAAGTAGAAAGTACAGGTATTTGGTTCAACATGTAAGAAGTAAAAAGTACAGGTATTTGAGTTCAACATGAGAGAGTAGTAGAAAGTACAGGTATTTGGGTTCAACATGTAAGAGTAGAAAGTACAGGTATTTGAGTTCAACATGTAAGAAGTAGAAAGTAGAGGTATTTGGGTTCAACATGTGAGAAGTAGAAAGTACGGTATTTGGGTTCAACATGTGAGAAAGTAGAAAGTACAGGTATTTGGGTTCAACATGTAAGAAGTAGAAAGTACAGGTATTTGGGTTCAACATGTAAGAAGTAGAAAGTACAGGTATTTGGGGTTCAACATGTAAGAAGTAGAAAGTACAGGTATTTGAGTTCAACATGTAAGAAGTAGAAAGTACAGGTATTTGGGTTCAACATGTAAGAAGTAGAAAGTACAGGTATTTGAGTTCAACATGTAAGAAGTAGAAAGTAGAGGTATTTGGGTTCAACATGTGAGAAGTAGAAAGTACAGGTATTTGAGTTCAACATGTAAGAAGTAGAAAGTACAGGTATTTGGGTTCAACATGTAAGAAGTAGAAAGTACAGGTATTTGAGTTCAACATGTAAGAAGTAGAAAGTAGAGGTATTTGGGTTCAACATGTAAGAAGTAGAAAGTACAGGTATTTGGGTTCAACATGTGAGAAGTAGAAAGTACAGGTATTTGGGTTCAACATGTAAGAAGTAGAAAGTACAGGTATTTGGGTTCAACATGTAAGAAGTCAAAGTAAAAAGTCGTCAGAAAAATAAGTAGTGGAGTAAAGTACTGATACCAGAAAAATGTACTTAAGTGCAGCAACGAAGTATTTGTACTCCACTACTTCCCACCTCTGGTATTCTGTCAAAGAGTTAAGTGTGTGTGTGTGTGTGTGTGTGTGTGTGTGTGTGTGTGTGTGTGTGTGTGTGTGTTAGGCAGGGTCTCAGGGTGCATTACCCCAGCCAGACTGCAGCGCCCTCTAGAGGATTTCCAGACTTCCTGCTGCGAGCTCCAGCTGCCTCGGCGGCTGAGCCGGGCTCCGGCAGCACCACGGATATCAGCGAGTCTGAGGAGGAGGAGGAGGTGGAGGAGGAAGAGCGGGGGGGTCAGGGAGCTGCTCTGGAGCCCGTGGACCCCCCGCTGTTGCCTGCTAGCCCTCGTCTTAACGCCCAGCACACACAACCCCAAGAAGCCGCTCCAAGCAGTGAGTCTCACACACGGTTTGTTTTCATTCACAAGTCGAAACATCCCAGTTTGATTTCTCTCTTTTTCCCCGTCTGTGTTCAGATGCAGACGCTGAGAGGACGCATCCAAGCATACAGGTAATACCGGCTTCACACAATAGATACAACAGCATGGCAATATCATAGTAATAATGATGATTAAGAGACCAAGTATATCTTATAATATTACGTTTTGTTGTGTTGTAATTTATCATAAAGCGGCTCCATGTACACTATGAACACATACACTAAACCTTATCAATGAAGCTGACCCTCTCTCCTCCTCCAGCCGCTCCTCGCTCCCCCGGCTCCCGCCCCCTCGTCTTCTCCGGGAGAAGAAGGCGAAGGCGACGTCTGCTCCATCTGCTTCGAGCCGTGGACGACAGCAGGCGAGCACCGACTCTCCGCCCTGCGCTGCGGACACCTG
This sequence comes from Harpagifer antarcticus, assembly GCA_902827135.1. Classification (NCBI taxonomy): domain Eukaryota; kingdom Metazoa; phylum Chordata; class Actinopteri; order Perciformes; family Harpagiferidae; genus Harpagifer; species Harpagifer antarcticus. The sequence goes on from CADEHL010000148.1 coordinate 52,294, forward strand.
TTCGGGTTCACCTGCATCACACGCTGGCTCAAAGCTCAGGGGTCCACCGCCAAATGTCCGCAGGTGAGAGAGAGACGGGCGGCGACAGGGCTCACGGCTCACGGCTGTTATTGCCATGTGTTCAGAGCTACAGTGGAGACATGACGACGTGTTGCTCCAACAGAGCAATAAATAGTTCTGGTCGTAAAGAACCGGGTGATTTGCTACCGTAATTTCTCGTTTGGAATATGAGGAAATGAACTGCGGTCTCCCAGCTTGCACTCGGTTTGATTGGCTAGCGCTTGTACTGTCAGATTTGCATACACGGGATTTGATTGGCCGATAGATGCTCGTGATGCTTGATTCAAAATCTTCTACGTCCCCCAAATGGGCGAAGCGTTGAAAGCATTTTTTGATGCCTGTAGTTTAGACGGGGCGTGATCCAAAAGTGCAAGTGATTACAGATAGAAATAGAGTCTTTTGTGATGACTTAGTAAATCAGGTTTATCACCAGGGGGTCGACACGTACGAGGAATTAGACTTGATGTCGTGGTGCAGACATAAAAGCAAAACAAACATTAAGAACACAGATAGAGGACTATTATAAGAAAACTATAATAACATTAAAACATATTGAAAATAATAACAAATAGTCGTTTTACATAGAAATAGAATTGAATCAAATTCGGCAGTAAAAAAACAAAGCAAGCCATTGTTTACATTGTTCGCCCCTCGGAGGGGAAATGTTACAGCTCAACGTTAACTAAGAAGCATAGCACACATATCTATATCTATATACTATACATTCATGTTGCTCCGTTTTTCATTGACGTATCGACCCTGTAGCTCAGTGGTTCTGAACTGGTCAGGCCTCGGGACCCACTTTCTACTTGGTCAATACATCGCGACCCAACGTTTTGAAGCACTCAAATTTATTCAACAAAACATCGTGCTGTAATATAAACGCTTTTCAGCATACAATATTATTAAAAGTGAAGTAGAGTGCAGATATCCCTTCACAGAACTAAAGTATGCTTTAAAATAAGGTTTAATGAGATGATGGAATCAAAGCAAATCACATGCTGGAAACCTAACCCCAGCAGGGGGTCTGGGGGGATTCTCCCCAGGAGATTTTTAGAAATACTAACATAAACTATGCATTCTGGTACTCTGAGAAGAACATAAATAAATCTATCTCTACCCGACATATTAATAATATGTTATGCCATTGTTTGTTTTTCACTTTGTTCTGACATCTTGCTGCGAGAAGAGCAAAGAGGAGAGAGTCTGTGTGACTTACTTTAAATTGTGGGTAAGGGGAGATAGCCCCCATTGTTCTGTGACCTGTCAGTCATCAGACCGGGGGTCATATTTCATTACGTGTTCATTTCTATCTGAAGTTGTACCCATGGATGTATAAAGAAGAGTTCTACCACTAAGTTATTCTCCATGGGGACTTCCGGCAACACTCTTGATTCTGATTGGCCAGAAGACTCGAAAAAACATCAGCAAAGATGTTTTATTGAGAAGATGATCACTATGTGACAGAAGTTTTCAAAACCGTTCATGGTCTCCGGTACTTCCAGTCCAACGCCGACTGCGTGCCCAGCGTTAGAACATCGGGCCTTCAAAATAAGTTTGACTTTCCCCCCCAAACATCCGCGACCCACTCGAAACGGGTCCGCGACCCACTCGAAACGGGTCCGCGACCCACCAGTTGAGAACCACTGCTGTAGCTGATGTACAAATGACAATGAAGCCTTGAAGCCGGTTATATAGTCTGACCGCTGCAGGAGGACAAGTTGTATATCATCCTGCATCGTGATGGTGGTGGTGGTGGTGGTGCAGTGGATAGTGCGTTGGGGTCAGGGGAGCACAGGTTCAAACCCCACTGCAGTCAGCATGTCGTTGTGTCCCTGAGACTCTTCACTCCTAAGTGCTCCTGTGGGGATTGCCCACAGTATTGAGTATGTGAGTCTCTTTGGATAAAAGCGTCTAACAAGTGACATGTGATGATGATGATGATGATGATCTGTCGTTTGTCCGTAGTGCAACAAGAAGGCGAAGCGCTCAGACATCGTCCTGCTGTACGCGCCCAAACTGAGAGCGCTGGACAACTCGGAGCAGGAGATCTTAAAGAAGTGAGTCTTCACTCGGGTCCATTTAAACTGACGTCGCCATCTTAGGGTAGGAATACCGTGAGCATAGTTTACCACATGACGTAGGCACACACACACACACACACACACACACACCGTGATACAGGCAGTACAGGAAGTGACTGTTAAGAGTATAGAATAAACAGATTCTAATCACTCAACACATGCAATCTAATATTTAATATTCCATTCCTCTCACACGTATTTAATATCCTGCTTTATATTCCGTCTCTGTCCATTTGTAATTCAACGTATGTATATCTTCTCCTGTTTATCTTTCATTCAGATGTTCACATTTTTAAACATTTATTTCTTGCCTTTTAATCTTATTGTGCAAAGCCATGTCGTTTTATGGCGCTGTGATCAATAAAGTACTTCTTATCTCCAGGGGGGCCGCGGGGTCTTAAAAGGTATTAAAGGGCATTTCCCAAGGTGTTACATTCTGTAGCTTGTCTTCAATAAGTATATAACTGGTCCAGAGAGGTTGTGTTCTACAGTCTGCCTGAATGTAGTCATGGCGTAGGTGTGTGGTGTGATTCTGTGGTTTATTGACGTCATCTGAACAGGACATCGCACGCTCACTGCTCGATAGCGCGAAGCTCCGTTTACGCCGGTTGCTAAGCAACATCGTTATGGGGAAATGCAAGTTAGCGTCCAAATGGTTGGAAGATACGGAGGAAGGACAATCAATACTGTATATAGTCAATGTGAGGTGAAGTGAAGTGTGTCGCCAAAGTAACCGGTTAAAACTCCAAGTGGCGATGAGGTCTTCAAAGGTCTGACTTCAGGATTCCTGCCTACACCCGGGTCTTATAACTGGTGGGTTAATATAAAGTGTGTGTGTGTGTGTGTGTAGGTCTCTGGAGCAGGAGCAGTCTCTCAGGAGGAAGGCTGAACTGGAGTCAGCGCAGTACAAACTGAAGCTGCAGGTCGTCACCAACAAATACGGACAAGCACAACAAGAGCTGCAGGTACCAGTTTCTACCATTATCTACTTTTTAAATACCTTTCATATTGGAGTTATTGGATTTATATCAAATACATAATTGATTACTGAATAACTGGCAGGTTTTTTACTATCTAAATGTCCTGCACTTCACTTCCTGTTTTAATGGATGGATGGAAAGTGGACTGAACTAAGAGAACCTGGAACAGACTATATAGATCGCATACACACCTTCTCTCCCGTGTGACTCCCTGATCATTTGAGCAGTTGAATGTATATTTCTTTCTGCATTTAAAGACACCTGTATACTTTTATGTGTGAATTCACCTGAAATATTGGCCTGGTTGAGAGGGGCATGTGCTTCATAGGGGCTCAGGACAAAACATAATAAATGATATTCATAGATGATTGTTAATGTTAAAGTATTTGTTCCTATCGTATTGTTTTTAGGGACGCCTTCTCTCCCGTGTAGTGTTAATTTAGTTTTAGTCTTAGTCCTGTGTTAAATTTCCTTTTTAGTTTATATTTAGTCACCTTCATCCTGTTTTTATTTAGTCAAGGTTTAGTCGACTAAAAGTCTGAGCATTTGAGTCTTATTTTAGTGAAAGAAAACTGTTGAGTCGTTTTTAGTCATCAGATTATAAAGAACATTTCAGTCAAACTAGTCAAAACCAATACTTTGTCATTTTAGTATATATAAATAAATAAGATTATATCTTGTCCTGATCTGATGAAGCTCAGGTTGAATGATTGAGCAGCTTTGCAGAGAGCATCTGGTTTGTGGTGTTCTCTGTGTTTTGGCCACATTGCTTCCCTTCTGATGAAACAATGCATTCGCTTTTTTTCTCCGCCTCATTGCAGCGAAAATGGGCCCAAATATCACATAGTTTCTTTCTCCCAAGCAGTGGTGGCTTTAGACTTTTTCGTTGTCAGTCATTTTGACGGACAGGATCGTAACATTTCCGTCATAATCCATTATTACCCGTCGAGTGCACAATTTATCACTCACTCGCGCTGACGGGGGGGGGGGGGTATTCGGTTGACGCGAGTGCGACCACTGCTCCCAAGCCCTGTTGGTGCCATTTCATTTTCTGTTGAATAAGATTAGTTAGACCACGAGTTAGACCACGAGTCAGACCCGAGTCTTCCTGACAGTTCACAGTGTGCCGCTGCCCGGTGTAATTCAAATCTACCGCCGCGCGCAGCACAGACACACAGCTGCTGCCCTGCCGCAGCACAGACACACAGCTGCTGCCCTGCCGCAGCACAGACACACAGCTGCTGCCCTGCCGCAGCACAGACACACAGCTGCTGCCTGCCGCAGCACC
>CADEHL010000149.1:0-60980 GCA_902827135.1 Harpagifer antarcticus
TGACCGTGCTGTAGTTCCCTTATAGCCCCAACATTAGCCTCCTTTAGCTTAGCGGTGGGTGACGTGAAGTCATGTGACCGTGCTGTAGTTCCTTTATAGCCCCAACATTAGCCTCCTTTAGCTTAGCGGTGGTGACGTGAAGTCATGTGACCGTGCTTGTAGTTCCTTTATAGCCCAACATTAGCCTCCTTTAGCTTAGCGGTGGTGACGTGAAGTCATGTGACCGTGCTGTAGTTCCTTTATAGCCCAACATTAGCTTTTTACTTCAGAAATCATAAAGTGGGGTTCACGTGTGGAGATTATCCCGCTGAACTAAACGTGTGTTATTTTCTGCAATACTCCAAAATGGAGAAATCCCATTGGAGCAGGGAGATGCTGCCTTCAGGGACCAACACAGAAATACAACATCCCTGCACTACTCTTTGTTCTGTTCTGATGTAAAATGGAATGAAAGAGGGATGAAGTGTGAAAGGAAGCAGATGGGATGGGTGAAGCTGGACAAAATGGATGAAGGAGAAATAATAAGCTGAAATAATGATGTCGTCCGTGAATATAAACGGCATGACATATATCATACATCTAACTACTAGATATGATAGTAAAGGGGAGAGGGGGTAACAGGGCTTTTACTTGCACAGCGGGACAAATGAAGGAGTTCTGATTCTGTTTACTTCTATACATTGACATAAGCATACAATGACCCAGATGTAAATACAGTCTGAAACAAACCTTAACACAGATATTTGAGAATGTAATCAGGAATATTTCTACATTGCATATCACCAGAGGGAGGAGGAGAGGAGTGGGGGAGGGGAGGGAAGAGGGGGGGAGAGGAGAGGGGGAGAGGAGAGGAGAGGGAGTGGTAGGAAGTGTCCATCTGCTGTGTGTGCAGACTACAGGTGGGAGCAAGCTGGGTTTCAGGGCGAGGCATCGCACAGAGGGACATTTCCACCGAGCAGCTCACAAGACAGGAAGTGGGGAAGAGGGGGGGGGGGGGGGGGGGGGGGGGGGGGAAGGTGGGCACAGAGATATTTTGAAGAAACAGAAAAAAGAGTAATGCTTACTTTGGAAAGTCGCTTGTGAGACTAGCATGCAATCAGGAGAAGAACAAAGAAACATCAGAAAGTAAAAAAGAACCAGTCGTCATCAGATGGAAAACAGTATCATGTGACAGCAGCAGTGTGTAGTGGAGACAACACAACGCTAAACAAACAAAAACAACAACAAGTGGATTAAACAGCAGACGGATGAGGACAGAATGAGCGTCGCTGAACATTTGCTCGAATGCTTCGCAGGAAAACATTAGAGCCACGTGCTCCTTTCTCTAAACGCATCACTGAGGTCTGAAATACAACTCTTCTGTTTTTGGAGAATCAACATCTGTCAACGGATAGGCAGAGCTTAAGGTCTGCTGGCCAGCTGCTGCTGGTAGAGCCCAGGTTCAAACCCCGAGGGCCCCTGGCTCTGGAACACTCTGCCCCTCCATGTGAGGTCGGCCCAGACCCTGGGGGTTTAAATCCTCACTAAAGACTCACTTCTTCTCCCTGGCCTTCTAGTCAGAGCGGAGCACGACTCCTGACTTTTCCCTGTGTTTGATTTTTATATTTCTGTTGTAATTTATTGTCTTCTGTTTGCTATCGCTGTATTTTAAGTGTTTTTATTGCACGTACAGCACTTTGGCTCGACCACAAATCGTTTTAAAATGTGTTATAATTTTCTATAAACACAAAATAACCATTTCTCTCAAATATTGTTCACAAATCTGAAAGAATGTGTGATAGTGAGCACTTCTCCTTTGCCGAGATAATCCATCCCACCTCACAGGTGATATCAAGATGCTGATTAGACAGCATGATTATTGCACAGGTGTGCCTTAGGCTGGCCACACTAAAAGGCCACTCTGAAACGTGCAGTTTGGCTTTATTGGGGGGGTCTGGGGGGGTCCGAAAACCAGTCAGTATCTGGTGTGAGGGGTAGGGGTAGGGGTAGGGTTATGTTGTGAATCGAGTGGCCTGTGTTCGTCGTCCATTACATACGCCTGCCCATACCATAACCCCACCACCACCATGGGCCACTCGATTCACAACATTACCCTAACCCTACCCCTCAAACTAACCCTACCCTACCCCTAACCCTAACCCTAACCCTCACACCAGATACTGACAACAAGCACGACAAAAGCTCAGCTACCTCTATCCCAGGATCAGAGACTGGGGAGAGTACGAGATGTGGAAATGAAAAGCTGAAATGGAGAGGAAGGGGGGGAGAGTGATCGCTGCGACTCACTGGTTACAAATCAGGCGTTGATGTCAATAACCACAGAGGGCGTCACCGAATACAATGTTATAGCTGCGACACACAACTGTTCTTTGTCGGGTGTGAGTTTCCCTATAAGAGAGTCTGTCCCTCAGAAGGAGTCGTCATGCTTGCATTAAGCATTCAAAGAAAAGATCTTAAAATACTTTATACATCGATAGTGTGCTTCTTTGCATATTTGCCTAACTCATTTCCTCCAGACAGCAGCTGATTTGAAGTTACATCGACAACAGAATACCACCTCTGACATGTTAAGATATATATGCCGTTAATAATTGTGCAACATATACCTGGCTGCTAAATCCTCAGAACTGCTACAGGAGGTGTATTTTGTAAATTGTGTAATTTTTGTATTTTCTTTAATTTTTTTTTAATGCATTGGGACTATCTGTTGGACGAATAAAGGTATTCTGATTCTGATGTATCAGAGGTGTAGAGGAAGAAGTGGAGTACAAATACTTTGTTACTGTACTTAAGTACATGTTTCTGGTATCAGTACTTTTCTCAACTACTTATTTTTCTGACGCCTTTTTACTTTGACTTCTTACATGTTGAACTCAAATACCTGTACTTTCTACTTCTTACATGTTGAACCCAAATACCTGTACTTTCTACTTCTTACATGTTGAACCCAAATACCTGTACTTTCTACTTCTCACATGTTGAACTCAAATACCTGTACTTTCTACTTCTTACATGTTGAACTCAAATACCTGTACTTTCTACTTCTTACATGTTGAACCCAAATACCTGTACTTTCTACTTCTTACATGTTGAACCCAAATACCTGTACTTTCTACTTCTTACATGTTGAACTCAAATACCTGTACTTTCTACTTCTCACATGTTGAACACAAATAACTGTACTTTCTACTTCTTACATGTTGAACCCAAATACCTGTACTTTCTACTTCTTACATGTTGAACTCAAATACCTGTACTTTCTACTTCTTACATGTTGAACTCAAATACCTGAACTTTCTACTTCTTACATGTTGAACACAAATACCTGTACTTTCTACTTCTTACACTTTGAACACAAATACCTGTACTTTCTACTTCTCACATGTTGAACCCAAATACCTGTACTTTCTACTTCTTACATGTTGAACCCAAATACCTGTACTTTCTACTTCTTACATGTTGAACTCAAATACCTGTACTTTCTACTTCTTACATGTTGAACTCAAATACCTGTACTTTCTACTTCTTACATGTTGAACTCAAATACCTGTACTTTCTACTTCTCACATGTTGAACACAAATACCTGTACTTTCTACTTCTCACATGTTGAACTCAAATACCTGTACTTTCTACTTCTTACATGTTGAACACAAATACCTGTACTTTCTACTTCTTACAAGTTGAACTCAAATACCTGTTACTTTCTACTTCTCACATGTTGAACACAATACCTGTACTTTCTACTTCTCACATGTTGAACTCAAATACCTGTACTTTCTACTTCTTACATGTTGAACTCAAATACCTGTACTTCTACTTCTTACATGTTGAACTCAAATACCTGTACTTTCTACTTCTTACATGTTGAACTCAAATACCTGTACTTTCTACTTCTTACATGTTGAACACAAATACCTGTACTTTCTACTTCTCACATGTTGAACTCAAATACCTGTACTTTCTACTTCTTACATGTTGAACACAATACCTGTACTTTCTACTTCTTACAAGTTGAACTCAAATACCTGTACTTTCTACTTCTTACATGTTGAACCACAATACCTGTACTTTCTACTTCTTACAAGTTGAACTCAAATACCTGTACCTTTCTACTTCTCACATGTTAACTCAAATACCTGTACTTTCTACTTCTTACATGTTGAACACAAATACCTGTACTTTCTACTTCTTACAAGTTGAACTCAAATACCTGTACTTTCTACTTCTTACATGTTGAACTCAAATACCTGTACTTTCTACTTCTTACATGTTGACACACAACATACCTGGTACTTTCTACTTCTTACAAGTTGAACTCAAATACCTGTACTTTCTACTTCTTACAGTTGAACTCAAATACCTGTACTTTCTACTTCTTACATGTTGAACTCAAATACCTGTACTTTCTACTTCTTACATGTTGAACACAAATACCTGTACTTTCTACTTCTTACAAGTTGAACTCAAATACCTGTACTTTCTACTTCTTACATGTTGACACAAATACCTGTACTTTCTACTTCTTACAAGTTGAACTCAAATACCTGTACTTTTCTACTTCTCACATGTTGAACTCAAATACCTGTACTTTCTACTTCTCACATGTTGAACTCAAATACCTGTACTTTCTACTTCTTACACTTTGAACTCAAATACCTGTACTTTCTACTTCTCACATGTTGAACACAAATACCTGTACTTTCTACTTCTCACATGTTGAACTCAAATACCTGTACTTTCTACTTCTTACATGTTGAACACAAATACCTTTACTTTCTACTTCTTACAAGTTGAACTCAAATACCTGTACTTTCTACTTCTTACATGTTGAACACAAATACCTTTACTTTCTACTTCTTACATGTTGAACCCAAATACCTGTACTTTCTACTTCTTACATGTTGAACACAAATACCTGTACTTTCTACTTCTTACAAGTTGAACTCAAATACCTGTACTTTCTACTTCTTACAAGTTGAACTCAAATACCTGTACTTTCTACTTCTTACATGTTGAACTCAAATACCTGTACTTTCTACTTCTTACATGTTGAACACAAATACCTGTACTTTCTACTTCTTACAAGTTGAACTCAAATACCTGTACTTTCTACTTCTTACATGTTGAACACAAATACCTGTACTTTCTACTTCTTACAAGTTGAACTCAAATACCTGTACTTTCTACTTCTCACATGTTGAACACAAATACCTGTACTTTCTACTTCTCACATGTTGAACTCAAATACCTGTACTTTCTACTTCTTACACTTTGAACTCAAATACCTGTACTTTCTACTTCTCACATGTTGAACACAAATACCTGTACTTTCTACTTCTCACATGTTGAACTCAAATACCTGTACTTTCTACTTCTTACATGTTGAACACAAATACCTTTACTTTCTACTTCTTACAAGTTGAACTCAAATACCTGTACTTTCTACTTCTTACATGTTGAACACAAATACCTTTACTTTCTACTTCTTACATGTTGAACCCAAATACCTGTACTTTCTACTTCTTACATGTTGAACTCAAATACCTGTACTTTCTACTTCTCACATGTTGAACACAAATACCTGTACTTTCTACTTCTCACATGTTGAACTCAAATACCTGTACTTTCTACTTCTTACATGTTGAACCCAAATACCTGTACTTTCTACTTCTTACATGTTGAACTCAAATACCTGTACTTTCTACTTCTTACATGTTGAACCCACATACCTGTACTTTCTACTTCTCACATGGTGAACTCAAATACCTGTACTTTCTACTTCTTACATGTTGAACCCAAATACCTGTACTTTCTACTTCTTACATGTTGAACCCAAATACCTGTACTTTCTACTTCTTACATGTTGAACCCAAATACCTGTACTTTCTACTTCTTACATGTTGAACCCAAATACCTGTACTTTCTACTTCTTACATGTTGAACCCAAATACCTGTACTTTCTACTTCTCTCATGTTGAACTCAAATACCTGTACTTTCTACTTCTTACATGTTGAACCCAAATACCTGTACTTTCTACTTCTTACATGTTGAACTCAAATACCTGTACTTTCTACTTCTTACATGTTGAACACAAATACCTGTACTTTCTACTTCTTACATGTTGAACTCAAATACCTGTACTTTCTACTTCTTACATGTTGAACACAAATACCTGTACTTTCTACTTCTTACATGTTGAACTCAAATACCTGTACTTTCTACTTCTTACATGTTGAACACAAATACCTGTACTTTCTACTTCTTACATGTTGAACCCAATACCTGTACTTTCTACTTCTCTCATGTTGAACTCAAATACCTGTACTTTCTACTTCTTACATGTTGAACCCAAATACCTGCACTTTCTACTTCTTACATGTTGAACTCAAATACCTGTACTTTCTACTTCTCACATGTTGAACTCAAATACCTGTACTTTCTACTTCTTACATGTTGAAACCCAAATACCTGCACTTTCTACTTCTTACATGTTGAACTCAAATACCTGTACTTTCTACTTCTTACATGTTGAACTCAATAACCTGTACTTTCTACTTCTTACATGTTGAACCCAAATACCTGTACTTTCTACTTCTTACATGTTGAACCCAAATACCTGTACTTTCTACTTCTTACATGTTGAACCCAAATACCTGTACTTTCTACTTCTCACATGTTGAACTCAATACCTGTACTTTCTACTTCTTACATGTTGAACCCAAATACCTGCACTTTCTACTTCTTACATGTTGAACTCAAATACCTGTACTTTCTACTTCTTACATGTTGAACTCAAATACCTGTACTTTCTACTTCTTACATGTTGAACTCAAATACCTGTACTTTCTACTTCTTACATGTTGAACTCAAATACCTGTACTTTCTACTTCTCTCATTTCCCAAACAGCTGGTTCCTTTAGTCTGAATGTGTGTTTGATGCGTGATCATTATTCGTTAGAGTCATTGCGTGCCTATTGATCTGAACACGATCCGTGTATCCATCACTTCCTGGTCTTCTCTAAAGAAGAGGGACCAATGGAAACGTTGTCATGTTGCCGTTGTTCAGCATGGAAACATTCATTAGCTAACAATGACATTATTGTTCTATTAATATAAAGGGAGGTCAGGTACTCTTTAAAGCAGCTGCTAGTTATGGGTACTTTCTACTGAAGTACACTTCAAAGCCTCTTTACTTTGACTTGAGTAAAGAAGTTTAGTCAGTACTTCTACTTTCACCAGAGTATGTTTAAACACGAGTATCTGTACTTCTACTTGAGTAAAGTGTGTACTCCTCCTCTCTGGTGCTACGGAGCTTCACCTGGTCTCCTACCTTTGAGTTCTTCCCGCCGCTCCTCGCTGACTGCAGGGAGTACGTTCTCTGGACGGCCGTCTCAGGCGTGGAGGGGGATTTGTCGGAGGAGTGATCTGATCCTTTCTCCACCATGTTCTCTCCCTCTGGGCTGTGAGGGGTGGGCGAGCGCGAGCGTTTCCGCAGCACAGGCGAGCAGGCGGGGGTGCTCTTGTTTGAGTTACTGGCAGTGCTGAAAGACAAAGAGACAGACAGGGGGGATGAGAAATGTTAGATGTGGTCATAAACACCCTGTAGATACTCCTTGAATACGTCAACATCAAGTGAGGTAGTGGTGTTCGTCCAGAGGGGAAGAAGTACTCAAATGTTTTAACTTAATTGTACTTTTTGGGATGTTCCCTGTGTGTTAGGTGTTAGTGCATGTAAATGGTCAGCAGAGGCTCAAATCTGTTACAACATGATGAAAGAGAGGATCAAAAATAGAACGAATATTAAAACAAAAAATATGATTTAACATTATAAAAGACAAGTATTTACTCCAGATATAAATATATACGAAACAAACTAATCAACTTAGTAGAATAAATAAATGGGTATATGTCAATGTTAACATCATGCAAGGTAGTGTTGTTTTTCCATAGGTGGAAGAAGTTCTCAGATTGTAGGCCCTATTCTACTTTGTGGGGTGTTCTCTCTCCTGTAGTGTGTTATAGGTTTTAGTGCATGTAAATGGTCTGCAGAGGCTGAAGTCCCTGTGTTTCTGATGATGTTTCTGAAATGGGCCTTTAGACACAACCAGTACTTTTAGCGTAATGTTTGACAGACAGATGGAAGGACTGTTGTCTTGAGACAGCTCCTTCTTTCCATCGTACGTTGCTATCAGGTAACCTTTGTGATCTTATATACACAATCTCCATACACACACACACACACACAAACACACACACACACACACACACACACACACACACACACACACACACACACACACACACACACACACACACACACACACACAGAACAACAGGCTCAGTAAGTGATCTGAGCACGGTTACTGGGCATGAAGTTATGCAAGCCCTTACGTCACCGCGGGCCAATGGCGTCTGTTTGTTACTGTCACAACACTAAAGAACGAGACAAAGAGGAACCAATAAAACACAGACACGGGGAAGTTCAATATCATGTTGCTGTCTTTAAGAGACGGATTAGCTTTCAACAAAGCAGTCAATAGTGTAATGCCTCTATCAGAAGGCTTTGCAAGTGGGCCGCCAAATCATTTGCATATCACTATGATTTGTGTGGAAACATTTCATTATTAAGATTTGTTTGTATTTGAACCTCCTTTCCTTTCTCTTTCTCGACCCTCCTTAGCAACGGTCATTACAGTCCTTAGCAACGGTCATTACAGTCCTTAGCAACGGTCATTACAGTCCTTAGCAACGGTCTGTTCTACTGGATTGACAACGTGTCACATGTTCTGAATCGACCAATCAGAATTGAGTATTCAACTAAACCGTGTAATAAAAATGTCTGTTTGTTACTGATGGCCAGCTCCTTCTTTCTAATTAAAGTAAAAAGTACTGAGAACTTTATTTAACCTCCGTATTGTTTATGTTTGAATGTTTCCCACGAAAAAAATGTAGATTCTTAAGTTCGGCCCTGAGTTGAAAAAGGTTGGTAACCGCTGCTCTACATACTAAGAGAATCCTACAGCTTATATACACCTCAAAGTGCACGTGTAGCTGACCTCTGACCTGACACAATATTGTGACGCATCTTCTGTCCCCCAAGACTTTAAATAAGCCCAGGTTCAATTACCCTTTTCTGCTGATACCTCACAGACCAATGGAGACAACTATTGGTCATAGAAATAGATCGGCCTCCTTTCCGAAACCAAACGAATACTCACTCGGCTTGAAACTGGTGATTACATAAAACAGATTCGACACCACCATGAATTAGTGATGTAGTGTTTCAGTGGTGGAGCAGCCGCACAGAAAGCCCTCACATCTTTAGTGCTCGGGATAGATGCAGTGCTTTTCTCTGTCATGTGCATTGTGTTCTCTGTCCACTGATTGGTCCCCACTGACCTGGTTAATCTCTGTTCAACCAGACGTCTACTGATGCAGGGGAAGACGACTGGACATTATGGATGAAGGAGGGGAGGACTTTAAAGAGTGAGTCCCCCAGCAGACGGGTTACACACAGATATCATAGATCTAACAACCAGGTGTAGAGAGGAGAAGTGGGTGCAGGAGAGAGCAGTAACAGATAGGAATTCATTACAGGATCGTTCATAAAGGTCAGAAATGCTTAGATCTGAACGAAAATTAATAAAAAATAAGGCTCTGTTTATCCAGCACAGACGCAGAGCTGCAGATCCTTTGATGGCAGGAAGGAGAATTCATATTCAGCATGCATGATAGTCTGTGTCTGGGTTACACACTGCTACAACTTTAAAGCAAATACAATGTTTGGGGACACAAAGTTCAAATTAAATCAATAGAAATACTGTTTTAGCTGTATGTTATTATTTTAAATAACATCAAGACAAATGACCTTTATTGGGACAAATACTAAAAACAAAAACTAGATTTAAAATTCTGTTTTGAGCTTATTTTCAATATTATTTAATTCAACTTACATAACATCAATTTAAAAGCACATTTAGAACTAAAACTAAAAGTCCATATAGAAAGGTTAACTCGATGTCTAAAGAAGCAGCGATATCTTTAATGATAACGACGTGTGGTTTGGAAACTCATCCCGAACCTGAGCAATGCCAGACAGAGAGGATGAAATCAGAGCTCTGTCTCTGACGCTCTCCCTCCAGGCGCAGAGAGGCAGGATTCCCCGCTGAAGCGAACACCCCCCCGCATGTTGTTTTTAGCAGATGAGAGGAATTCACGGATCACCTCGCCTTTCCAGAAACACGACGGCAAACAAAGGCACCACGGATCCATCAGCAGCGTGAGAATGACTGAACCTGATATCAGCAGAGAGCCGCTAACAAAAGCATCGTTCACTGAAGCTCTGCTAACGGCAGCTTCATGAAGAGAGACGCCATGCAGACACCTCGTCTGCACTGAGAGGATCAGGGTGTTACACGAGAGATTACAAAGAGGTGTTTACCTGCAGGAGAAAAGATACGGCTTTTCAAACCTCTATTACATTTATCAGAAGCGACAGCAATACGTGCAATAAACCATAAAGATACAAAGAAGAACAGCAAGAAACATGCAGATATATAAAGAGGAGGTGTCGGGATGACCTGTTTCTCTAGGCCGACCCAGAAGGCAGCATCTCCCTGGTCCAATAGGATTTCTCCACGTGATTTTGGATTTCAGGTCACCACCGCTAAGCTATAGGAGGCTAATGTTGGGCTATAAAGGAACTACAGCACGGTCACATGACTTCACGTCACCACCGCTAAGCTATAGGAGGCTAATGTTGGGCTATAAAGGAACTAGAGCACGGTCACATGACTTCACGTCACCACCGCTAAGCTAAAGGAGGCTAATGTTGGGCTATAAAGGAACTACAGCACGGTCACATGACTTCACGTCACCACCGCTAAGCTAAAGGAGGCTAATGTTGGGCTATAAAGGAACTAGAGCACGGTCACATGACTTCACGTCACCACCGCTAAGCTAAAGGAGGCTAATGTTGGGCTATAAAGGAACTACAGCACGGTCACATGACTTCACGTCACCACCGCTAAGCTAAAGGAGGCTAATGTTGGGCTATAAAGGAACTACAGCACGGTCACATGACTTCCCGTCACCACCGCTAAGCTAAAGGAGGCTAATGTTGGGCTATAAAGGAACTACAGCACGGTCACATGACTTCCCGTCACCACCGCTAAGCTAAAGGAGGCTAATGTTGGGCTATAAAGGAACTACAGCACGGTCACATGACTTCACGTCACCACCGCTAAGCTAAAGGAGGCTAATGTTGGGCTATAAAGGAACTAGAGCACGGTCACATGACTTCACGTCACCAGCGCTAAGCTAAAGGAGGCTAATGTTGGGCTATAAAGGAACTACAGCACGGTCACATGACTTCACGTCACCACCGCTAAGCTAAAGGTGGCTAATGTTGGGCCTGATGATGTTTAGTCGTCTCATTTAGAGACACCGCAGCTTTTTTAATTCACTAGTGGGGTATTGACCAATCACAACAGAGCCGGCCAGCTAACCAATAAGAGCAGACTGGGCTCTGGTTTCAGACAGAGGGTGAAAAGCGGCGCTGCAGCATGAGAAAAATAAAGAGCTTTTTGAAAATTAAAGCATGGAGACACTACGTACTGATATACACCTGAACATCAGCAGGAGAGGACTCTTTAAAGTAGAGACACTACGTACTGATATACACCTGAACATCAGCAGGAGAGGACTCTTTAAAGTAGAGACACTACGTACTGATATACACCTGAATATCAGCAGGAGAGGACTCTTTAAAGTAGAGACACTACATACTGATATACACCTGAACATCAGCAGGAGAGGACTCTTTAAAGTAGAGACACTACGTACTGATATACACCTGAACATCAGCAGGAGAGGACTCTTTAAAGTAGAGACACTACTTACTGATATACACCTGAACATCAGCAGGAGAGGACTCTTTAAAGTAGAGACACTACATACTGATATACACCTGAACATCAGCAGGAGAGGACTCTTTAAAGTAGAGACATTACATACTGATATACACCTGAACATCAGCAGGAGAGGACTCTTTAAAGTAGAGACACTACGTACTGATATACACCTGAACATCAGCAGGAGAGGACTCTTTAAAGTAGAGACACTACGTACTGATGTACACCTGAACATCAGCAGGAGAGGACTCTTTAAAGTAGAGACACTACATACTGATATACACCTGAACATCAGCAGGAGAGGACTCTTTAAAGTAGAGACACTACATACTGATATACAGCTGAACATCAGCAGGAGAGGACTCTTTAAAGTAGAGACACTACATACTGATATACACCTGAACATCAGCAGGAGAGGACTCTTTAAAGTAGAGACACTACATACTGATATACACCTGAACATCAGCAGGAGAGGACTCTTTAAAGTAGAGACACTACATACTGATATACACCTGAACATCAGCAGGAGAGGACTCTTTAATGTAGAGACACTACATACTGATATACACCTGAACATCAGCAGGAGAGGACTCTTTAAAGTAGAGACACTACATACTGATATACACCTGAACATCAGCAGGAGAGGACTCTTTAAAGTAGAGACACTACATACTGATATACACCTGAACATCAGCAGGAGAGGACTCTTTAAAGTAGAGACACTACATACTGATATACACCTGAACATTAGCAGGAGAGGACTCTTTAAAGTAGAGATACTACATACTGATATACACCTGAACATCAGCAGGAGAGGACTCTTTAAAGTAGAGACACTACATACTGATATACACCTGAAGATCAGCAGGAGAGGACTCTTTAAAGTAGAGACACTACATACTGATATATACCTGAACATCAGCAGGAGAGGACTCTTTAAAGTAGAGACACTACATACTGATATACACCTGAACATCAGCAGGAGAGGACTCTTTAAAGTAGAGACACTACACACTGATATACACCTGAACATCAGCAGGAGAGGACTCTTTAAAGTAGAGACACTACACACTGATATACACCTGAACATCAGCAGGAGAGGACTCTTTAAAGTAGAGACACTACATACTGATATACACCTGAACATCAGCAGGAGAGGACTCTTTAAAGTAGAGACACTACATACTGATATACACCTGAACATCAGCAGGAGAGGACTCTTTAAAGTAGAGACACTACATACTGATATACAACTGAGTAGGGCCTCTTTAACAACAGACCTTATTTCAGGCTAACAACAAAAGACATCCCAAAATAGTCGACGTCGAGACGAGGGTGTTGGGACTCGTTCCTTTAACTCTTCACATAAGCCAAAGCGTTGTGAGTGCTGGTGCATTCACGTCAAACTAGCTCAAATCTCTAAGTGCTATTTTCTTTGTGTGTTGAATTTAATGTCCAAGCAAACATATGACTAATCATGTTTGATGCCACACAACAAAGAAAGCTGACTTTGTTTGCAACGATATAAATACACTATTGTCCTGCCTCTAAAAGGCTTAATGGAATCAAACACAGAGCTTCTTGAGTGCTTCACCTTTAAAACCCTGTTTACATCACACGAGCAGCTGAGTGGCGTTGAATGAGTGATCCGAGCTCTGCATTAACCTCCTCTGCAGAGAGAGCGCTGACTCACAATTTACCAATGAAACGACTTAGAGCACCGCCCACGCTCCGAAAGACTGAATGTCCCTTTAGCAACAGAGAGGGGTTTAAATATTCAGACGGTGTTACTAAATATACTTCCCCTGCTCGGCTGTTAGAGACGCCGTCTGAGCGGGAAATACAGCAGGGGGACCCACAATGCATCACAACCAATCAGAGAGGTTGTGTATATTTAAAAACCAAAGTAAGGGCTTGGTGAGTTCAGCCGTGCTTTCTACTTTTTATACCGACACACCACATCTATATATTAGATTAAATTCAACGTTATTGTCATAGCACAGAAGTCTTAAGACAACGGAATGTAGTTTACATCCAGAAGTGTGAAACAGTAGTGAAGTGCAAAGCGATCTTAAGCAGTGGCCACACACTTTACACGACTCTGTTCTAGCCAACGCAGCCATAGGCAAGGCCAGGCCAGGCAAGGCAAGGCAAGGCAAGGCGAGGCGAGGCAAGGCAAGGCAAGGCAAGGCAAGGCGAGGCGAGGCAAGGCAAGGCAAGGCGAGGCGAGGCAAGGCAAGGCGAGGCGAGGCGAGGCGAGGCGAGGCAAGGCTATTTATATAGCACCTTTCAACACCAGGCAATTCAAAGTGCTTTGCACATTATGCCAAACAGTCTCTCAACAATACGACAGCTGATCAACAGTCACAACAGTACGCTGGATGAGGGTTAAATGCAGACGCAATGTCCCAACATTGATCAATGAAGTAATCTATTATGAAACGTGCGTCATCGTGCACTCTCACGTCGCTCCAAAATGACACGAATAGTAACGTGCTCGCCCGTCACTTGTAAATAAAGTCCATGCTACGAAGGGAGTCCATGACAGAAGTTTCGCTCAGGACGCGCTGCTAGGCCCAGGGGGCGTACTGTCATTGAACATCAACATCTGATTGGCTGATGAATCTGTCACTAATGCTTAGTACCAATCAAATGTGTTGTCTTTCAACAAGAGGCCAGCAGCATCTGTTGTGCCCCCGCCAACTAAAATAACTGAGGCGTTTAAGTGACTTTCTGATGTAGGAATTTCCAGATCAGCCTCAACAAAACCTTACTTCATTTTGTAATGTTGAAGATATTAGACTATTAAAACTAAATATTCATGACAAACATTTTACACAGACTTTATTTGATGGGTCGTCAGGGCCAGCAGAGACGGCCCTGACGACCCATCACTGATTTTAAGTATAGTGTAAATATATACATCTGACAGTATTTACAGTAGTTCTTAATGTCTGTAATGTTTATACTGCCTTTATAAACATTACAGACATCAGTTAAGAACATGAACACACTATAGCTATGGTATGAATACCACACAATACAGAATAGATAGAAATATATTATGGACCGTTTTTGTCAGGTTTAAATACCAAGAATACATTTGAGTGTGCCATAGAAGATCTAGATGTTCGGACATGTTATAAATACAGATACGTCGGTTGGTGTAAGTGAGTATTCTGAGGAAACGGTGTTAACACCTCACTGGGCTGCACCGACGTGAACAACGTGTCGAGAGGAGCGATAATAATGAGATTAACACAAAGAAACCAGATCAATTAAACACAGAGTTCAATCCCAGGTCAGTCGCTCATTAAAGGCTCTTGAGTGATTGGTATAGTATGTTAAATGTCTTTGTATCATGTCTTAATATTTGTCCTTGTTGACGTTGCAAATGGAGCTGCTGTGATGCAAGAAACATTGCAGACGTGATCTGACAAGAAAGCGTTCGCGTGTCGTAGGGAATCGTACAGAGCAGAGATTGTGTTGATGCGAAGACCTATTGTAATTGGTAGAATTATTATTCTCCATGCTCTGCAGTTTCAACCTGTTTGTGAGGGGGTTACGGCTGTTTGTGAGGGGGTTACGGCTGTTTGTGAGGGGGTTACGGCTGTTTGTGAGGGGGTTACGGCTGTTTGTGAGGGGGTTATGGCTGTTTGTGAGGGGGTTACGGCTGTTTGTGAGGGGGTTACGGCTGTTGTTGAGGGGGGTACGGCTGTTTGTGAGGGGGTTACGGCTGTTTGTGAGGGGGTTACGGCTGTTTGTGAGGGGGTTACGGCTGTTTGTGAAGGGGTTACGGCTGTTTGTGAAGGGGTTACGGCTGTTTGTGAGGGGGTTACGGCTGTTGTTGAGGGGGTTACGGCTGTTTGTGAAGGGGTTACGGCTGTTTGTGAGGGGGTTACGGCTGTTGTTGAGGGGGTTACGGCTGTTGTTGAGGGGGTTACGGCTGTTTGTGAGGGGGTTACGGCTGTTTGTGAAGGGGTTACGGCTGTTTGTGAGGGGGTTACGGCTGTTTGTGAGGGGGTTACGGCTGTTGTGAAGGGGTTACGGCTGTTTGTGAGGGGGTTACGGCTGTTTGTGAAGGGGTTACGGCTGTTTGTGAGGGGGTTACGGCTGTTGTTGAGGGGGTTACGGCACTATTCATGTAGCGACATCTGGCAACGTCGGCAGGACGGGTGAACATTTTTACATTCCGGATTTGATGGTTGCAACATTTCCAACATGCACGCTAGCGCCACCTGTGAAAATTCAGTTTTCGAAAAAAAATTTACATAGTCGCAGCGTAAGTCTGACGGACCTGACATCTCACCCACTTCTCCGGGCGGAGCTGCTCGACATATTATCCTCTCATATTCCCAAGCTCCGCCTGCTTTGATTTTTTTTTATTAGCATAATGTGAAAAACAGTGAAATATTAACTTATTCACTTTTCAACACCAAACTCAGTGCACAGCGTCAGCGGAGGGTCGGACACGTTACCGTAGAAAATGAGCGCGAGATTTGGAAAAATGTGGCCGACATCAATCGAACCGTATTAGCAAAAAGGTGTGGCCGAGACATACATGCTCACAATTCATCCGAAATGTATCCAACTATCACCGATTTCGGAGGATAGGTTCAGTCTGTCTTGGGGAATAGGCACAACATAGCATGTTAATTTTGGACAATAGGGGGCGCCAAAAACACAACAAATGTATACATCAAGAACGGATGGACGAAATGAGTGTAAACTGAGATTTAAAGTGTCGCAACCAATGATGAATGGGGGCGTGTCCTATTCAGTTTTTTCTCGAAATCGAAGGGTTAAAAACACTTACGGACACATACGTTTGTGTTGAAATGAGTTACGGCCTTTAAACTCGGTACACCTAACCCTAATTTAAATCGTATTGAATTATTTCTAATCGTTACTTATCAACTTGTTGGGACGTGTCTTATGGAATTGCATTGTTGAGAATGGTATCACATTGAGTTGGATCGCATTGTATCGAAACATATTGTATTGTAATGTATTGTGTTGATTCATATTGTATCGTATCATTTCGTAATGTATCGAGTAGTATCATACGGTATCATATTGAATTGCATTGTTACGAATCCTATCGTATCAATAGCTATCGTATAATTTCGTACCACTCTATATCACATGGACTGGCATCAAATCGTATCGAGTCGTGTCGTGTCAAGACAAGTCGTGCGTATCGATCAGTGTTGAAAGAGGTGCTCAGATACTTAAGTACAAATACTCAGCTCTTAAAATACTCCATTACAAGCAAAAGTCCCGATTTCAAACTTGTACTAAAGTAAGATAAGTATTTGAAATATACTGACAGTGAGTTGTTTCAGCTAAATGTACAAGCATCAAAGTAAAAGTACCATTTATGCAGTTGTTGTTTTTCACAGTATTATATTATAATGGCTATAATATTATTCTGTTGTTATACATGGAAGAGCATTTCAGTATTGCAGTTTATTTGTGGACCAAATTTAGATACTTGAAATATTGTGTATTAGTGTTTTAGTACTGCATGTTCAGCATATCATGGTTTCTTACATGTTCAAAGTATCTGTGTGTTACATTGAATGCAGTGGAGTAAATACATGATAATCCAACCCTCCAGACTCTGCAGACGACTGACTTCAGAGTGTCTCAAAGTAGGTCAAGTTCTTACATATAGGGCGTAAACAGAAACAAACAAAAGAGAAACAAGCATGCTACTTGTGCCGCCGTGTTGCAGTCTTTCCTTTAAATAAGCTCTAAAGCTGTAAATCCCGCCGGCTCAAGCTGTCCGCTCGTTCAGAAGCACAACAGGAAACTGTTCCGGTTCTTTCCGAGGCCGCGCTTTGTTGTCTCTCTTCTGCTGACACTGGAACAAACCCAAGTTGGCAGCGGCCCTTCAGCTCCGATCGCTGGTGGAGAGTAACCACTTACTGTACTTCAGTACACATTTGAGGTACTTCTACTGTGTATTCTCTTTTATACTACTTTTTACTTGTGTTAAGAAGCTAATATTGTACTTTTTACAGATTGAATTACTTTATAAATTCAGATTATTATAAATGTTTAATTTTTTTAGACCATCCAAAATAATATTTAGGTGACAATGCGTTTTGCCCCCCGCGGGGTTGGGTTAACAGAACATTAATGAGGTGGTGCAGGAATGAGTCCTAACACCCCAGAATGAGTCAGCATTGATGCAGTGCAGATGCAAATCAGTACCATTCTCAATGCAGTATGTTTACATTGCGTTATTAACTCAAGTAAAGAATCTGAACACTTTTTCCACATCAACAGGTTCACCTGCGACATGAGGTGTGACACTGCAGAGGTTAGTGCTCACACCACCCAGTGATTTCTGTAACCACTGTGACCACGATATCCATTTGTTTTGTGTCCTTTGTTAGTGGCTCACTCGTGGGGCTGACCGACGAGTAGACGCTTGTAGTTTGAGAAAAAACATAGAAATGTCCAGATGCGATTGAAAAGTAAGATAGTTTATTCCAAAAAAGGCAAAAACAAACTATTTGTCCTATAAACTGATGTTTCAATGTTAAAGGCAGAAGAACCAAGCTGTGACGCTCCCAACCAGCGAGGTCTAAACACAGTTTGCTCCAGTCAGCCGCACCAGGAGGCTGCAGCACCTCGACCTGCAGAGGAACGCACTCAAATATTAAATAATATACACCACAGAATCTCAGGCTATACTCTAAAAGATAAGATACCATCATCTCAGGAAATGGCTCCTACACACTGTGACGTGGGAAATTATCACATTTAACTTAATCGGCACATACTCATATTATCTAGTAGCTGCAAATAAAATCCAACAGTGCTGTGCTCCAAAGCAAGCTTAGACGTCATCTCAGGAAACACCCTCTCTTCAAAACAAGCAACAGGTTATGAGAGGAAACTCAAGAGAGATCTCTCCAAATTGAGAGACTTGTCATTCAATTATAATCATACACTGAACAAAAATATAAACGCAACACTTTTGCTTTTTGCTCCCATTGTTCATGAGATGAACTCAAAGATCTAAAACATTTTCTATAAACACAAAATAACCATTTCTCTCAAATATTGTTCACAAATCTGAAAGAATGTGTGATAGTGAGCACTTCTCCTTTGCCGAGATAATGCATCCCACCTCACAGGTGATATCAAGATGCTGATTAGACAGCATGATTACTGCACAGGTGTGCCTTAGGCTGGCCATAGTAAAAGGCCACTCTGAAACGTGCAGTTTTGCTTTATTGAGGGGTCTGGGGGGGTCCGAAAACCAGGCAGTATCTGGTGTGAGGGTTAGGGTTAGGGTAAGGTTGTGAATCGAGTGGCCTGTGTTCATCGTCCATAACATACGCCTGCCCATACCATAACCCCACCACCACCATGGGCCACTCGATTCACAACATTACCCTAACCCTACCCCTAATCCTAACCCTACCCCTACCCCTACCCCTAACCCTAATCCTACCCCTCACACCAGATACTGATTGGTTTTCGGACCCCCCCCAGACCCCCCCAATAAAGCAAAACTGCACGTTTCAGAGTGGCCTTTTAGTGTGGCCAGCCTAAGGCACACCTGTGCAATAATCATGCTGTCTAATCAGCATCTTGATATCACCTGTGAGGTGGGATGGATTATCTCGGCAAAGGAGAAGTGCTCACTATCACAGATTCTTTCAGATTTGTGAACAATATTTGAGAGAAATGGTTATTTTGTGTTTATCGAAAATGTTTTAGATCTTTGAGTTCATCTCATGAGAAATGGGAGCAAAAACTAAAGTGTTGCGTTTATATTTTTGTTCAGTGTGTATATACTGTTTGAGGATACAATAGGCCTTCTTTGGTTGTTGGTGTAAAACATGTACCGTGGCCGTCACTTTGTTAGGAAAAGTGACGGGGAAACTTTTTCAGATTTAAAAATACGCTGCATTTAGCGCCCGCCCAAAACATACAGAAGCTACCAAACTAGTGCAGCAACTATGCCACGATGCTGCAAAGCTATGCTCCACTCAATTATTACCGATATTAAACATGTCGCAGGTCAAAACTGCACCACGGGGGTCACCAGAAATACACAGAGTCCTCCAGACTCTACATGTTGTGCACATAAAGCTCTCACAGCGTTCTCTGTGCTACTTCAGAACATCTTCAACAAATGATCCGAATGCAAAGCGGTGGAGGAGACACAGCTGCACGGGGATATGCTCCCAAGGGTCCCCAGTATAATGAACATAATAGTAATAATAGATCAAGGGACCCAAGTCAGCTTTACATGGTGAGCAAACAAACAAACAAGCAAACAAACAAACAAACAAACAAGAGGGGCAAATAATAAAGTTTAAAAAGTAAAACAAAAATAAGTATAAATGACGCCTAGAGTGCGAGGCTCAATAAAGGTTGAGAAACACTGATACAACCCATTCTGCCCCACCCACCCTCTCTCTCTGACACACACCCCCCCCCCCAAAACACTGACACACACGTCACACACACCCCCAAAATACTGACACACACGTCACACACACCCCCAGAATACTGACATACACACCCCCCTAAAACACTGACACACACACACCCCCCTAAAACACTGACACACACACACCCCACCCCCTCCACACACACAAACACACCCCCCAAAACACACACACACACACACACACCCCCAAAATACTGACATACACACACCCCCCTAAAACACTGACACACACACACCCCCACATCCCCCTCCTCCACACACACAACCACACACCCCAAAACACTAACACACACACACAACCCTCCACACCCCCCCCTCCACACACACAAACACCCCCCCAAAAACACTGACACACACACACACACACACACACACATATACACACGGGACATGTCCTTAGTATAAATGACACCTATGAACGTGGCTACCAAAAGATTCAACCCATTCTGCCCCACCCACCCTCTCTCTCTCTCTCTGACACACACACACACACTTTCCCGTACCCCTGCTGGAAGACACAGTCGCCCAGCACCTCTCCGTAGAAGCACTCTTCACTGCTCTCACACTCGAACATCGCCATGTCCTCGTGTGCCGCCCCCATCAACGAGCTGTTCACCCAGCGGATCATCCCAAACCCCGAGCTCTCTCTCTGGAAACCGAGACGAATGAAGAGAGAGGGACGCGACGCAGGAGATTCTCTCGGCTTAGGGCCGCTGATCTTTCTCTGATCTGCTAATAACCAGCTTACATCTCCCCGGGCACCGGCTGCCAAAGAGCCGCAGGGGCACAGGAGGAGCACCTTTTCTTATGGCAATGTGTGTTTCCTTGCATCTAGTCTGAAACCGATTCCTGCACGTTCATTTTTCTTATTTTAAGGTGACTTAAAGGTGGGGTAGGTAAGTTTGAGAAACCAGCTCGAGATACAATTGTTGTTATATTCCATGGATGCTCTTAACATCCCGATAGCTTTGAATATCTGAAGTGCTTTGAAGCCGTGGCGCTGTAGAAAGCTCGACCAATCATCTGAGCCGGCTAAAGTAACTGGATGGCCTACCTGCCTGTCAGCCTTCCATCGGGGCACACACTGATCTCGTGCCCTCATTGGTCATGTGCGCGTTCGTGTGTTGGAGGAGGGGCTCTGTGAGGAAGTGGCAGGTTTTCTCCGGTGTCAGTACCATATGTATTCGGGGTCCGTCGCTTACCACGCGTTGTGATTGGCTGTACGGTAATCGCACGCTGATTGGTGTAACTAGGGGCGTGACTAGGGTTTACCGGGAGTCTGATCAAAGACGAATGAGAGAAATAAATTCTCAGTTATTGTCAAACAGGAGTTAAATCAATGTCTCGCTTATTGTAAGAATGTATTTCACCATATTCATATTTACATGATCGGGAAATGACGTTGTAATGATAATACATCACCTCCCTCGTTCAGATTAATATCGATTAGTTTGAATGTTAAAAAAGAACAATCCACAGTGTTGTCGAGCCGATGAATGGGAGTCAGCAGGATGATCTTATACACGCTACACAAGCTAGACTGACAACACAGGTGCACTCACTAACTCGTCCGTGGTGCAACACACACTATACAACCCAGTGAATTGTGTCCCGTACATGTCACCAGTGTAAACATAATTATGTAAATAACCCAATTTGTGTTCTGTGAAACGGAAAAGGTCTTAAATGTAATTTAGGTGAACTTCCTGTTTTATTATTATTACCTCGTGGGTTGCCGTACAGCCAATGCGTGATTGGTAAGCGTAATGGACCCCGAACACATCTGGAAGGCCGAGCACATCTGGTACTGACACCGGCTGTGTATTTTCAAATTCTAGCCACTCGAGCTGGTTTCTCCAAAATGACCTACCCCACCTTTAAGTGGATATATATTATATTATATTGTATCTTTAATTGTATTAATCTCTATCTCTGTGTTGTCCTGTTTTTCATTCTCACCCTGTTGTTGTTTAAACGACTGACTTTCCCCACGGGGATTAATAAACTGTGATGCATTTCCAAAACAAAGGTTCCACACACAGATCTGACATTAAAGTGATATCACACATGAACACTGTCCTTCTAGACATGTTGACAGTCACTACGCAGCATCAGAGAGCAGCCAGGCGATGAAGAGCGGGCTGTGGCACTAACCTGGTCGTAGCCATGTGGAGACCAACGGAGGAGGAGAGGAGAGAGGGATAAACGAGCATGCCTGGAGGAAGAGGAGGAGGAGGAGGAAGCAGCGATCAAAACGTATCCCCAGAAGACGGTCTCTACCTAGCGCTCACCCTCTGTTTAACTGATACGCTCTCGCTCTCTCTAGCAACCTGCATTTTTCCATTCCCCCTTTCTTTTCCACCCATATCCGAGCGTCTCTTTCGATCGCTGCTCTCAGAGCTTCACGGCTGACAGGACGAGACGGAGGGAGAGGGAGGGAGAGGGAGAGGGAGAGGGAGGGAGAGGGACGGAGAGGGAGGGAGAGGGAGGGAGCAACTGAGGAGAGAGATGGCTTTCACTTTGCATTCCCCCTCTACTCGGTGCTCCGAGCCTCTACTCGGTGCACCGAGCCTCTACTCGGTGCTCGAGCCTCTACTCGGTGCTCCGTGCCTCTACTCGGTGCTCCGAGCCTCTACTCGGTGCTCCGAGCCTCTACTCGGTGCTCGAGCCTCTACTCGGTGCTCCGAGCCTCTACTCGGTGCTCCGAGCCACTACTCGGTGCTCGACCCTCTACTCGGTGCTCCGAGCCTCTACTCGGTGCTCCGAGCCTCTACTCGGTGCTCCGTGCCTCTACTCGGTGCTCCGAGCCTCTACTCGGTGCTCGAGCCTCTACTCGGTGCTCGAGCCTCTACTCGGTGCTCCGAGCCTCTACTCGGTGCTCCGAGCCACTACTCGGTGCTCGAGCCTCTACTCGGTGCTCCGAGCCTCTACTCGGTGCTCCGTGCCTCTACTCGGTGCTCCGAGCCTCTACTCGGTGCTCGAGCCTCTACTCGGTGCTCCGAGCCTCTACTCGGTGCTCCGTGCCTCTACTCGGTGCTCCGAGCCTCTACTCGGTGCTCCGAGCCTCTACTCGGTGCTCGAGCCTCTACTCGGTGCTCCGAGCCTCTACTCGGTGCTCGAGCCTCTACTCGGTGCTCGAGCCTCTACTCGGTGCTCCGATCCTCTACTCGGTGCTCCGAGCCTCTACTCGGTGCTCGACCCTCTACTCGGTGCTCCGTGCCTCTACTCGGTGCTCCGTGCCTCTACTCGGTGCTCCGAGCCACTACTCGGTGCTCCGAGCCTCTACTCGGTGCTCGAGCCTCTACTCGGTGCTCCGAGCCTCTACTCGGTGCTCCGAGCCTCTACTCGGTGCTCCGAGCCTCTACTCGGTGCTCGAGCCTCTACTCGGTGCTCCGAGCCTCTACTCGGTGCTCCGAGCCACTACTCGGTGCTCGAGCCTCTACTCGGTGCTCGAGCCTCTACTCGGTGCTCGAGCCTCTACTCGGTGCTCGAGCCTCTACTCGGTGCTCCGTGCCTCTACTCGGTGCACCGAGCCTCTACTCGGTGCTCCGAGCCTCTACTCGGTGCTCCGAGCCTCTACTCGGTGCTCGAGCCTCTACTCGGTGCTCCGATCCTCTACTCGGTGCTCGAGCCTCTACTCGGTGCTCCGAGCCTCTACTCGGTGCTCGAGCCTCTACTCGGTGCTCCGAGCCACTACTCGGTGCTCGAGCCTCTACTCGGTGCTCGAGCCTCTACTCGGTGCTCCGAGCCTCTACTCGGTGCTCGACCCTCTACTCGGTGCTCCGAGCCTCTACTCGGTGCTCGACCCTCTACTCGGTGCTCTGAGCCTCTACTCGGTGCTCGAGCCTCTACTCGGTGCTCCGAGCCACTACTCGGTGCTCGAGCCTCTACTCGGTGCTCGAGCCTCTACTCGGTGCTCGAACCTCTACTCGGTGCTCCGAGCCACTACTCGGTGCTCGAGCCTCTACTCGGTGCTCGAGCCTGTACTCGGTGCTCGAGCCTCTAGTCGGTGCTCCGAGCCTCTACTCGGTGCTCGAGCCTCTACTCGGTGCTCGAGCCTCTACTCGGTGCTCGAGCCTCTACTCGGTGCTCCGAGCCACTACTCGGTGCTCCGAGCCTCTACTCGGTGCTCCGAGCCTCTACTCGGTGCTCCGAGCCACTACTCGGTGCTCGACCCTCTACTCGGTGCTCCGAGCCTCTACTCGGTGCTCGACCCTCTACTCGGTGCTCTGAGCCTCTACTCGGTGCTCGAGCCTCTACTCGGTGCTCCGAGCCACTACTCGGTGCTCGAGCCTCTACTCGGTGCTCGAGCCTCTACTCGGTGCTCGAGCCTCTACTCGGTGCTCCGAGCCACTACTCGGTGCTCGAGCCTCTACTCGGTGCTCGAGCCTCTACTCGGTGCTCGAGCCTCTACTCGGTGCTCCGAGCCTCTACTCGGTGCTCGAGCCTCTACTCGGTGCTCGAGCCTCTACTCGGTGCTCGAGCCTCTACTCGGTGCTCCGAGCCACTACTCGGTGCTCCGAGCCTCTACTCGGTGCTCCGAGCCTCTACTCGGTGCTCCGAGCCACTACTCGGTGCTCGAGCCTCTACTCGGTGCACTGAGCCTGCTGCTGCTGCTGCTGCTGCTGCTGCTGCTGCTGCTGCTGCTGCTGCTGCCTCAATTATTCACGTGTTTCATGAATGGAGGGGCTGACATCACTCGCATTCAGGTTACTTTGCATTCGGAGCTCCCTCTGAATGACACAACAAGCCGGAGCAGGGAACACATCTCACATTTCACACAGATCAACTGGACACAACTAAAAGTGCAGTGAAGGTAAAAAAGGACAATCTTCTTAGAAATGTTCAGCGATACTTGCAGCGGTGAGGAGCTGCTGCCGTATGCAGGGATGCAGGGATGCAGGGATGCAGGGATGCAGGGATGCAAACACACGTATGGTGAAAAAAGAGAGAACTATTCGAAGCAGAAAAGAACAGCGTTGACATAGAACTGTGCGATAATGCTTCAATTGCTGTCCGTTATAATCTACTCAGATCAAGATGTTGAGGGTTTTTATTAGTATTTACAGGTAGATATTATAAACTTTAAGGGCTTCAGTTTTGACAGATCTGAAGTATACTTGTGGTGGTAGCCGGGGGGGAGGGGGGGGCACGCTCGTGAACTGTTAGTTCTGTGAGTTCGCCGGAGCCTCGCAGCGGGGTTACTGCGGAGCGCAGAATTGCGCCGCATTTGCGTTTGACTGATGAGCAACATGTGACTCCTCTGTTTCTCGTCTCCCTTTCTGTTGGTCGCTTGTTAGCAGACCCCTCACGCGATGTTAGAGCGAACAGGTAGAGCGAGGGAGCATTGTCCACTAGTTAAATGATCGTAGATGGCATCGTGCTCGCGGACGAATACACACATATACTTTGGTGGCCATTCATATACCATACCCGTCCAAGTAAAGTCTATGTGTGGGGAACCCTGGTTATGGGATGACGTCTTCGCAAAAGGTCTCAGTAGTGTTTTGAAGTGAGAAGTTGTCCGTTTGTCCGTTAGTCCGTGAGTCGGACCCCCCCCCCCCCAAAACAAAACTCTACGGTTCTTTTTACAATTACACAAGTCACCCAAATCAGCGTTACAAAAGCGACTAATTTGCGTGCATGCGTATGAGACAGACACAGGTCCACACTGCAAGGCTAACACAGGTAGCTAACGAAAGACAGTTACCTAGATCAATAGAAAGCAAACTTAAACTTCTTTGTTCAGATAGCTCACGTTTGTTAGATAGCTTGTTAAGTAGAATGCTAATGTTAGCTACCTACTTTGATAAATGGTTAACATTTCACCAGCTAGCTTTTCAGGTAGCAAACTTAAAGGTGGGG
Source organism: Harpagifer antarcticus (assembly GCA_902827135.1). Lineage (NCBI taxonomy): Eukaryota > Metazoa > Chordata > Actinopteri > Perciformes > Harpagiferidae > Harpagifer > Harpagifer antarcticus. The sequence goes on from CADEHL010000149.1 coordinate 26,259, forward strand.
TAGGTACGTTTCAGAAACCGGCTCGAGTGCACTCAAATGTGAAAGTACACAGCCGAAATGAATCCGCCCCTTCCTTCAGACTTCCTTACAGAGCACCTGCTCCAACACACACGAACGCGCAATGCACGCCCAGTGAGGGCACGAGATACATTTGTGCGTGCACGAGATGGAAGGCTGACAGACAGGGCGGCAAGCCGTAGTTCTGTAAAAAGTACATCCAATCCGTTTAGCCGGCCCGGCTTTTTACAGAACTACGGATTCCACAGATGACGTTTATTTTATGGATGTTTTGTCAAAGCACTTCAGATATTCATTGCTATCGGGATGTTAAGAGCATTCCATGGAATATAACAGGTATGAAATACTATATGACAGTAAAACAAGAATAAAGTTTAAAAGGGAGTGATTTGTAAAATATCCATAAACAAAAATCTGTTAACAGATGGGTGTTGAGAGACGTATCCATAGATCTCTTCATGCTGCTCTCAAAGTGCACCAGGTTGATGAATGGTAAATGGTAAATGGACTGTAATTATATAGCGCTTTATCCAGTCTTTAAGACCCCTCAAAGCGCTTCACATACTACATGTCGTTCACCCATTCATACAGAGCAGTGTACCTAACTCTAGGACTCTAGGACCTAACATTCACACACCGTTGGCCATCGGGAGAAACTCAGGGTTAAGTATCTTGCCCAAGGATACATCGACATGTTGACTGCACAGGCTGGGATCGAACCCACAACCTTCTGGTTGAAAGACGACCGCACTCCCTCACAGCCACAGTCACCCATGATTTTAACTTCAATATTTAAAAATGTTCCCGGGGGAGCATGCCCCCGGACCCCCCTATGTGAGGTCCACACACCACCTATAAAGATAGCACTCTACCCCTGCTTACACCTATATGCCGTGAGCTGATTATCGAGCCTTCATTGTAACAGTCGCGGGTACACTGTGTGTGTGTGGGAGTGTGTGTGTGTGTGTGTGTGTGTGTGTGTGTGTGTGTGTGTGTGTGTGTGTGTGTGTGTGTGTGTGTGTGTGTGTGTGTGTGTGTGTGTGTGTGTGTGTGTGTGTGTGTGTGTGTGTGTGTGCGTGCGTGGGGAGTGTTGCAGTAGAACGTTCCTCTGTAGCGCCCGGGTACCTTAATGGGAAACCCTAAATGTTTGAGCACCCTCTATGAAACGTCAAGCTACCCCACAGCACCCCCTAAAGAAATCTCTGGCGCCGCCACTGAGCCTGACTTGTGTTTCTTTTCTCCAAAGGGGCCTGACAGAAAAAGTTTGAGAACCACTGCTTTAAATCAACAATACAAATACAACTACAGATTCTACAAGCATTTCCTTCATATGACATTTAAAATGCTCACAGGTTTTACACCTCATATGAAATGAAGACTACATTTATCACAGAGTTTATGTCCGAGCCACATACAGATCGTTTAACTGAGAGAAAAGCACACATCAGAGATGGCAAGAGTACACACCTCCTTTACTCAAGTAGAAGTAGAGATACTTGTGTTTAAATATACTCTGGTGAAAGTAGAAGTACTGACTAAACTTCTGTACTCAAGTAAAAGTAAGAAGAAGTAGAAAGTCCAGGTATTTGTGTTCAAAATGTAAGAAGTCAAAGTAAAAAGTGGTCAGAAAAATAAGTAGTGGAGTAAAGTACTGATACCAGACAAATGTACTTAAGTACAGTAACACAGTATTTGGACTCCACTACTTCCCACCTCTGACACACATAGAGAGGACCACAGTCTGTGCTGCTGGAAAGTGTTGACCCCGGGTCTGTGGGAGCGCTGAGCGGCACCATGCTGGGAAACAAAGGGAGCCGGACCACTGAGCCGGACCACTGAGTGCCAGATCACTCCACCAGCTGACCTACTTACAGAACCTCCATCCTCCCTGCTGCTGCACCCAGGGGACACACACATCACACACACACACTCACACACACATAACGATCAGATAATGTCCCTTCATTGTGTTTACTTACAGAGGTGGAATAAGTACTTTATACTGTACTTAAAGAGGCCCTATTCTGCTTTTTTCCCTTTCCTGTATTTCCACATACAGTATTAACACCACTTTATGGTTATTAAAATACAAAGCTAAAGTAGACTATAAAGGAACTACAGCACGGTCACATGACTTCACGTCACCACCGCTAAGCTAAAGGTGGCTAATGTTGGGCTATAAAGGAACTACAGCACGGTCACATGACTTCACGTCACCACCGCTAAGCTAAAGGTGGCTAATGTTGGGATATAAAGGAACTACAGCACGGTCACATGACTTCACGTCACCACCGCTAAGCTAAAGGCGGCTAATGTTGGGCAATAAAGGAACTACAGCACGGTGACATGACTTCACGTCACCACCGTTAAGCCAGGGTTGCCAACTCTCACGCATCTGGCGTGTGACACACGCTTTCACTCTCAATCTCACGCTCTCACGCTGCCCACACTATTCTCACGCCAAAAACAAAAATACCGAAGACTAGAAACGGTTTTGAAAACTTTTGTCAGGTCGTGATCGTCTTCTCAATAGAACATCTTTGATACTTCTGGCCAATCAGAATCAAGATAACGGCGTGGTGTTGTTGCAGGAAGTCCCCACGGAGAATACTTTTGCTGTAGTACATCTCTATACATCGATACAACATTACTTGTTGATAGAAATCAACACGTAATGAAATAAGACCCGATGATGATTGATAGGTGTGTAAGCTGTCTTTCATTTTGACACACAGAACAATGGGGGCTATCCACCCTTATCCACAATGTAAAGTAATTCACAGCCTCTTCCCTCTTCTCTCTGTGAGGAGCAGCAGGTTCAGCTTTCAGAACAAAGTAACAAAAGACTAAAATGGCATTCATTTTTTTTAAATATGTCGTAATAGATGTATTTATTGTTCTTCTCAAGAGAGTACCAGAATGTGTATTTTATGTTAGTATTTCAAAAAATCTCTTGGGGGAGAATCCCCCCAGACCCCCCTGCAGGGGTTGGGCTTTCAGCAGGTCAACTCTTTCACTTGTGGGGAAGTTGCAGGATTGGCTCCAAGACAAATGTGCCTTTTTATTTCATACAGTTCAATTTGGATTGAGACAGGGAAATAATCTAAACCTCACGCGTGGCGTTTCACTGTCAAGGGGAATACTGACATGAGCCCCACCACTGTATGGGTTAGCCCTACCATAGATGACCCAACAAAAATACTCTCTGGCAAGTGCCGACCCGTATTGCACAAGCGCAGATCTAAGAAAAAAGTAAAAGTCTGCTGCTTATTGTTCTACTAGGCCAAAATAGAGTGTGTTAATTAAAATGTTTGGCAGTTTGGAGTAAGTCTGTAGATTTGTTTGTGTGTGTGTTTCATGTATAGGCCTCTCACGATAATTAATTTTGTTGGATACATTTTCCAGGAAATTATTGCAATAAACGATAATATTGTCGGCACCGTTGTATGACCATTTTAGACCCCTGACATAATGATAATATATAATAATAATTCAAGTACATCCTTTCAAACTGCTAGTCACATCCTCATGTAAATAGAAATGTATCGAGTTCATTTTTATTTATCGTACGATAAGTCAATTAATTGCTTATCGCGACAGGCACACAATAAAACAGTGGAAACAAACATGTGTTTGACTTTCATTAGTGAATGAAACTTTGTGCCCTTTATAGTCTGTGTCCAATATTGTGTATTTGTATATATATCCTATATATATGCTAATGTCCCGCTGCTGACACGATAGCAGTCATTTAGTGTGCATATGTGTAATTATACCCATGATATCAAAATCTCACTCCAGCCAGGAACCCAAAGTTGGCAACCCTGCGTTAAGCTAAAGGTGGCTAATGTTGGGCTATAAAGGAACTACAGCACGGTCACATGACTTCACGTCACCACCGCTAAGCTAAAGGTGGCTAATGTTGGGATATAAAGGAACTACAGCACGGTCACATGACTTCACGTCACCACCGCTAAGCTAAAGGTGGCTAATGTTGGGCTATAAAGGAACTACAGTACGGTCACATGACTTCACGTCACCACCGCTAAGCTAAAGGCGGCTAATGTTGGGCTATAAAGGAACTACAGCACGGTCACATGACTTCACGTCACCACCGCTAAGCTAAAGGAGGCTAATGTTGGGCTATAAAGGAACTACAGCACGGTCACATGACTTCACGTCACCACCGCTAAGCTAAAGGCGGCTAATGTTGGGCTATAAAGGAACTACAGCACGGTCACATGACTTCACGTTACCACCGCTAAGCTAAAGGTGGCTAATGTTGGGCTATAAAGGAACCACAGCACGGTCACATGACTTCACGTTACCACCGCTAAGCTAAAGGTGGCTAATATTGGGCTATAAAGGAACTACAGCACGGTCACATGACTTCACGTCACCACCGCTAAGCTAAAGGCGGCTAATGTTGGGCTATAAAGGAACTACAGCACGGTGACATGACTTCACGTCACCACCGTTAAGCTAAAGGCGGCTAATGTTGGGCTATAAAGGAACTGCAGCACGGTCACATGACTTCACGTCACCACCGCTAAGCTAAAGGCGGCTAATGTTGGGCTATAAAGGAACTACAGCACGGTCACATGACTTCACGTCACCACTGCTAAGCTAAAGGAGGCTAATGTTGGTCTATAAAGGAACTACAGCACGGTCACATGACTTCACGTCACCACCGCTAAGCTAAAGGTGGCTAATATTGGGCTATAAAGGAACTACAGCACGGTCACATGACTTCACGTTACCACCGCTAAGCTAAAGGTGGCTAATATTGGGCTAAAGGAACTACAGCACGGTCACATGACTTCACGTCACCACCGCTAAGCTAAAGGTGGCTAATGTTGGGCTATAAAGGAACTACAGCACGGTCACATGACTTCACGTTACCACCGCTAAGCTAAAGGTGGCTAATATTGGGCTAAAGGAACTACAGCACGGTCACATGACTTCACGTCACCACCGCTAAGCTAAAGGTGGCTAATGTTGGGCTATAAAGGAACTACAGCACGGTCACATGACTTCACGTTACCACCGCTAAGCTAAAGGTGGCTAATATTGGGCTATAAAGGAACTACAGCACGGTCACATGACTTCACGTCACCACCGCTAAGCTAAAGGTGGCTAATATTGGGCTATAAAGGAACTACAGCACGGTCACATGACTTCACGTCACCACCGCTAAGCTAAAGGTGGCTAATATTGGGCTAAAGGAACTACAGCACGGTCACATGACTTCACGTCACCACCGCTAAGCTAAAGGTGGCTAATGTTGGGCTATAAAGGAACTACAGCACGGTCACATGACTTCACGTTACCACCGCTAAGCTAAAGGTGGCTAATATTGGGCTATAAAGGAACTACAGCACGGTCACATGACTTCACGTCACCACCGCTAAGCTAAAGGTGGCTAATATTGGGCTATAAAGGAACTACAGCACGGTCACATGACTTCACGTTACCACCGCTAAGCTAAAGGTGGCTAATATTGGGCTATAAAGGAACTACAGCACGGTCACATGACTTCACGTTACCACCGCTAAGCTAAAGGAGGCTAATGTTGGGCTATAAAGGAACTACAGCACGGTCACATGAGGTTCAGGTTTATATTAGTGGATATAAAATGGTCTGCAAAGGCTAAAATCCAAAAAGAGGGTGTTTCTCTCAACTTCAGCAGGAGAGAACTCTTTAAAGTAGAGACAGTATACTGATATACACCTGAACATCAGCAGGAGAGGACTCTTTAAAGTAGAGACAGTATACTGATATACACCTGAACATCAGCAGGAGAGGACTCTTTAAAGTAGAGACACTACATACTGATATACACCTGAACATCAGCAGGAGAGGACTCTTTAAAGTAGAGACAGTATACTGATATACACCTGAACATCAGCAGGAGAGAACTCTTTAAAGTAGAGACAGTATACTGATATACACCTGAACATCAGCAGGAGAGGACTCTTTAAAGTAGAGACACTACATACTGATATACACCTGAACATCAGCAGGAGAGGACTCTTTAAAGTAGAGATACTACATACTGATATACACCTGAACATCAGCAGGAGAGGACTCTTTAAAGTAGAGACACTACATACTGATATACACCTGAACATCAGCAGGAGAGGGCTCTTTAAAGTAGAGACACTACATACTGATATACACCTGAACATCAGCAGGAGAGGACTCTTTAAAGTAGAGACACTACATACTGATATACACCTGAACATCAGCAGGAGAGGACTCTTTAAAGTAGAGACACTACATACTGATATACACCTGAACATCAGCAGGAGAGGACTCTTTAAAGTAGAGACACTACACACTGATATACACCTGAACATCAGCAGGAGAGGACTCTTTAAAGTAGAGACTACACACTGATATACACCTGAACATCAGCAGGAGAGGACTCTTTAAACTAACCCTCCCAACCTGCTCTTTCTTTATGCTCTGATATCAGCTGTCAGGGAAACCCTCTGATTGCTCCTTCAACTCTGAACACAGTAAAGTGCACTCAAACTCCAGGGCTTTGTAGATAACTAATCTGTGTGTGTGTGTGTGTGTTCATGCTTTATGTAGCAGTGGCATCATCCACACACACACACACACACACACACACACACACACACACACACACACACACACACACACACACACACACACACACACACACACACACACACTGCAGCTCTCTCTCATTATCCCTCTAGTTGGGAACACTTAAAGTCTCGGTGCACATGAATGGCTTGACTGGCTGCCATGGCAACGACACGGCGGAGACACACAGTTGTCTGACGGTCAATGCGGACCCAGCAAGGCGTCTCCGCATTGACGTTGCCATGACAACTCATGGTAAATACAACCCCTGGCACTCAGAAGGATGAACAATGTATTTAAGTCTCAAACACTGACTCCTGCTGATGTTCAGGTGTATATCAGTATGTAGCGTCTCTACTTTAAAGAGTCCTCTCCTGCTGATGTTCAGGTGTATATCAATACGTAGCGTCTCTACTTTAAAGAGTCCTCTCCTGCTGATGTTCAGGTGTATATCAGTATGTAGTGTCTCTACTTTAAAGAGTCCTCTCCTGCTGATGTTCAGGTGTATATCAGTGTGTAGTGTCTCTACTTTAAAGAGTCCTCTCCTGCTGATGATCAGGTGTATATCAGTATGTAGTGTCTCTACTTTAAAGAGTCCTCTCCTGCTGATGTTCAGGTGTATATCAGTATGTAGTGTCTCTACTTTAAAGAGTCCTCTCCTGCTGATGTTCAGGTGTATATCAGTATGTAGTGTCTCTACTTTAAAGAGTCCTCTCCTGCTGATGTTCAGGTGTATATCAGTACGTAGTGTGTCTACTTTAAAGAGTCCTCTCCTGCTGATGTTCAGGTGTATATCAGTACGTAGTGTCTCTACTTTAAAGAGTCCCTGCTGATGTTCAGGTGTATATTCAGTACGTAGTGTCTCTACTTTAAAGAGTCCTCTCCTGCTGATGTTCAGGTGTATATCAGTACGTAGTGTCTCTACTTTAAAGAGTCCCTGCTGATGTTCAGGTGTATATCAGTACGTAGTGTCTCTACTTTAAAGAGTCCTCTCCTGCTGATGTTCAGGTGTATATCAATACGTATGTTCTCTACTTTAAAGAGTCCTCTCCTGCTGATGTTCAGGTGTATATCAGTACGTAGTGTCTCTACTTTAAAGAGTCCCTGCTGATGTTCAGGTGTATATCAGTACGTAGTGTCTCTACTTTAAAGAGTCCTCTCCTGCTGATGTTCAGGTGTATATCAGTATGTAGTGTCTCTACTTTAAAGAGTCCTCTCCTGCTGATGTTCAGGTGTATATCAGTATGTAGTGTCTCTACTTTAAAGAGTCCTCTCCTGCTGATGTTCAGGTGTATATCAGTACGTAGTGTGTCTACTTTAAAGAGTCCTCTCCTGCTGATGTTCAGGTGATATCAGTAGTAGTGTCTCTACTTTAAAGAGTCCCTGCTGATTTTCATAGGTGTATATCAGTACGTAGTGTCTCTACTTTAAAGAGTCCTCTCCTGCTGATGTTCAGGTGTATATCAGTACGTAGGTCTCTACTTAAAGAGTTCCCTGCTGAATGTTCAGGTGTATATCAGTACGTAGTGTCTCTACTTTAATAGTCCTCTCCTGCTGATGTTCAGGTGTATATCAATACGTAGTGTCTCTACTTTAAAGAGTCCTCTCCTGCTGATGTTCAGGTGTATATCAAGTACGTAGTGTCTCTACTTTAAAGAGTCCTCCTGCTGATGTTCAGGTGTATATCAGTACGTAGTGTCTCTACTTTAAAGAGTCCTCTCCTGCTGATGTTCAGGTGTATATCAGTATGTAGTGTCTCTACTTTAAAGAGTCCTCTCCTGCTGATGTTCAGGTGTATATCAGTATGTAGTGTCTCTACTTTAAAGAGTCCTCTCTGCTGATGTTCAGGTGTATATCAGTACGTAGTGTCTCTACTTTAAAGAGTCCTCTCCTGCTGATGTTCAGGTGTATATCAGTACGTAGCGTCTCTACTTTAAAGAGTCCTCAGGTGTATATCAGTACGTAGTGTCTCTACTTTAAAGAGTCCTCAGGTGTATATCAGTACGTAGTGTCTCTACTTTAAAGAGTCCTCCTGCTGATGTTCAGGTGTATATCAGTACGTAGTGTCTCTACTTTAAAGAGTCCTCTCCTGCTGATGTTCAGGTGTATATCAATACGTAGCTGTCTCTACTTTAAAGAGTCCTCTCCTGCTGATGTTCAGGTGTATATCAGTATGTAGTGTCTCTACTTTAAAGAGTCCTCTCCTGCTGATGTTCAGGTGTATATCAGTAGTGTAGTGTCTCTACTTTAAAGAGTCCTCTCCTGCTGATGTTCAGGTGTATATCAGTATGTAGTGTCTCTACTTTAAAGAGTCCTCTCCTGCTGATGTTCAGGTGTATATCAGTATGTAGTGTCTCTACTTTAAAGAGTCCTCTCCTGCTGATGTTCAGGTGTATATCAGTATGTAGTTGTCTCTACTTTAAAGAGTCCCTCTCCTGCTGATGTTCAGGTGTATATCAGTACGTAGTGTGTCTCTACTTTAAAGAGTCCTCTCCTGCTGATGTTCAGGTGTATATCAGTACGTAGTGTCTCTACTTTAAAGAGTCCTCTCTGCTGATGTTCAGGTGTATATCAGTACGTAGTGTCTCTACTTTAAAGAGTCCTCTCCTGCTGATGTTCAGGTGTATATCAGTACGTAGCGTCTCTACTTTAAAGAGTCCTCAGGTGTATATCAGTACGTAGTGTCTCTACTTTAAAGAGTCCTCTCTGCTGATGTTCAGGTGTATATCAATACGTAGTGTCTCTACTTTAAAGAGTCCTCTCCTGCTGATGTTCAGGTGTATATCAGTACGTAGTGGTCTCTACTTAAAGAGTCCCTGCTGATGTTCAGGTGGTATATCAGTACGTAGTGTCTCTACTTTAAAGAGTCCTCTCCTGCTGATGTTCAGGTGTATATCAGTATGTAGTGTCTCTACTTTAAAGAGTCCTCTCCTGCTGATGTTCAGGTGTATATCAGTATGTAGTGTCTCTACTTTAAAGAGTCCTCTCCTGCTGATGTTCAGGTGTATATCAGTACGTAGTGTGTCTACTTTAAAGAGTCCTCTCCTGCTGATGTTCAGGTGTATATCAGTATGTAGTGTCTCTACTTTAAAGAGTCCCTGCTGATGTCCAGGTGTATATCAGTATGTAGTGTCTCTACTTTAAAGAGTCCTCTCCTGCTGATGTTCAGGTGTATATCAGTATGTAGTGTCTCTACTTTAAAGAGTCCCTGCTGATGTTCAGGTGTATATCAGTACGTAGTGTCTCTACTTTAAAGAGTCCTCTCCTGCTGATGTTCAGGTGTATATCAATACGTAGTGTCTCTACTTTAAAGAGTCCTCTCCTGCTGATGTTCAGGTGTATATCAGTACGTAGTGTCTCTACTTTAAAGAGTCCCTGCTGATGTTCAGGTGTATATCAGTACGTAGTGTCTCTACTTTAAAGAGTCCTCTCCTGCTGATGTTCAGGTGTATATCAGTATGTAGTGTCTCTACTTTAAAGAGTCCTCTCCTGCTGATGTTCAGGTGTATATCAGTATGTAGTGTCTCTACTTTAAAGAGTCCTCTCCTGCTGATGTTCAGGTGTATATCAGTACGTAGTGTGTCTACTTTAAAGAGTCCTCTCCTGCTGATGTTCAGGTGTATATCAGTACGTAGTGTCTCTACTTTAAAGAGTCCCTGCTGATGTTCAGGTGTATATCAGTACGTAGTGTCTCTACTTTAAAGAGTCCTCTCCTGCTGATGTTCAGGTGTATATCAGTACGTAGTGTCTCTACTTTAAAGAGTCCCTGCTGATGTTCAGGTGTATATCAGTACGTAGTGTCTCTACTTTAAAGAGTCCTCTCCTGCTGATGTTCAGGTGTATATCAATACGTAGTGTCTCTACTTTAAAGAGTCCTCTCCTGCTGATGTTCAGGTGTATATCAGTATGTAGTGTCTCTACTTTAAAGAGTCCTCTCCTGCTGATGTTCAGGTGTATATCAGTGTGTAGTGTCTCTACTTTAAAGAGTCCTCTCCTGCTGATGATCAGGTGTATATCAGTATGTAGTGTCTCTACTTTAAAGAGTCCTCTCCTGCTGATGTTCAGGTGTATATCAGTATGTAGTGTCTCTACTTTAAAGAGTCCTCTCCTGCTGATGTTCAGGTGTATATCAGTATGTAGTGTCTCTACTTTAAAGAGTCCTCTCCTGCTGATGTTCAGGTGTATATCAGTACGTAGTGTGTCTACTTTAAAGAGTCCTCTCCTGCTGATGTTCAGGTGTATATCAGTACGTAGTGTCTCTACTTTAAAGAGTCCCTGCTGATGTTCAGGTGTATATCAGTACGTAGTGTCTCTACTTTAAAGAGTCCTCTCCTGCTGATGTTCAGGTGTATATCAGTACGTAGTGTCTCTACTTTAAAGAGTCCCTGCTGATGTTCAGGTGTATATCAGTACGTAGTGTCTCTACTTTAAAGAGTCCTCTCCTGCTGATGTTCAGGTGTATATCAATACGTAGTGTCTCTACTTTAAAGAGTCCTCTCCTGCTGATGTTCAGGTGTATATCAGTACGTAGTGTCTCTACTTTAAAGAGTCCCTGCTGATGTTCAGGTGTATATCAGTACGTAGTGTCTCTACTTTAAAGAGTCCTCTCCTGCTGATGTTCAGGTGTATATCAGTATGTAGTGTCTCTACTTTAAAGAGTCCTCTCCTGCTGATGTTCAGGTGTATATCAGTATGTAGTGTCTCTACTTTAAAGAGTCCTCTCCTGCTGATGTTCAGGTGTATATCAGTACGTAGTGTGTCTACTTTAAAGAGTCCTCTCCTGCTGATGTTCAGGTGTATATCAGTACGTAGTGTCTCTACTTTAAAGAGTCCCTGCTGATGTTCAGGTGTATATCAGTACGTAGTGTCTCTACTTTAAAGAGTCCTCTCCTGCTGATGTTCAGGTGTATATCAGTACGTAGTGTCTCTACTTTAAAGAGTCCCTGCTGATGTTCAGGTGTATATCAGTACGTAGTGTCTCTACTTTAAAGAGTCCTCTCCTGCTGATGTTCAGGTGTATATCAATACGTAGTGTCTCTACTTTAAAGAGTCCTCTCCTGCTGATGTTCAGGTGTATATCAGTACGTAGTGTCTCTACTTTAAAGAGTCCCTGCTGATGTTCAGGTGTATATCAGTACGTAGTGTCTCTACTTTAAAGAGTCCTCTCCTGCTGATGTTCAGGTGTATATCAGTATGTAGTGTCTCTACTTTAAAGAGTCCTCTCCTGCTGATGTTCAGGTGTATATCAGTATGTAGTGTCTCTACTTTAAAGAGTCCTCTCCTGCTGATGTTCAGGTGTATATCAGTACGTAGTGTGTCTACTTTAAAGAGTCCTCTCCTGCTGATGTTCAGGTGTATATCAGTACGTAGTGTCTCTACTTTAAAGAGTCCTCAGGTGTATATCAGTACGTAGTGTCTCTACTTTAAAGAGTCCTCAGGTGTATATCAGTACGTAGCGTCTCTACTTTAAAGAGTCCTCAGGTGTATATCAGTACGTAGTGTCTCTACTTTAAAGAGTCCTCTCCTGCTGATGTTCAGGTGTATATCAATACGTAGTGTCTCTACTTTAAAGAGTCCTCTCCTGCTGATGTTCAGGTGTATATCAGTATGTAGTGTCTCTACTTTAAAGAGTCCTCTCCTGCTGATGTTCAGGTGTATATCAGTGTGTAGTGTCTCTACTTTAAAGAGTCCTCTCCTGCTGATGATCAGGTGTATATCAGTATGTAGTGTCTCTACTTTAAAGAGTCCTCTCCTGCTGATGTTCAGGTGTATATCAGTATGTAGTGTCTCTACTTTAAAGAGTCCTCTCCTGCTGATGTTCAGGTGTATATCAGTACGTAGTGTCTCTACTTTAAAGAGTCCTCTCCTGCTGATGTTCAGGTGTATATCAGTACGTAGTGTGTCTACTTTAAAGAGTCCTCTCCTGCTGATGTTCAGGTGTATATCAGTACGTAGTGTCTCTACTTTAAAGAGTCCCTGCTGATGTTCAGGTGTATATCAGTACGTAGTGTCTCTACTTTAAAGAGTCCTCTCCTGCTGATGTTCAGGTGTATATCAGTACGTAGTGTCTCTACTTTAAAGAGTCCCTGCTGATGTTCAGGTGTATATCAGTACGTAGTGTCTCTACTTTAAAGAGTCCTCTCCTGCTGATGTTCAGGTGTATATCAATACGTAGTGTCTCTACTTTAAAGAGTCCTCTCCTGCTGATGTTCAGGTGTATATCAGTACGTAGTGTCTCTACTTTAAAGAGTCCCTGCTGATGTTCAGGTGTATATCAGTGAGTAGTGTCTCTACTTTAAAGAGTCCTCTCCTGCTGATGTTCAGGTGTATATCAGTATGTAGTGTCTCTACTTTAAAGAGTCCTCTCCTGCTGATGTTCAGGTGTATATCAGTATGTAGTGTCTCTACTTTAAAGAGTCCTCTCCTGCTGATGTTCAGGTGTATATCAGTACGTAGTGTGTCTACTTTAAAGAGTCCTCTCCTGCTGATGTTCAGGTGTATATCAGTACGTAGTGTCTCTACTTTAAAGAGTCCCTGCTGATGTTCAGGTGTATATCAGTACGTAGTGTCTCTACTTTAAAGAGTCCTCTCCTGCTGATGTTCAGGTGTATATCAGTACGTAGTGTCTCTACTTTAAAGAGTCCCTGCTGATGTTCAGGTGTATATCAGTACGTAGTGTCTCTACTTTAAAGAGTCCTCTCCTGCTGATGTTCAGGTGTATATCAATACGTAGTGTCTCTACTTTAAAGAGTCCTCTCCTGCTGATGTTCAGGTGTATATCAGTACGTAGTGTCTCTACTTTAAAGAGTCCCTGCTGATGTTCAGGTGTATATCAGTACGTAGTGTCTCTACTTTAAAGAGTCCTCTCCTGCTGATGTTCAGGTGTATATCAGTATGTAGTGTCTCTACTTTAAAGAGTCCTCTCCTGCTGATGTTCAGGTGTATATCAGTATGTAGTGTCTCTACTTTAAAGAGTCCTCTCCTGCTGATGTTCAGGTGTATATCAGTACGTAGTGTGTCTACTTTAAAGAGTCCTCTCCTGCTGATGTTCAGGTGTATATCAGTACGTAGTGTCTCTACTTTAAAGAGTCCCTGCTGATGTTCAGGTGTATATCAGTACGTAGTGTCTCTACTTTAAAGAGTCCTCTCCTGCTGATGTTCAGGTGTATATCAGTACGTAGTGTCTCTACTTTAAAGAGTCCCTGCTGATGTTCAGGTGTATATCAGTACGTAGTGTCTCTACTTTAAAGAGTCCTCTCCTGCTGATGTTCAGGTGTATATCAATACGTAGTGTCTCTACTTTAAAGAGTCCTCTCCTGCTGATGTTCAGGTGTATATCAGTACGTAGTGTCTCTACTTTAAAGAGTCCCTGCTGATGTTCAGGTGTATATCAGTACGTAGTGTCTCTACTTTAAAGAGTCCTCTCCTGCTGATGTTCAGGTGTATATCAGTATGTAGTGTCTCTACTTTAAAGAGTCCTCTCCTGCTGATGTTCAGGTGTATATCAGTATGTAGGGTCTCTACTTTAAAGAGTCCTCTCCTGCTGATGTTCAGGTGTATATCAGTATGTAGTGTCTCTACTTTAAAGAGTCCTCTCCTGCTGATGTTCAGGTGTATATCAGTACGTAGTGTCTCTACTTTAAAGAGTCCTCTCCTGCTGATGTTCAGGTGTATATCAGTACGTAGTGTCTCTACTTTAAAGAGTCCCTGCTGATGTTCAGGTGTATATCAGTACGTAGTGTCTCTACTTTAAAGAGTCCTCTCCTGCTGATGTTCAGGTGTATATCAGTACGTAGTGTCTCTACTTTAAAGAGTCCCTGCTGATGTTCAGGTGTATATCAGTACGTAGTGTCTCTACTTTAAAGAGTCCTCTCCTGCTGATGTTCAGGTGTATATCAATACGTAGCGTCTCTACTTTAAAGAGTCCTCTCCTGCTGATGTTCAGGTGTATATCAGTACGTAGTGTCTCTACTTTAAAGAGTCCTCTCCTGCTGATGTTCAGGTGTATATCAGTACGTAGTGTCTCTACTTTAAAGAGTCCTCTCCTGCTGATGTTCAGGTGTATATCAGTACGTAGTGTCTCTACTTTAAAGAGTCCTCTCCTGCTGATGTTCAGGTGTATATCAGTACGTAGTGTCTCTACTTTAAAGAGTCCTCTCCTGCTGATGTTCAGGTGTATATCAGTATGTAGTGTCTCTACTTTAAAGAGTCCTCTCCTGCTGATGTTCAGGTGTATATCAGTACGTAGTGTCTCTACTTTAAAGAGTCCTCTCCTGCTGATGTTCAGGTGTATAGCAGTATGTAGTGTCTCTACTTTAAAGAGTCCTCTCCTGCTGATGTTCAGGTGTATATCAGTATGTAGTGTCTCTAATTTAAAGAGTCCTCTCCTGCTGATGTTCAGGTGTATATCAGTACGTAGTGTCTCTACTTTAAAGAGTCCTCTCCTGCTGATGTTCAGGTGTATATCAGTATGTAGTGTCTCTACTTTAAAAAGTCCTCTCCTGCTGATGTTCAGGTGTATATCAGTATGTAGTGTCTCTACTTTAAAGAGTCCTCTCCTGCTGATGTTCAGGTGTATATCAGTATGTAGTGTCTCTACTTTAAAGAGTCCTCTCCTGCTGATGTTCAGGTGTATATCAGTGTGTAGTGTCTCTACTTTAAAGAGTCCTCTCCTGCTGATGATCAGGTGTATATCAGTATGTAGTGTCTCTACTTTAAAGAGTCCTCTCCTGCTGATGTTCAGGTGTATATCAGTATGTAGTGTCTCTACTTTAAAGAGTCCTCTCCTGCTGATGTTCAGGTGTATATCAGTATGTAGTGTCTCTACTTTAAAGAGTCCTCTCCTGCTGATGTTCAGGTGTATATCAGTACGTAGTGTGTCTACTTTAAAGAGTCCTCTCCTGCTGATGTTCAGGTGTATATCAGTACGTAGTGTCTCTACTTTAAAGAGTCCCTGCTGATGTTCAGGTGTATATCAGTACGTAGTGTCTCTACTTTAAAGAGTCCTCTCCTGCTGATGTTCAGGTGTATATCAGTACGTAGTGTCTCTACTTTAAAGAGTCCCTGCTGATGTTCAGGTGTATATCAGTACGTAGTGTCTCTACTTTAAAGAGTCCTCTCCTGCTGATGTTCAGGTGTATATCAATACGTAGTGTCTCTACTTTAAAGAGTCCTCTCCTGCTGATGTTCAGGTGTATATCAGTACGTAGTGTCTCTACTTTAAAGAGTCCCTGCTGATGTTCAGGTGTATATCAGTACGTAGTGTCTCTACTTTAAAGAGTCCTCTCCTGCTGATGTTCAGGTGTATATCAGTATGTAGTGTCTCTACTTTAAAGAGTCCTCTCCTGCTGATGTTCAGGTGTATATCAGTATGTAGTGTCTCTACTTTAAAGAGTCCTCTCCTGCTGATGTTCAGGTGTATATCAGTACGTAGTGTGTCTACTTTAAAGAGTCCTCTCCTGCTGATGTTCAGGTGTATATCAGTACGTAGTGTCTCTACTTTAAAGAGTCCCTGCTGATGTTCAGGTGTATATCAGTACGTAGTGTCTCTACTTTAAAGAGTCCTCTCCTGCTGATGTTCAGGTGTATATCAGTACGTAGTGTCTCTACTTTAAAGAGTCCCTGCTGATGTTCAGGTGTATATCAGTACGTAGTGTCTCTACTTTAAAGAGTCCTCTCCTGCTGATGTTCAGGTGTATATCAATACGTAGTGTCTCTACTTTAAAGAGTCCTCTCCTGCTGATGTTCAGGTGTATATCAGTACGTAGTGTCTCTACTTTAAAGAGTCCCTGCTGATGTTCAGGTGTATATCAGTACGTAGTGTCTCTACTTTAAAGAGTCCTCTCCTGCTGATGTTCAGGTGTATATCAGTATGTAGTGTCTCTACTTTAAAGAGTCCTCTCCTGCTGATGTTCAGGTGTATATCAGTATGTAGTGTCTCTACTTTAAAGAGTCCTCTCCTGCTGATGTTCAGGTGTATATCAGTACGTAGTGTGTCTACTTTAAAGAGTCCTCTCCTGCTGATGTTCAGGTGTATATCAGTACGTAGTGTCTCTACTTTAAAGAGTCCCTGCTGATGTTCAGGTGTATATCAGTACGTAGTGTCTCTACTTTAAAGAGTCCTCTCCTGCTGATGTTCAGGTGTATATCAGTACGTAGTGTCTCTACTTTAAAGAGTCCCTGCTGATGTTCAGGTGTATATCAGTACGTAGTGTCTCTACTTTAAAGAGTCCTCTCCTGCTGATGTTCAGGTGTATATCAATACGTAGTGTCTCTACTTTAAAGAGTCCTCTCCTGCTGATGTTCAGGTGTATATCAGTACGTAGTGTCTCTACTTTAAAGAGTCCCTGCTGATGTTCAGGTGTATATCAGTACGTAGTGTCTCTACTTTAAAGAGTCCTCTCCTGCTGATGTTCAGGTGTATATCAGTATGTAGTGTCTCTACTTTAAAGAGTCCTCTCCTGCTGATGTTCAGGTGTATATCAGTATGTAGTGTCTCTACTTTAAAGAGTCCTCTCCTGCTGATGTTCAGGTGTATATCAGTACGTAGTGTGTCTACTTTAAAGAGTCCTCTCCTGCTGATGTTCAGGTGTATATCAGTACGTAGTGTCTCTACTTTAAAGAGTCCCTGCTGATGTTCAGGTGTATATCAGTACGTAGTGTCTCTACTTTAAAGAGTCCTCTCCTGCTGATGTTCAGGTGTATATCAGTACGTAGTGTCTCTACTTTAAAGAGTCCTCAGGTGTATATCAGTACGTAGTGTCTCTACTTTAAAGAGTCCTCTCCTGCTGATGTTCAGGTGTATATCAGTACGTAGTGTCTCTACTTTAAAGAGTCCTCTCCTGCTGATGTTCAGGTGTATATCAGTACGTAGTGTCTCTACTTTAAAGAGTCCCTGCTGATGTTCAGGTGTATATCAGTACGTAGTGTCTCTACTTTAAAGAGTCCTCTCCTGCTGATGTTCAGGTGTATATCAGTATGTAGTGTCTCTACTTTAAAGAGTCCTCTCCTGCTGATGTTCAGGTGTATATCAGTATGTAGGGTCTCTACTTTAAAGAGTCCTCTCCTGCTGATGTTCAGGTGTATATCAGTATGTAGTGTCTCTACTTTAAAGAGTCCTCTCCTGCTGATGTTCAGGTGTATATCAGTACGTAGTGTCTCTACTTTAAAGAGTCCTCTCCTGCTGATGTTCAGGTGTATATCAGTACGTAGTGTCTCTACTTTAAAGAGTCCCTGCTGATGTTCAGGTGTATATCAGTACGTAGTGTCTCTACTTTAAAGAGTCCTCTCCTGCTGATGTTCAGGTGTATATCAGTACGTAGTGTCTCTACTTTAAAGAGTCCCTGCTGATGTTCAGGTGTATATCAGTACGTAGTGTCTCTACTTTAAAGAGTCCTCTCCTGCTGATGTTCAGGTGTATATCAATACGTAGTGTCTCTACTTTAAAGAGTCCTCTCCTGCTGATGTTCAGGTGTATATCAGTACGTAGTGTCTCTACTTTAAAGAGTCCTCTCCTGCTGATGTTCAGGTGTATATCAGTACGTAGTGTCTCTACTTTAAAGAGTCCTCTCCTGCTGATGTTCAGGTGTATATCAGTACGTAGTGTCTCTACTTTAAAGAGTCCTCTCCTGCTGATGTTCAGGTGTATATCAGTACGTAGTGTCTCTACTTTAAAGAGTCCTCTCCTGCTGATGTTCAGGTGTATATCAGTATGTAGTGTCTCTACTTTAAAGAGTCCTCTCCTGCTGATGTTCAGGTGTATATCAGTACGTAGTGTCTCTACTTTAAAGAGTCCTCTCCTGCTGATGTTCAGGTGTATAGCAGTATGTAGTGTCTCTACTTTAAAGAGTCCTCTCCTGCTGATGTTCAGGTGTATATCAGTATGTAGTGTCTCTAATTTAAAGAGTCCTCTCCTGCTGATGTTCAGGTGTATATCAGTACGTAGTGTCTCTACTTTAAAGAGTCCTCTCCTGCTGATGTTCAGGTGTATATCAGTGTGTAGTGTCTCTACTTTAAAGAGTCCTCTCCTGCTGATGATCAGGTGTATATCAGTATGTAGTGTCTCTACTTTAAAGAGTCCTCTCCTGCTGATGTTCAGGTGTATATCAGTACGTAGTGTCTCTACTTTAAAGAGTCCTCTCCTGCTGATGTTCAGGTGTATATCAGTATGTAGTGTCTCTACTTTAAAAAGTCCTCTCCTGCTGATGTTCAGGTGTATATCAGTATGTAGTGTCTCTACTTTAAAGAGTCCTCTCCTGCTGATGTTCAGGTGTATATCAGTATGTAGTGTCTCTACTTTAAAGAGTTCTCTCCTGCTGATGTTCAAGTGTATATCAGTATGTAGTGTCTCTACTTTAAAGAGTCCTCTCCTGCTGATGTTCAGGTGTATATCAGTATGTAGTGGCCCTACTTTAAAGAGTCCTCTCCTGCTGATGTTCAGGTGTATATCAGTATGTAGTGTCTCTACTTTAAAGAGTCCTCTCCTGCTGATGTTCAGGTGTATATCAGTATGTACTGTCTCTACTTTAAAGAGTCCTCTCCTGCTGATGTTCAGGTGTATTTTTCTCATGCTGCAGCACCTCTTTTCGCCCTCGGTCTGAAACCAGAGCCCAGTCTGCTCTGATTGGTCTCTGTTGTGATTGGTCAACCGCTTATAGATGTCCCGCCCCTTAGTCTATCACGTACAATGTGCTGTTTCTTAGTGATGCATCCTGATAATCCCATCACATGTAATGCGTTGCTCCCCATGTGTGTCCAATACAAGCAAATACAGAGTGAAACCACCTCTATCTATTTCAGCCCGATCCCCTGAGCATCGCTTCAGCGTTTATCCCCAGGCTTAATTAAGCTTCCTAATTATCCTAAAAGTGTGGCAACCCAACAGAGGCCGCCCTGAACCAGTTCTTCTCCTGCAGCGGCCTCTGGGCGCAGGAACCCGTTTCAAAAGCAGCTATAATTACACACACTGATTTAAATTCAAGAGCAGCACTCGGCCTGATGAGGTAATTTAAGGACCCGGTGGAGACGTCAGGCAGGAAACTGGCACCCTGATTAAGCCCCGGTGGGAAACATTGTGCCGGTGCCATCTGCAGACACGCATCCGGAAACAAGACGACACAGAGTGTGTGGTCCGAATGCCAGAGCAGAGTGTTAGTTACTGAAGCCTTACTATAAGACTCACTGCGGACAGTAATCAGTTACAGCTTTTCTTTCTCTCAAACTTCTGATGTCTTTAAGAAAAAGCAGGATTCTGATCTTTTTCCTAAAAATTCTGACTTTTTAACTTTATTTTTGAAATGATCAAAATTCAGATTTTAAAAAAATATTCTGACTTTTTCTCAAAATCTCAGAATTCAAACTTTATTTTTCAAATTATCATAAATTTGACTTTACTCAAAGTGTTGGGGAAGTTACTCTGAAGCAGTGGTTTCCAAACCTTTTCAGTCGGGACCCCCTTGGGTATTGGAAATATTTTCGGGACCCCCCAACCCGGTTCCCGGTTGACCTCGATATTCTTGTAGTTTTCTCTGAAGGAAATCGAGGGGCTTGATCACATCATTGGGGGGTGTGGTCTCCAAGTGACGTCTTGTGTGGTTTCATGCTGCTAAGGTTTTGAGACAGAGGACACACACTGGCCGCTCCTCCCCACCTACCACGTTAGATGTGAAGCCAAGGGAGATGTGTGACTCATCATGCTTCCTTGATGTGGGCTTAGTGTCCTAGGCTCATCCACTTCTCTTTTAACCGCCGTGTTAAAAACTTCTCCTTTTTGTAGATGTATTTTCGAGCAGCGTTTGTTTACAATTTCGTCCCGCGACCCACCAGTTTCCAAACCACTGCTCTAAAGCCTTACTTTACTATAATACTCACGACTGAAAGTAATCAGTTACACCAGTGGTTCTCAAATGGGGGTACGCGGACCCCTAGGGGTACGTTGGAGTACTGCAGGGGGTACGTGAGATTTATTTTTATGTTAATGAAGAAAGAAAAACACCAATTTTAGGAAAAGTAAGGAAGTTTGAGCAGAGTGGGTTTTATATGAACAGAGTTTCACATATTTCAAAACGCTAAGTGTAATAGCTGCAGGTGCCTCCCTGTCAGAATGACTAAGCTCTCAGTGAAGCACGAGCCCATGTTTCACTACATTAAGTACAACTTACAGCAACTAACGTCGTCTCTGTGTTATTACGTGATGTTAAAATTGGTTTGTCATGAATTTAGTGATGGATTGTAAACATTTGAAATGTAGCATTAAAGTGTTTCTCAGTTCCTGTTGTTTTAATGAATCAGACTCTGATGGTGCGGCGCTGTGCTGTACATCTTTAGATAGGCTTCTCTTCCCTAACAGTTGTTGTGCTGATCAGGGGGACTTGGCTGAATGTCTTTCAAAGGGGGGACATTATTGAAAAGGTTTGAGAATCACTGAGTTACACGACTGGTTATGACGCGTTACATTACTGCGTTAAGGACTATATATTGTAATTGCTCATTCTTTGCATAGCATTGCCAGAACAGCAGGATTCTGACTTTTTCATAAGAATCTCAAAATTCAGACTTTTCTTAAAATACTCTAAATTTCTTAATTCTCTCAAAATACTGACTTTTTTCAAATGTTCTCAAAGGTCGTCTTTTTCCCCAAAAATCTAAATTGTTGCTTGTTCTCAAAAACTTTGACTTTTGTTATCAAATGTCCGTCTTCCTGAACATTTCCAAATTCTAAATTATTTCTCAAAATTCTGACTTTGAAAAATTCAGGTTTTTTTTCTAAATGTTTGATTTATTTTCATACATTTTGATTTTCTTTCTAAAATTCAGATTTTTTTCAAACATTCTGATTCTTGTAGCTCCTCATATCAGAGCATCTTCACCACAAGACTCTACAGAGTTATTAAAATGTCCTCACGTCAGATTGTACTGTCATATGTCCTGCAGTCACTAACAGAAACACATCCCATCACCTCAGAATCATCTCTAATAAATCACTGTTGCACTATGCTGCTATTTCCTCAAAATCTGACTTGTTTCTTAAAATCACAAACAGTTTTCCTAAAAATCGAAAAATCATCACTTTATTTTGAAAATCTAAAAATTATCACTTTATTTTGAAAATCTAAAAATTATCACTTTATTTTGAAAATCAAAAAATTCTAATATTTGACTTTTTATAAACATCTCAAACTAACTAATTAATTTTTTCTAAATATTCAGACTTTTCCTTCAAATCTGAACATTTGACAAAACTCTGTTTCTCTCTTTCTCAAAATGTCTCCGCAGTCTGACTTCTTCTCAAAATGTCTCCGCAGTCTGACTTCTTCTCAAAATGTCTCCGCAGTCTGACTTCTTCTCAAAATGTCTCCGCAGTCTGACTTCTTCTCAAAATGTCTCCGCAGTCTGACTTCTTCTCAAAATGTCTCCGCAGTCTGACTTCTTCTCAAAACGTCTCCGCAGTCTGACTTCTTCTCAAAATGTCTCCGCAGTCTGACTTCTTCTCAAAATGTCTCCGCAGTCTGACTTCTTCTCAAAATGTCTCCGCAGTCTGACTTCTTCTCAAAATGTCTCCGCAGTCTGACTTCTTCTCAAAATGTCTCCGCAGTCTGACTTCTTCTCAAATGTCTCCGCAGTCTGACTTCTTCTCAAATGTCTCCGCAGTCTGACTTCTTCTCAAAATGTCTCCGCAGTCTGACTTCTTCTCAAAACGTCTCCGCAGTCTGACTTCTTCTCAAAATGTCTCCGCAGTCTGACTTCTTCTCAAAATGTCTCCGCAGTCTGACTTCTTCTCAAAATGTCTCCGCAGTCTGACTTCTTCTCAAAATGTCTCCGCAGTCTGACTTCTTCTCAAAACGTCTCCGCAGTCTGACTTCTTCTCAAAATGTCTCCGCAGTCTGACTTCTTCTCAAAATGTCTCCGCAGTCTGACTTCTTCTCAAAACGTCTCCGCAGTCTGACTTCTTCTCAAAATGTCTCCGCAGTCTGACTTCTTCTCAAAATGTCTCCGCAGTCTGACTTCTTCTCAAAATGTCTCCGCAGTCTGACTTCTTCTCAAAATGTCTCCGCAGTCTGACTTCTTCTCAAAATGTCTCCGCAGTAGGGCTGCACGATTTTGTGAAAAAATCTAATTGCGATTTTTCTGAAAAAAATTGCGATTGCGATTTGCGATATTTGTTTTTAAGCTACCCAACGGAGGTTTATTGTAAAATGCGGCCATATCTCCGGCTAGGAAGGTCGTATCAACGTGCTCCCGTCTCTAGCACCCCGAGCTATGAGTGAAATAACTAAACTTACATGAAACTTCCGTTGCTTTAAAGTCAAGCTTCAGTTTAAGATTCACCCTGTAATAGAAACATGTGATGGAGCATTAAAAAATACTTGGCAGGTGATTGGAACCATGTCTTTAGCGAGGTAGTGCGTTATCGAATTAGTTATCTCACGGTGCCTTCGTGAGCCCTTTTCATACGGCGTAACGGCCGCAAATGACTCTGAAACAGTAGCTTGCTTAGCGCTAGACTGGGCTACGGGACGAAACACTGCATTTCTGGCTGTGCACTCGTCATATACCTGCCTGTGGTGCCTTTTCAAGTGCTGATAAAGGTTTGTTGTGTTGCCTCGGGATGTAGCGACTTTTCCCTGACATGTGGAGCAAAAAACCTGCTTTTGTCCCACATCTGTGGTCCTAAACCCGAAATATGTCCAGACCACTGAAGTGCTGCTTTTTTTCGGGACTAAATTATCCAACGTTTCTTCTGGCGCGGCTGCAGACATTTTAGGGTGTTAGAAATGTCTTCACACGTGGGCGTTTCACGTGAAGTGTTGCTGTTGGGCGTATACTTAGTTACCTTGGGCCACTTCTGATTGGTTAACAATGGTTGGTACATGTGGAGCACAGCACTTCTGATTGGTGTGGATGACTGACACACAACTTTTTTTATAAAGTAAAAAAAAAAAAAAAATCGCAGGCTTTGCGATTCGAAAATCGCATCATCTCGAATCGCGATTTCGATTTAAAATCGATTAATCGTTCAGCCCTACTCCGCAGTCTGACTTCTTCTCAAAATGTCTCCGCAGTCTGACTTCTTCTCAAAATGTCTCCGCAGTCTGACTTCTTCTCAAAACGTCTCCGCAGTCTGACTTCTTCTCAAAATGTCTCCGCAGTCTGACTTCTTCTCAAAATGTCTCCGCAGTCTGACTTCTTCTCAAAACGTTTCCGCAGTCTGACTTCTTCTCAAAACGTCTCCGCAGTCTGACTTCTTCTCAAAACGTCTCCGCAGTCTGACTTCTTCTCAAAATGTCTCCGCAGTCTGACTTCTTCTCAAAATGTCTCCGCAGTCTGACTTCTTCTCAAAATTCAGAATTTTTTCTTAAAATAATTGTTTTCATAAAAACTGTACTCCAGAGTTATTAGAATATGTCATATGTCCTCCTGCAGTCACTGACAGAGGATGCTGAGAAGCATCAATGCTACTCGTGATACACCAGAAGAACTAGGACAACAGACTGAAAGTGGGAAAGGAGATATGAGGGGAACAGGGAACCAGTTTACACCCTGATGGTGTCGTTATTCTGGATCCATTACATCGTGCAATTCACTTTATGATCATAAGTTAAAGCAGAAACGTCTCCGTTGCTTTGACAGCACTGAAACACAATCTGTTCCATCTCTATGTTCTTTAGGGACTTCTTTGCAAAACAAATCAAAGCATCGTCAATCTTCCCCTGCAGAGCCTGAGATGGAAGAAAACTCGGTGTCATTGGGAACAGAACCCTGAGAGTGCCGGGACCAACGTGGAGCCCAATCTGTGATGACCAAGGGCTAGTGGGAAGGATGGGCGAGAGGAGAGGATGACAGAGAGGGGGTTAATGATCTGAGTCCAGTTCTGCATCTACATCAACATGTGTCCCCTCTTCTTCGTGTCTCTTCTACATCAACATGTGTCCCCTCTTCTTCATGTCTCTTCTACATCAACATGTGTCCCCTCTTCTTCATGTCTCTTCTACATCAACATGTGTCCCCTCTTCTCCATGTCTCTTCTACATCAACATGTGTCCCCTCTTCTTCATGTCTCTCTACATCAACATGTGTCCCCTCTTCTTCATGTCTCTTCTACATCAACATGTGTCCCCTCTTCTTCATGTCTCGTCTACATCAACATGTGTCCCCTCTTCTTCATGTCTCTTCTACATCAACATGTGTCCCCTCTTCTCCATGTCTCTTCTACATCAACATGTGTCCCCTCTTCTTCATGTCTCTTCTACATCAACATGTGTCCCCTCTTCTTCATGTCTCTTCTACATCAACATGTGTCCCCTCTTCTTCTTGTCTCTTCTACATCAACATGTGTCCCCTCTTCTTCATGTCTCTTCTACATCAACATGTGTCCCCTCTTCTTCATGTCTCTTCTACATCAACATGTGTCCCCTCTTCTTCATGTCTCTTCTACATCAACACGTGTCCCCTCTTCTTCATGTCTCTTCTACATCAACATGTGTCCCCTCTTCTTCATGTCTCGTCTACATCAACATGTGTCCCCTCTTCTTCATGTCTCTTCTACATCAACATGTGTCCCCTCTTCTCCATGTCTCTTCTACATCAACATGTGTCCCCTCTTCTTCATGTCTCTTCTACATCAACATGTGTCCCCTCTTCTTCATGTCTCTTCTACATCAACATGTGTCCCCTCTTCCTCTTGTCTCTTCTACATCAACATGTGTCCCCTCTTCTTCATGTCTCTTCTACATCAACATGTGTCCCCTCTTCTTCATGTCTCTCCCACATCAACATGTGTCCCCTCTTCTTCATGTCTCTTCTACATCAACATGTGTTCCCTCTTCTTCATGTCTCTTCTACATCAACATGTGTCCCCTCTTCTTCATGTCTCTTCTACATCAACATGTGTCCCCTCTTCTTCATGTCTCTTCTACATCAACATGTGTCCCCTCTTCTTCTTGTCTCTTCTACATCAACATGTGTCCCCTCTTCTTCATGTCTCTTCTACATCAACATGTGTCCCCTCTTCTTCATGTCTCTCCCACATCAACATGTGTCCCCTCTTCTTCATGTCTCTTCTACATCAACATGTGTTCCCTCTTCTTCATGTCTCTTCTACATCAACATGTGTCCCCTCTTCTTCATGTCTCTTCTACATCAACATGTGTCCCCTCTTCTTCATGTCTCTTCTACATCAACATGTGTCCCCTCTTCTTCTTGTCTCTTCTACATCAACATGTGTCCCCTCTTCTTCATGTCTCTTCTACATCAACATGTGTCCCCTCTTCTTCATGTCTCTTCTACATCAACATGTGTCCCCTCTTCTCCATGTCTCTTCTACATCAACATGTGTCCCCTCTTCTTCATGTCTCTTCTACATCAACATGTGTCCCCTCTTCTTCATGTCTCTTCTACATCAACATGTGTCCCCTCTTCTTCATGTCTCTTGAGTTCTTTGTAACCAAATGTCTCTCAGAGGGGCGTGGGGGAGGGGCTCCTTATTTTCATCTAAAGTCACAGACAGAGAATCAGCACTTTGGAAACAGGGCTGAAACAGAGGGGATTATGGGTAATGCTCTTTGGTGTTTCAGCCAATCAGAGACAGGCTCTGGATATATCTGAGACCTGTGAGATATTGATGAAGAAGAGGATGATAGGGGCCTTTAACACTGAAGAGCGGCTCCTTGGGGCAGAGGCCTGGGAGCTACAATTTTCAAGTCAGATTAAAATAGCCCAGAGAGACTTTAGTGCCTCCCCCCTGGCTGAAACACGCCAGGGGGGAGGGGTTGCGTGTGTGTGTGTGTGTGTGTATGTGTGTATGTGTGTGTGTGTGTGTGTGTGTGTGTGTGTGTGTGTGTGTGTGTGTGTGTGTGTGTGTGTGTGTGTGTGTGTGTGTGTGTGTGTGAGAGGATCTAAAGGATTTCTGCATATGTTGGCGGATGCTGCAAGTTTCCCAGAGTCTTTGATGTTCTGTTTGGATGTAGAGCGATCACTTATTGAACTCCTCTGCTGTGTGACTAAGGACAGGAAGTAGAGCCTGATCCGAGTGGCTACCGTACCTACAGGGTAACTTGGAGAGGGTCCGAGTCCGACCCTTGTCAATTAACTACAGGGGTCCCTCAGGGCTCTGTTCTTGGTCCCCTCCTTTTCTCCCTGTACACCGGTACTGCTTCCTCCTTTCTTACAGTGCAGACGCTTTTCTGCTTGCTCCTGCCTCTGCTTACTTTTTATGCTGATTTTCCTATTCTTATTCTCTGAAAACTTCGAGCAGCGGCTCCTGGACATTAACTTATCCCTGGGACAGTTCATCTTCGTAAATTGACGGAGGGTTTCAGCCATATTTCATATTGCCTCTTGAACCCCTGTCCCTAGGAAACAGCCGTGGACAGCTGCTAAAGGGAGAATTACAAACAATCCTCCTAAACCACCAAGTGTGCCAATCCAGAACAGATACGCTCCGCTGACCGAGAACCGGAGATCTCTTTCTGATGACCTGGATAACCTGTCCTCTTCACACAGCAGGGTAAGAATAGCCGAAGTTAATAGCTACTCCAAAAGTAAAAGGCTAGAGGGAAAGCTAACGACTGGGCCTGAAACTCTGATTGTGGGTGACTCTGCTATGAGAGATGTAAAAAGTCTGTGTAGTAAGAACAACACCAAAGTACTCTGTTTTCCCAAGGATATGGTCTCTGACTTGGCTGAGAAGATCCTGCATATTGGGGCTAAACATCCAACTGTGAAGAATGTGGTACTACACATTGGAACAAATGATGTTGTGAAACAAGAGTCAGAAGTGCTGAAAGAAGACTTTAAATGTTTGTTGCAAACTGTCAGCTCTCTAAATGCAGAGGTGTTCATCAGTGGCCCTCTACCGCCAGTCAGAAGAGGAGTGGAGAGATTCAGCAGATTGGTTGCACTGAACACCTGGCTTTCCAATGCCTGTACTGACCATTCTGTCCATTTTATTGACAATTTTAACTTTTTCTGGGATCGCAGACATCTTTTCAAGGCAAATGGAGTTTGCCTGAACAAGTCAGGAGTGAAATTGTTTATCTCTAACATTTTCAATTGCCTGCGTCATCAATCTGTTCCCTCTGCCAAGGACAAGCGGCAAGAGGAATCAAAACAGGAGAAAGACACAACACATCACACAGAAAACCCTGAAGAATTATCACTGCACCCGCCTGAGGAATGTTCTGATTATGGGAGACCTATGAGACACATGGAGGAGTCTCCACTGCCCGTCACCCCCCCCCCCCCTGACAACGCCCTTGAACACATGAAGGCGATACAGAGGGTTGGCACCGATTCCTCCCTGGATTTCAATAACCAAACTAAGGCGATACGCAGGGCTGGCAGCATGTCCTTTACCCCCGCTCCTCAACGACGCCCACCAAAATCACAGCGGAGACGGGCACCATCTCCCCCGTCTTCATCACCGAGCCTACGTCAACCACCTCCCCCCCCTGGCAGCCTGTCTTCTACCCCTGCGCCATCTCCCCCGTCTCCATCACCGTGCCTACGTCAACCACCTCCCCTCCCTTCTAGAAAGCATCTGCAGTCTCCGAAGCCTGATAAGGATGTGTGTGTACAAAATGCTTACTGATGTGTGCTGGGTCCAGGCTCAAGGGCGTATGGCACTCTCAACTCTTTCCAGGACATGCCAGGGCCCTGCCTGCCTATAGCTTTGCCGATATCTGTGTTGATAGGTAATAGATTAAGAGCGGTGAATCATCTTAGATACAGGAAGCGCTCAAACGTTTGTGTGAGTTTATTTAATTTAGCAGTGATTCCATGTCAGCGACAGCTTGTTACAAAAAACATGACTGATAGTGTGTTTAACAAACTTAAACTAGCTTTATTAAATGTCAGGTCTTTGGCAGGAAAAACATTTTTAATCAATGATTTTATCACTGAGCACAATCTCGATTTTATGTTTTTAACAGAAACTTGGATTGAACAAAATAACAGTGCAGCTGTTCTTATCGAATCAACCCCTCCCAACTTTAGTTTTATGAGTCAGGAAAGAATGCATAAGAGAGGAGGTGGAGTTGCTATTCTGTTCAATGATTCCCTTCAATGCAGGAAGACATCTTATGGGAACTTTGCTTCTTTTGAATATGTGGCCCTTCAGCTGAAATGCTCCTCTCGAGCTCTGTTCCTAAATATATATAGACCACCCAAATACTGTGCAAGCTTTTATGATGACTTTACTGAACTGCTGTCTATAGTGTGTATTGACTTTGACCGTTTAGTCATTGTTGGTGATTTTAACATCCATGTTGACAACCCCCAGGACAGAGGGGCAAAAGAACTGTTTTGTGTTCTTGATAGCCATGGACTGACTCAGCATGTGACGGAGCCCACGCACAATAAGGGGCACACTCTGGACTTAATTATCTCAAAGGGTCTGAATATCTCTAAGGTTGTGGTGACTGATGTTGCGCTCTCTGATCATTCCTGTGTTTTCTTTGAGAGCTCTATTTCTGTTCACAAAAATGTTCAAAAAGAGGTAACCACAAAGCGATATTTAACTGAAAATACTAGGGAAATGTTTACTCAGAATTTTTCTTCCACACTTGCCCCTGCTAACATCTCAGTAAATGAGCTAGTAGATCATTTTAATTCAAAAATTAAAAATATTATAGATGCCATTGCTCCAACTAAGGTAAAAGAAGTGACTGGGAAGAAAATATCTCCATGGAGAAAGGCCATGACCGTGAGAGCAGAAAAAAGAGAGGGTCGAAAAGCTGAACGCAGGTGGCGAAAAACAAATCTCCAGGTTCACTTTGAAATCTATAAAGAGAGACTTGGCCTTTATAATTTGGAATTGAAAAACGCACGACAATCGTTCTTCTCTGACATCATTACCAAAAACAAAAACAACGCACGTGCCTTGTTTGCTACTGTCGACAGACTAACTAACCCCCCAGTGTCAGTAGCCTCTGAATTTCTATCCACCAGGGCGTGCAATAATTTTGCCTTTTTCACTGACAACATTCAGAAAATAAGACAAGCAGTCAGTGCCTCTGCATCAGGAATAGCAAATGTGTTGTCTCTGTGTCCACTTAACATCAATTCAAACACCATGACACAATTCCATCAGATTAATGATAAAAACCTAGAGGACATTATTCAACTTCTGAAATCCTCCTCCTGCTGCCTTGATATTATTCCAACGGGATTTTTTAAAGATGTTTTGCCTTGCATGGCCTCAGATCTACTTCATATAGTAAACAAATCTCTTCACTCAGGTATTTTTCCACAGGCCCTGAAAACTGCAGTCATTAAACCGCTCTTAAAAAAGAATAATCTAGATGCTTCAGTAATGAACAATTACAGGCCCATATCAAACCTGCCATTTCTAGGTAAAATCATTGAAAAAGTTGTTTTTCAACAGCTGAGTAATTTTTTGCATTTAAATAACTGTTTAGATGTGTTCCAGTCAGGCTTTCGTCCAAACCACTGCACTGAGACTGCTCTTGTAAAGGTCTTCAATGACATCCACTTAAACACAGACAGTGGCAGAACTTCAGTGTTAGTATTATTAGATCTCAGTGCTGCGTTTGACACTGTTGACCACAACATATTACTAGACCGACTGGAAAACTGGGTGGGACTTTCGGAAACCGTCCTAAATTGGTTTGAATCCTACTTAAAGGACAGAAACAACTTTGTTTCTATTGGTAAATACACATCTGAGTTGACAAATATGACATGTGGGGTTCCTCAAGGCTCCATCTTGGGGCCTCTTCTCTTTAACATCTACATGCTACCACTGGCTCAGATAATGAAAAACAACAAAATAAGTTACCATAGCTATGCAGATGACACACACATTTACGTAACAGTTTCAACAGGAGACTATGCTCCAATTCAAACACTGAGTAAGTGCATTGAACAAATCAATGACTGGATGGGTCAGAACTTTCTCCAATTAAACAAAGATAAAACTGAGGTAATGGTTTTTGGAGCCAAGGCAGAACGTATAAAAGTTAGCGCTGAGCTTCAGTCTGCAATGTTCAAAACAACAGATAAAGCCAGAAATCTAGGTGTAGTCATGGACTCTGACCTGAGTTTCAACAGCCACATTAAAACAGTTACTAAATCAGCCTACTATCACCTAAAGAACATATCTAGGATTAAAA
Organism: Harpagifer antarcticus; assembly: GCA_902827135.1. Lineage (NCBI taxonomy): Eukaryota > Metazoa > Chordata > Actinopteri > Perciformes > Harpagiferidae > Harpagifer > Harpagifer antarcticus. Next base: position 57,020 of record CADEHL010000149.1, read on the forward strand.
GACTAATGTCGCAGCAGGATTTGGAAAAACTTGTCCATGCTTTTATCTTCAGTAGACTGGACTACTGCAATGGTGTCTTCACAGGTCTCACTAAAAAATCTATTCGGAAGCTGCAGCTGATTCAGAACGCTGCTGCTCGAGTCCTCACTAACACTAAGAAAGTGGATCACTCCTGTTCTGAAGTCTTTACACTGGCTTCCTGTGTGTCAAAGAATAGATTTCAAAATACTGCTGCTGGTTTATAAAGCTTTGAATGGTTTAGGTCCAAAATACATTTCTGATCTACTGCTAAATTATGAACCATCCAGATCTCTCAGGTCTTCAGGGACTGGTCAGCTTTCTGTCCCCAGAGTCAGAACTAAACATGGTAAAGCAGCGTTCAGTTATTATGCTCCAAATATCTGGAACAAACTCCCAGAAACCTGCAGGTCCGCTGCAACTCTGACTACTTTTAAATCCAGGCTGAAGACTTTTCTTTTTGTCGCTGCTTTTAATTGAACTATTCATATCTTAGACTGCACTGTAACTTTTATCCATGTATTTCTTCTTTTAATGTTTATCCATGTATTTCTTCTTTTAATGTTTATTTTATTAGCTTTTCTTTTTAATGACTGATTTTAAATGCCATTTTCTTAATATCTTTCATTTGTTGTAAAGCACTTTGAATTGCCTTGTGTTGAAAAGTGCTCTATAAATAAACTTGCCTTGCCTTGCCTTACACAAACTCGCTCGGATCGGTCATTAGCCCGCATGGTTTTTCATACCACTGCTACGCTGACGACACCCAATTAATTCTGTCCTTTCCCCGCTCAGAGACCCAGGTCGTCGCACGCATCTCTGCTTGTCTAGCTGACATCTCTCAGTGGATGTCTGCTCATCACCTCAAGCTCAACCTTGACAAGACTGAACTGCATTTCCTTCCGGGAAAAGATTGTCCCACTCTTGACGATCAACATCGGCACCTCTGTTGTTTCCCCGACTCAGACTGCAAGGAATCTGGGTGTGATCCTAGATAACAACCTGTCCTTCACTGCAAACATCGCTGCTACAACCCGCTGCTGCAGATACACGCTTTACAACATCAGGAGGATACGTCCCCAGCTGACCCAGAAAGCCACGCAGGTTCTGGTCCAGGCTCTCGTCACCTCACGCCTAGACTACTGCAACTCCCTCCTGGCTGGTCTACCTGCATGTGCCATCCGACCTCTGCAGCTCATCCAGAATGCAGCGGCTCGTCTGGTCTTCAACCTTCCTAAATGTCCCCACACCACTCCGCTCCTTCGCTCCCTCCACTGGCTCCCGGTAACTGCTAGAATCCACTTCAAGACACTGGTACTTGCGTACCATGCTGCGAATGGATCTGGCCCTTCCTACATCCAGGACATGGTTAAACCGTACACCCCAGCACGTGCACTCCGCTCTGCATCAGCCAAACGACTCGCTGCACCCTCGCTGCGAGGGGGACCCAAGTTCCCATCAGCAGAAACACGTGGGTTTGCTATCCTGGCTCCAAGATGGTGGAATGAGCTCCCCATTGACATCAGGACAGCAGAAAGCTTACACACCTTCCAGACTGAAAACTCATCTCTTTCGACTCCACTTCCAGCCATAGAATTACTAACAAAGCACTTATATACTAACAAAGGACTGGCTTCTCTAAAGCCAGCTGAGTAGCACTTGAAGTGTTTGGCTCTATGAAACCTGATGTACTTTATGATTCTGTTTTCTTCAAGGTTCTGTCTTCCTGGTCGATTGTACTTATTGTAAGTCTCTTTGGATAAAAGCGTCAGCTAAATGTAATGTAATGAGTGGCATCCATCAATAAGACAATAAGATAGAGCAGTCTAACCACAACACACACACACACACACACACACACACACACACACACACACACACACACACACACACACACACACACACACACACACACACACACACACACACACACACACACACACACACACACACACACACACACACACACACACACACACACACACACACACACACACACACACACACACACACACACACACACACACACACCACACACACACACACACACACCACACACACACACACACACACACACAGAGAGAGAGCAGCGTGGTTCCACACAGCTTCCCCTGACCTCTACTAACATACATCACAACATATTTTAAGAACAATATTTCTCTAAATGGTTTCCATTGGTCCAATAATCTGTTTAATTGAAGTGTCTTTGATGCAGTGCGTTCTCTAAACGCTGCCATGTCTCCTCAAGCTGCTGGATGTTCTCTAAACGCTGCCATGTCTCCTCAAGCTGCTGGATGTTCTCTAAACGCTGCCATGTCTCCTCAAGCTGCTGGATGTCCTCTAAACGCTGCCATGTCTCCTCAAGCTGCTGGATGTTCTCTAAACGCTGCCATGTCTCCTCAAGCTGCTGAGTGTTCTCTAAACGCTGCCATGTCTCCTCAAACTGCTGGATGTTCTCTAAACGCTGCCATGTCTCCTCAAGCTGCTGGATGTTCTCTAAACGCTGCCATGTCTCCTCAAGCTGCTGGATGTTCTCTAAACGCTGCCATGTGTCCTCAAGCTGCTGGATGTTCTCTAAACGCTGCTATGTCTCCTCAAGCTGCTGGATGTTCTCTAAATTCTGCCATGTCTCCTCAAGCTGCTGGATGTTCTCTAAACGCTGCTATGTCTCCTCAAGCTGCTGGATGTTCTCTAAACGCTGCTATGTCTCCTCAAGCTGCTGGATGTTCTCTAAACGCTGCCATGTCTCCTCAAGCTGCTGGATGTTCTCTAACGCTGCCATGTCTCCTCAAGCTGCTGGATGTTCTCTAAACGCTGCCATGTCTCCTCAAGCTGCTGGATGTTCTCTAAACGCTGCCATGTCTCCTCAAGCTGCTGGATGTCCTCTAAACGCTGCCATGTCTCCTCAAGCTGCTGGATGTTCTCTAAACGCTGCCATGTCTCCTCAAGCTGCTGAGTGTCTCTAAACGCTGCCATGTCTCCTCAAAACTGCGGATGTTCTCTAAACGCTGCCATGTCTCCTCAAGCTGCTGGATGTTCTCTAAACGCTGCCATGTCTCCTCAAGCTGCTGGATGTTCTCTAAACGCTGCCATGTGTCCTCAAGCTGCTGGATGTCTCTAAACGCTGCTATGTCTCCTCAAGCTGCTGGATGTTCTCTAAATTCTGCCATGTTCCTCAAGCTGCTGGATGTCTCTAAACGCTGCTATGTCTCTCAAGCTGCTGGATGTTCCCTAAACGCTGCTATGTCTCCTCAAGACTGCTGGATGTTCTCTAAACGCTGCCATGTCTCCTCAAGCTGCTGGATGTTCTCTAAACGCTGCCATGTCTCCTCAAGCTGCTGGATGTTCTCTAAACGCTGCCATGTCTCCTCAAGCTGCTGGATGTTCTCTAAACGCTGGTATGTCTCCTCAAGCTGTGGATGTTCTCTAAACGCTGCCATGTCTCCTCAAGCTGCGGATGTTCTCTAAATGCTGCATGTCTCCTCAAGCTGCTGAATGTTCTCTAAACGCTGCCATGTCTCCTCAAACTGCTGAGTGTTCTCTAAACGCTGCCATGTCTCCTCAAGCTGCTGGATGTTCTCTAAATGCTGCCATGTCTCCTCAAGCTGCTGAGTGTTCTCTAAACGCTGCCATGTCTCCTCAAGCTGCTGGATGTTCTCTAAACGCTGCCATGTCTCCTCAAGCTGCTGGATGTCTCTAACGCTGCCATGTCTCCTCAAGCTGCTGGATGTCTCTAAACGTGCCATGTCCTCAAGCTGCTGGATGTTCTCTAAATGCTGCCATGCTCCTCAAGCTGCTGAATGTTCTCTAAACGCTGCCATGTCTCCTCAAACTGCTGAGTGTCTCTAAACGCTGCCATGTCTCCTCAAGCTGCTGGATGTTATCCGAAATGCTGCCATGTCTCCTCAAGCTGCTGAGTGTTCTCTAAACGCTGCCATGTCTC
>CADEHL010000150.1:0-35000 GCA_902827135.1 Harpagifer antarcticus
ATGTAAAAAACGATGTGTTTCATCTGAGATACGATTCAAGATAAGATGTTTTGATTCAACAAGATGATGCTTTGTCAAAACAAGACCCGATATCTCACTGCAGAGTGACTTCTGAAGCTATCATGTCTTATAGCAAGACATATTCCAGTAGATATTAGACAAATATACTTGGCAAGATTTACAGTTTTTGATACTGTACTGTACATGCAGCTACGTACATGCAAACACACACACACACACACACACACACACACACACACACAGCAGCAGGCGACTTGTGAAGGCACATTATTCTGTGTGAATGCGACTTCACACACACAGAAAAAGATAAGTGAGCATGTCCAATTATCAGGATTAGTGATAGGAAGTGAGCGCTGCCTTCAAACTGTCTCACAGCCAGAAAAAGAGCTAACGGCGTCCTCTTGCCTCAAAGCAATTATATCCAGAAATTGATACCTGTGTGTGTGTGTGTGTGTGTGTGTGTGTGTGTGTGTGTGTGTGTGTGTGTGTGGTCTAGCATTGCTATACTTGTGGGGACCTAAATCTGTTTACACAGTCACGTGTGGGGACTCGCCTCCCTTATGGGGACAAATTGGAGGTCATTAATTTTAGGGTGAAGACTTGGTTAGGGTTAGGCATGTGTTGGTTAAGGTTAGGATAAGTCTCCAGGAAATGCATGTAAGTCAATGTAATGTCCCCTGAAGTGATGTATACATGGTGTGTGTGTGTGTGTGTGTGTGTGTGTGTGTGTGTGTGTGTGTGTGTGTGTGTGTGTGTGTGTGTGTGTGTGTGTGTGTGTGTTCAGCGTGTAGGGACACACTGTATTTTTTTTTTCCGAAGGGATAATGCACTCATAACACCTGAGTCCATCATGTGAATGTGCCACATTTCCATCTGCAGTCTCTGGCAGGTCGGTGGCTTTAATGAGGCCCAATTATACTTTTGGGGTTTTCCCTCTCTGCACAGAATACCTTATATAGGTTTGTGTGCATGTAAAAGGTCTGCAAAGGCTACAATCCCTTTGTTCCCTCAGGCGGAGGTTTTGCCTCTGCATGGGGTACTTTCTCGTTTAATAGTTTTTCTGCATTTTGTTGATTATACTTAATTCTACTTAGGTAACATTTCCAATTCAGGACATTAACTTGTAACAGAGTATTATTTAGAGTATTTCTGATCTACTTTCACTTCAGTAAAGGCTCTGAACACTTCCTCCACCTCGGGCTGCAGGTTAATCTCAGAGCGAGGGGAGGTAGGAAAAGGCAGGAGGAAAGGAGGGGAAGAGGAAATATAGGGCCGTAAAAAGCAGTGACTGGGTTACGATGGGATTTGGGACTTGAACCGAGCTCAGCACATAAATCCCTCCTCCAGAGGCGCAGGTCGTCTCATTTGAAAGGTGTGCGGAGTCTGTTCGGCAGCGAGAGGCTTTGTTGCTCGCCTCGTTCTTTGAAGCCGGATCCTCGTTCAGATCCTCGTTCAGATCCTCGTTCAGATGCTGGGAGAAGACGGAGGATAATTAGAGACTCATTCTGACTGAGTGAAGAGAAGCAGGATGTCTGGATGATGCTCAACACATCTTCTGATCACAGATGGCAAAAGTACACACATCCTTTACTCAAGTAGAAGTACAGATACTCGTGTTTAAAAATACTCTGGTGAAAGTAGAAGTACTGACTAAACTTATTTACTCAAGTCAAAGTACAGAGGCTTTGAAATGTACTTCAGTAAAAAGTCCCCATAACTAGCAGCTGCTTTAAAGAGTACCTGACCTCCCTTTATATTAATAGAACAATAATGTCATTGTTAGCTAATGAATGTTTCCATGCTGAACAACGGCAACATGACAACGTTTCCATTGGTCCCTCTTCTTTAGAGAAGACCAGGAAGTGATGGATACACGGATCGTGTTCAAATCAATAGGCACGCAATGACTCTAAAGAATAATGATCACGCATCAAACACACATTCAGACTAAAGGAACCAGCTGTTTGGAAAATGAGAGAAGTAGAAAGTACAGGTATTTGAGTTCAACATGTAAGAAGTAGAAAGTACAGGTATTTGTGTTCAACATGTAAGAAGTAGAAAGTACAGGTATTTGTGTTCAACATGTAAGAAGTAGAAAGTACAGGTATTTGTGTTCAACATGTAAGAAGTAGAAAGTACAGGTATTTGTGTTCAACATGTAAGAAGTAGAAAGTACAGGTATTTGTGTTCAACATGTAAGAAGTAGAAAGTACAGGTATTTGTGTTCAACATGTAAGAAGTAGAAAGTACAGGTATTTGTGTTCAACATGTAAGAAGTAGAAAGTACAGGTATTTGGGTTCAAAATGTAGGAAGTCAAAGTAAAAAGTCTTCAGGAAAAGAAGTAGTGGAGTAAAGTACTGATACCAGAAACATGTACTTAAGTAGAGTAACAAAGTATTTGTACTCCACTACTTCCCACCTCTGCTTCTTCTGATGCATTGATTAAAATGTGACAGGGACGTGGAAGATACAATTATGAGTGTTTTCAGAGTGAGGAGGGGATACAGAGAGGGGGGGGGGGTGAATGAGTGGAAAGATTATTCATGACAGAGGGAGAAATGGAGAATAACTGAAGCATGTTGTAAAAAAGCTGTTCTGCAAGTTGTATTTCAAAGATAAATGGCTGGTTATTTCTCGTGTGTCGTGCAGAGGGTCACTGGTAATCAATGCAATCCCCTCCCTTTCATTGCTTCTATGGAATTACACACAAATGCAATTTCCTTTACAGTGGGAGGGGGAAGATGGGGTGTGTGTGTGTGTGTGGCATTACTATACTTGTGGGGACCTAAATCTGTTTACACAGTCACGTGTGGGGACTCGCCTCCCTTGTGGGGACAAAATGGAGGTCCCACGAGGGGAATCATTAATTTTAGGGTGAAGACTTGGTTAGGTTTAGGGTTAGGGTAAGGGTTAGGATAAGTCTCCAGGAAATGCATGAAAGTCAATGTAATGTCCCCTGAAGTGATGTATACATGGTTTGTGTGTGTGTCTGTCTGTCTGTCTGTCTGTCTGTCTGTCTGTCTGTGTGTGTGTGTGTGTGTGTGTGTGTGTGTGTGTGTGTGTGTGTGTGTGTGTGTGTGTGTGTGTGTGTGTGTGTGTGTGGTGTGTGTGTGTGTGTGTACAACATGCTGATCTGTTTCTGACTCTCATTGTGTTTTTACGGACATGTTGTGTCTCTTGGCAGCCATGTTGTGTCTCTTGGCAGCCATGTTGTCTCTTGGCAGCCATGTTGTGTCTTGTACTCTTTTTAAGTCATATTGTAGTCGTTTAATGTCTCCGTGGAGTTTCTGAGGGTTTTTTGTGTCTCTTATTAATGATAAATTCTCCTCCTCTCTCCCGGACAGACTCGTCTTTCCGGTACACGGGGAGTCCGGACAGCCTTCGCTCTCGGGCCCCGATGATCACGCCGGACCTGGAGAGCGGCGTGAAGGTCTGGCATCTGGTGAAGAACCACGAGCACGGAGACCAGAAGGAGGGAGAACGCGGCAGCAAGATGGTGTCCGAGATATATCTGACCCGGCTGCTAGCCACCAAGGTACAACACGATCCAATCCAAAGGTTATATCGTCACACAAGCTACAGAGTAGAAATGCCAATGACATGCTTCTGACCTGAGCTCCTCCAACAACGCAACTTATATACTTGATAAACAAACACTGAAATAAAACGAAAAGTCGGCAGAGTTGGAGAGGAGACAAGGACACGGCAGCCATCATCACTGAACATTAGTACATGCTTCTTCATCCTTAGTTTTTAAAGATTCAAAGCTTTTTTTTCATATGCATAAAAGTTACAGCGTCGGATCAGAGTAAGAATATTTAATTTGTTCGGAGGGGAAATAAGGTTTTGGTGACAGTTGCTCCATTTTAGGAAAATAAAATAAAAATGTTTTCTAATCATAAAAACGTATCGAAAAAATTGACAATAAGAGAATAAAACATTTCAATATGTATATGCACTACAATATATAACAATACATATGTTGAAATGTCTTAAATGACAATGCAAACAGTGTTGTATAAGTATTAATAAAGATAATAATGAAAACCAGATTATTGCTTGAATTGATCCCACTTCAATTATTACACACAAAAACACAGTGCACAAAATAAATACTGACATATCAATTAAGTGGCACGTTAATAATGTCATAATTAATTAAGAAAACATCCAAGGTAGAAAACATAAGTAGAATCTCAAAGCTGTTACGCTGCTATGGACTGTCTCGCACTAATTTACAAAAATATCTCAGTATGTCTTAGTGTGTGCATATTAGGGATGCACGATATTGGTTTTTTGAAGCCGATACCGATAACTTCCTGCTTCTCAAGACCGATAACCGATAATAATATAATATATATTAAATGTACCTGTAGTTTTTGCACACCTGGTGGTAAAAAAGAGACTAGTAGTGAGCACATGACATGAGCATTACTACTATGAACAAAACAAAGCCAAGAACAGTTTGGACTCTTCAAAGTGACCTTAAGTTCTTAGGCGCATTCACACCGCAGTACTTTTCCCACAAAGGTTCATGCGAACTTAGTTCATGAGAACTCTTTTATCGCGTTCACACCAAAAAGAGCCGGTACTAAAATTAGTTCATGAGAACCTTTTTACCCTCTTTTGTGAGAAAAGAGCTATATTTCTGATTGGCTGGGCGGATTGCAAACCACGCCCCGTAAAACTCCCAAAAAGTTTTGTGAAGCCGCCATTTTATTATCCTCGCATTAGCATTATTAGCATTAGCATTAGCCCAGCGCAGAAACGCAGAGAGACTAACTTATGGCAACACAAATAAAACATGGGAGCGGTGGAGATGAGGAGGTGTCGGCGTTCTGGCGATTTACTCTGAAGGCTTCAGTAGAAGCTGCTGGGAGTCCCAGCAGCTTCTACTGAAGCCTTCCCCAACTCCGGGGACTTCCGGCCGGGGACTCCGGGTGGCAGTATACGCCGTGAAGTGGTTTGTAGCCTGCCAGTAAACCCAAAGCAGAAGAAGAAGAAGTGACGTCAGCGGCTTCATTTGCCTAATCCACCCCCAGGGACTTTTTCCGGTGTGAACGCGATCTGTACTTAGTTCATGAGAACTAAAGAGTTCGCATGAACTAAGTTCTCATGAACCTTTGTGGGAAAAGTACTGCGGTGTGAATGCGCCTCTTGCCTCGTGGATAGGTAAAAGCCACGGTGCCTTTGCAGCTGGCTTTGGATTCGCCACTGGTTTAGCAGCGCAGGCGTCTTCGTGCGCTTTGAACACACCATCGTAGCGATGGCGATGTGTCAGGTGATCAGGTTGGAAGTATTACAGCTCGTTGCCTTGTTCCCTCCTCGTGGAACTTCTGCATGTGTTAATCCAAATAGCAAGCGAACTATCTAACTCTGAAACTTTGAAATAGTCCCATACTACCGACGACATGTTTGTTTACTGTCCTGGCTTCACGGCCGCACACCATCTACGTCACAGCCAGGCGTGAGTTAGGGAGCGCTGGATTTGTGAACAACTCCCCTCTTCCTAAACCACTAATACCACAGTACTGGCAAACCGGGAGGAGCCGAGTGAAAAACAAGCGCCCCTCATCCCAATCCACCCCGCAGTATCTTCTTCTTTTTCTTTACCCAAAAGATATATTGTATATTATCGGGGCTATTAATACTTGGATCTGGTTTATCGGGATGACGTCATTATTCCTAATATCGGACCGATAATTATCGTGCACCACTAGTGCATATGTATACATGTGTCTGTTGATTGTGTATACATATGTATATATCTTTGTTTTGTATTCTGGACTCTGGGAAACAGTATTTCGATCTCTGTCTGAACACACAAACTGAAAGTTGACTTTGAAAAGACGGTGAACAAATAGACTGTTATAAATTGCAATAGAGAGTGTTATTACACAACAGTTGAATAACCTTCATCTCTCCTCCTCCTCTTCTTCAGGGCACGCTGCAGAAGTTCGTGGACGACCTGTTCGAGACGTTGTTCAGCACCGTGCACCGAGGCTCCTCCCTTCCTCTCGCCATCAAATACATGTTCGACTTCCTGGACGAGCAGGCGGACAAACACGGCATCCACGACCAGGACGTGCGGCACACGTGGAAAAGCAACTGGTGAGCTGCTTTAAAACAACTCAGGAAACCAAGATATTAAGATAAGATAAGTTCAACCTTAAGAGCACAGATTCACACAGAGATGAATAAAGCCCATGACTCTTCCTCTCCCTCCTCCAGCCTTCCTCTGCGTTTCTGGGTGAACGTGATAAAGAACCCTCAGTTTGTGTTCGACATCCATAAGAGCAGCATCACGGACGCCTGCCTGTCGGTCGTCGCTCAGACCTTCATGGACTCCTGCTCGACCTCGGAGCACCGGCTGGGGAAGGACTCTCCGTCCAACAAGCTGCTCTACGCTAAAGACATCCCCAACTACAAGAGCTGGGTGGAGAGGTAATAATAACTTTAATAATAACTTTATTTATAGAAGCAAAGCATTAAGTGGGATAAAATAATTAAAAATAAAACATAGAGAAATAGTGCAATGTCAATCACAGCAGTATAATAGTGTAAAATCAGTAAAACGTATTGGCTTCCCTAATATTGTTGGGTAACGTGTTCCACAGTTTTGGGGCTTAGTTTACAAAGGCTGCTTCACCGATCATCTGGTGACGTCTAATAGACCTGCATCTGATGACCGCAGTGTTCTGGCGGGTGTGTAGTTCATTAGAGAGTCAGCAGCTGGGTCCATTTAGAGCTTTGTATGTGAGGAGAAGCACCTTCAAATCAATTCTAGAAGTTACAGGTAGGAGCCGCTCGGATACAAATACTTTGTTACTGTACTTACTTCTCTCATGTTCCAAACAGCTGGTTCCTTTAGTCTGAATGTGTGTTTGGTGGCGTGATCATTATTCTTTAGAGTCATTGCGTGCCTATTGATTTGAACACGATCCGTGTATCCATCATTTCCTGGTCTTCTCTAAAGAAGAGGGACCAATGGAAACGTTGTCATGTTGCCGTTGTTCAGCATGGAAACATTCATTAGCTAACAATGACATTATTGTTCTATTGATATAAAGGGAGGTCAGGTACTCTTTAAAGCAGCTGCTAGCTATGGGTACTTTTTACTGAAGTACATTTCAAAGCCTCTTTACTTTGACTTGAGTAAAGAAGTTTAGTCAGTACTTCTACTTTCACCAGAGTATTTTTAAACACGAGTATCTGTACTTCTACTTGAGTACAGGATGTGTGTACTTTTGCCCTCTCTGTGTCTTAACGTGGGCGTCACTTTGTTAGAAAAAGTGGTGGGGACACTTATTTCAGATTTAAAAAACACCACTGCATTAATCGCCCCCCCGCACACAATACTACAGACATATGCTCACAATACTTGTTGTACAACTAGCATAATAACTATGCTACGCTGCTGCAAAGCTATTCTCTATTCAATTATTACTAATATTAAACGTGTCCCAGGTCCAAACGGCACCACTAGAGTCACCAGAAATACAGCCAGAAAGTGAGAACAGTCCTCCAGAGTCTACATGTTCTCAAAGTCTCAAAGAACATTTTCAACAAGTTATCCTGATGCAAAGTGCTGGGGACAAATGTGGCCATTTCCACAAGTGGTGTGGACATGTCTCCAGCGTCCCCAGTGTAGATGTTGCCTATGCCGTCATGTTGACAGTTGTTCCTGAAGGTGGTATGATGCGTTAGAAAGCTGTCTCTATAACAAGGTGTCTCCTGTGTTTCTCCGTCAGGTACTACGCTGACATCAGCCGTCTGCCGGCCATCAGCGATCAGGACATGAACGCCTACCTGGCGGAGCAGGCCAGGCTTCACTCCAACGAGTTCAACATGCTCAGCGCGCTCAACGAGATCTACTCCTACATCAGCAAGTACAGCGAGGAGGTGAGGAACACATGTCACAATCAGACGCTTATCACGGACAGAGTGCAGAACACTTGTGCTTCAGAAACGTACTGTGTCTCCTCTGTGTTTCGCACGCAGAGGTTAGCGAGGTCAGATCAGAGTCTTCAGCAGACTTCCCCCGAGGTGAGCGTTAACAAGGCGGCGTCTGATCTGCAGCAGAAAGTGATGTCTACAAGCTCCCAGCATGCACTCTGCTGAGCGGAAACACACACACACGCTGTCAGATCACAGGAAGAGGGAAGGAGGAGGAGGAGGAGGAGGAGGAGGAGGAGGAGGAGGAGGAGGAGGAGGAGGAGGAGGAGGAGGAGGAGGAGGAGGAGGAGAGTGCATGTATGGAGACGTGGTGCCTCTAATGTCAGCATTAGTCTGACCTTTGTGCTGCTCTCCTTTTATGTCCTCGCTCTCTACTTCCTGTACCTTCCTCCTCTTTTCAAGCCATTATCCCGTCAGCCTCCATGAACCTCACACTCTGCTGCCTCAGCTGTCTGATGCAAACTCTTCCTCGTGTAGCAGAACACATGTACTCCACACGTGCAGCCCATCGGCCCCAAAAACGTGCGTTAAGAACCTCGTATTTACGGCTCTGCACAAAGGGCCCGAGCTGCGGATACTTAAATGGATTTGGGGAGAGATGCACCTGCATACAGCGCTGCCGATTAATAATACATTGCTGCGATGAAGAGGAGGATGAGGAGGAGGAGGAAGCGCTGTAGCTGCCAGGCTTTAAGAGCACTTAAGCAGACGAGAGGAAGAAGGCAGGCTCTGCTGCACACAAAGGGCTGCCGGGAAACGCTTAGATTGGATGTGTTTCTAATCGACTGAAGGACACGGAAACATGGCGAATCAAATAGTTTGAAAAAAGGCTCATTAAATGCAGATATTTGACCAATATGCATGATGTATAAATTGCTGAGCCTCATAGTGAACTTGGTGAAGGAAAGGACACTCGCCGTGCTCTGCAGAACAACTGAGGACCGAACAGAACACCTCTACTCGACTGAAGGACACCAAAACGCCCAATACACCTCTACTCGACTGAAGGACACCAAAACGCCCAATAAAACAGTTCAAAGGCATAAAAAAAAGGCTCGTTAAATGCGTGTAAAACTGACATCATATATATTATGCATGATGTATAAATTGCTGAGCCTCATAGCGACCTTGCGTATGAATACGGAGCACTTGAACGAGTCGAGGAAAACGACTTTAGATTCATCCAAAGTGCTTCTCCACGGGAAATGGCGCATTGTGTGGGCGACGGTTTTTCTCCTGTGTTCATTTATTATTTATCCATTACCTCCGAATAATTGAAAGTACACATTGTGTAAGAGAGGTCAGTTAATGATGTTGTTTAGTTAGCTTGTAAAGTGTCTTTGAGCACTAGGAAGAGAGCTGTATAAAAACCACGCATTATTTTATTATTACTTCAGATAGTTTTCAGATTGCTTCAGTCGAAGTACGAATACTACACTGTACAAATACTCTGGTACAAGTCCTGTAATTAAGAGTAATGAGAATGACCGTCCTCAAAGTACTTGAGTAAATGTGCTTTCCACCGCTGCATATACCCATATCAAAGGATGTTGTGATGTTTCTATGGAAGGCTGAACATGTGTGAAACTGTCAGAGATGACAGGCGAGACACACAGATTCTGTCTCGTCCTTTTCAACTCGACTTGACAAACGCCGCGTTTACACGATGGCGCCTCGGAAGATAAAACGAGGAAGGATTAAACACAAATGTTGCTCCGTGTTGTCGAAGACAGAGACCCTGATGTAACAATGTGCCTCTCTTTCACGTGATGGCTCTACACGACTTTATCCTAAATCAAATCTATGAAACGTATCACGGTGGGAAGAGACGATGGGCTCTGCTACAGGACACTTTATAGGCTACATGTGGTCGCTTCCTTTGTTTTCGTGGTCCTTCTATCGTGGATTTGTTCCTCTGTAGTCATTTTGTGTTCATGTTATGTAGTTGTATGTCTCTTTGTGTCATTTCCTGTGTCTGTTGTCGTCTTTTTACAATGTTTTGTAGTCCCTGTAGTTTTGTAGGTCTCTTTGTGGTCACTGTGAGCCTCTTCCTGGTTGTCTCTCCAAGCCACATGTTGTAGGTGAAGTCCAGGGAAGGGTTCTTTGGGCCCCTCGGTTGCAAGGTGCATCGACCTCGTGTATTTTGCTCGTATTTGACTCTATCTTTCTGTCCCCCACAGATCACGGCGGCGCTGGAGCAGGACGAGCAGGCGAGGAAGCAGAAGTTGGCCTACAAGCTGGAGCAGCTGATCGCCGCCATGTCTCAGGAGAGCTGAGGACCCCCAACACACTCCACATCCACACTCATATTATTTCCTCCTCACACGGATCCACTCAGGGCCACAGACTGAGAAACAGAAACCCTGCAGCTGGAGGACCGTCAGCAGAGAACATGGCCCCTATTTATTTTATTTTTCTCAAAGAATATTCCTGTGTGTGTGTGTGTGTGTGTGTGTGTGTGTGTGTGTGTGTGTGTGTGTGTGTGTGTGTGTGTGTGTGTGTGTGTGTGTGTGTGTGTGTGTGTGTTGTGTGTGTCTGTGTGTGGGGAGGGCTAGATGAATCATTCAGTGTGAACCGGAGGAGCAGATCTCGCGTCGCATCCAGATTTTTATTTTTGTACTTGTACATTTGAATATTATCAGTTGCAGTCCCACCCAGGAGGACCCTGTCGTTGTGCAAAGACAAAGAAGACGACATCAGGGTCTCCTCTCACTTTTCCTCGGACTAAACCTCCGCTCTTTATCACGAACCATGAAGCTCGTCATCTCAGAGTCTCTGGAGGACTTCAGCCGGCATGCACCTGAACAGAGGAGAGGACATATTTAGGAGAATCAATCTGGAGTCCAAGGCTTTGTTCTTCTTTTGGTCGTCTGTGTAAGAACCGGTTACCAATCAGTGTCTGTGAATGTACAGGTGGTTTCTTTTCTATTTGCAAACACAAAGGGGCTCAGTTGAGCTGAGTGAAGTCCATTCGTCAGACCGCTTCCCAAACATTATCCCCAGGTCCATGCGTTATCAGGGGATTCAACTGGTGTTATTTATTAGTGGTAATCAGCCTTTTTATATTCAGATGGGCATTGAATGTGTACCAACGTTTCCGCAGACTTTCCACGGAGCTGTTTCGACATAAGGATCTATTTAGTTGACTTCTTCTGGTCAGGAAACAATTGTTGTGGTTATTTCTGTACTACGAAAATACAGAACAATTTCATTTTCTTTGCAATGTTGTGTATCCGCCCCACTGATTGCGATCCGCTGCAAAATGCTTTTCCTGAGCACATGCCACAATCTTCCAACAAATGTCATTTAAATCGGGCTGGCCGTTTTTCTCTAATCTCGCAGAATGCTGTAAATATAACCCCCAAACACAACATAATTTGTCATGGCAGCATAAAGCGCAAGAACAACGTTAGAGATGTATGGGACAAAAATGCTTCGTTTGACAAGAGCCCTTATTTACACACAAACCATTACCTTTTCCTAAAACTAACAACTACTTGTTTAAAAAGTAGTTAACAATCTGACTTCACTGGTGGGCGAAACACAGGCAGCGCCGACAGCAATGCTGTTTTAAAATAATCGGTACACAGTTGGAAACAGAGAGGCTAGCTAGCTAACGTCGTCTAAAAGCTGTCTAGTAATTTATGTAATGATTAACTTTAATCAAGTTAAACAATATTAAAACCAGGTGATTTAAATCTTCCTCAGAGTGGGTCGATCACCTCTTCAGTTGATTAGTCATTTTGTATCGATCTGTGGAGCTTCATAGCTCACCATGCTAACGCGCTACCTTCCTAGTGCTGTATTTAACGTGATTAGCATGTCGCTTTAGCCCACAGGAACGTTTGTTTACACACACCGATTGCTCCGATAAGTAGTCTGCGTTTAAAGCAATTAAACGAACTACCTTTCTAAACATCTATGTGGCTGATTATCACTCATTCTGCAGATTTCATCACCTGATAACGTTTAAAATCTGTGTCATTATCCACCCTGAACCACACTTATCTAGAGTAGAGTGTGTGTGTTCACATAACCACGGACTGTATCTCTTTGGGATCAACTTCCTGTGTGTGTGCATGCTATCCAGGGGCCATCTTATATTTGATCAAGTGCCAACGAGTCCTGCCAGCTCCGGTTGGCCAGCTGAGATGTTCCTCGCACTGACAATAAGATTCAGTTTAAGCAAGTGCCGAAAGATCCCGTCGTTTCAAATTGTCCTCTAATGTGTCATACATCGGTTTATGCTTTACAGAGGGAGCAGAGCTGTCATGTTGGAGCCGGTTAAAGCTTATACATTACTGGAATACAGTGAGGTTTTTTTTAAAGGTACGAAACATAAGCAGATTATAAATAAATATAAAAGTGTTTCTGCTGCGTCTGCTGACTTAAACCTAAGAGGCTGACCTGCGAGCTACAGTGAACCAGAGATTTCACCGTCTGGACTCGTTTTCTTCCGGGATATATATGTGTCAGCTTGTTGTTTACATCAAGTACTTGAACAATAGGTAGTATTAAAGGTGTGCACAGTGTGTGTTGAGAGCATGACCAACATCAGTAGTGGGTGAAAGGTGCTTCTTCTTTTCTCTGTGGCCTTAGATACCTACCTGATCTTATTAGTCCTCTGATCCGGCAACTCTGCTGAGAAGTGTCTTAGCGAGATAAGGTAAAAAAGGAAAAGGTGAAGAGGGTACGGCGGACATCGCCTCGCTCAGCACTCGGCTCTCCTGAGCTGTTTGAAGAGGAAGTGTTGAGAAAGAGAGAGAAGCCCTTTAGCTCTAGTTTCCTGCTCCGGCTTTGAAGCTGCTCTTTGATCTGAGGCGGTGTGTGTGTGTATGCACAGTGCGATCAGGAGATGGAAAGAAGAAACATCAAACTAACAGGCGAGGAGGCATGTAGGATGAGGTGAAGTTGGACATGCAGTTACTGCCAGCGGGGGGCAGCAGAGGGGAAGAGGAGCTGATATGTGTTCCCTCATCTGAAACAAGCACCTTCTCCCAATTAACACCTAAAGAGTGGTGCAAGGATTTATTTATTTCTAGTGGACCCTGAAGGCAGCATCTCCCTGGTTCCCATCACTAAAAACCAATGGGATTTCTCCATGTGATTTTGGTTAATGTCAGAAAATAATTTCTGTGGCAAATACACATTTATGATACTTACACGTTTTGTTCAGCAGGATAATCTCCACATATTAACACCACGTTATGATTTCTGTCGTAAAAAGCTAACATTATGCTCTAAGGAACTACAGCACGGTCACATGACTTCACGTCACCACCGCTAAGCTAAAGGTGGCTAATGTTGGGCTATAAAGGAACTACACAGCACGGTCACATGACTTCACGTCACCACCGCTAAACTAAAGGTGGCTAATGTTGGGCTATAAAGGAACTACAGCACGGTCACATGACTTCACGTCACCACCGCTAAGCTAAAGGTGGCTAATGTTGGGCTATAAAGGAACTACAGCACGGTCACATGACTTCACGTCAACACCGCTAAGCTAAAGGTGGCTAATGTTGGGCTATAAAGGAACTACAGCACGGTCACATGACTTCACGTCACCACCGCTAAGCTAAAGGTGGCTAATGTTGGGCTATAAAGGAACTACAGCACGGTCACATGACTTCACGTCACCACCGCTAAACTAAACGCGGCATTTAGACACTTGTTGGCAACCGCAGTTTTTAAATCCATCAGTGGGGTATTTACTGACGTATTTCATGTCGTAGAACAAAGCGTTAACATCTCTTCAGCTTGTGTTAACCACAGACCTTATTGCAGGCAACCACAAACACAATCAGAAAACATTCCTACGAGGGAACAAGAAATGCTGACTCATGTCCAGGATGTTGACTCATTCCGGCACCACTCTATAGACACACCCATACAGTAGGTCTGCAAACACTTAACATAAAGCTTCCTTCTTTTGATTAAGGTGTCTTCCCAAGCTCAGCAAATAGAAATGTATCCTCATACCTCACATTGCTTGTATGGAGTAATGCTTTTTATCATTTTAAACAGGACCTAAATGCCTTTTTCCTTTTTGCAAGGGATGAAACAAATGTACGTTTATTAGTCTCTCCAACTCTCCGCTGTATTCAGATTGTGACGTAATCAGAGGCTCGCAAACTGTTTTTAAAGTGGCTTTGATTTTCCTCTCACGGATCATTTATATCAGGACGTTTCCTTTTTATCTTGTGTGAGATTGTGCATGCGTTTTAATTCATGCTTTTTTTCTGCCTGGTGTTCCATATCGATCCACACTGACTGCATTTATTCCCATCTGTACAACGTCTCGCATCGCAGCTGAAAGCACCTTCTTTTTATTTGTGAAAGAGATTTGTTTTGTTACTAGATATAGCTCTTAATTATCCATGCTGTAAACTCATTTCCGGGAGCATTTTAATTCAATTTGAAATGAGGAAAGTTTGTTTACTCTTTCCGCGGCGTGGAATCCCATTTGACTGGCGGTGGTGTGAGATAGATGCTCGTAAACGTAACCTCATTTCAGCTGATTGCTCATGGAAGATGCTACGTGCACTTAGCTTGAGAGATGGTGTTACTGCTGTTTCAAAACAAAGCATTTCATCTCCTGTTTTGTTTGCTTCCTGGCATCAGACAGAGGAATTGAAATCCCAGTCATTGTATTACTCTCAATTCAAAATATCATCAAGTATAAAATCCTTCCATTTTTAACACGTTGTAAACAAGCCCTTTGTAGACACTGGAGTTCTGTAATATAGTAATTAATGGCAATGATGACGATGATAATAATAATGGCTGTCTGTTCTTCTTGTTTTATAAAAGTGTTGTGAAAATTGTAAGAAACTTAAAGTATTTAAAAAAAGGTTGTTCTCTTGTTTTGTTTTTTTATTTGCTTTGATTTTGTTATGATAAGATATTATTGTGTACCTATTGTAAATATGAAGCACACCTATTTTGCAAGCCAAGGATTCACTTTGTACTGTTGTTATATATAAATAAACTTTGCTGGTTAAAAATTGCATAGAGCTGAAATCTGTATTCGTGTCTCTTTGTCGTCAGAAACAATTATGATTCCACATCAGTGGTGGAAAGTGACTAATTAACCAAGTACCCTACTTAAAGGGGACCTATCATGCTATATTTGAAAAAATACATTGTAGGGCCATACCTATATACAACATGTCTGTGAAGTTTTTTTTTCAAAATACCAAACAGATCACCCGTTGTAGCCATGCCTCATACTGCTCAAACCCCTCTTTTGCAGCCCTGTTACTGGCCGTTTCTCAATCTCGAGGATGCTGGCTTGGTAGTCGCGTACTTCCAAGTCACTTCCTTCAGAAACGAAGCCAGTATGCTTCCAAGCCACGGCTTCGGAAAACGAAGAAGAATGGAACAGGCTAACAAGTGTGCCACTCTCTCTAACGGTTTCAACATAAACTGTACCGAAAATAAATACCTCACGATGTCTATCTAATTATGAACTTGCTTTACTTTCACGGAACACATTTTTGGTGACGACAAATGTAACAAAGTAACATATTTACCAACACATGTTCTACGCCACGATACTTACATTTCAATGTGTGCTGCGTCGGTTCAGCCATTCTCTGTTTTTTAAATTGGTCCGTGCACAAAGCATTGTGGGGATTTTAAGGACGCGAAGTCTACCCATGTGCAGCCTCGAAATTTCCCCCAAACCAAGGACGCCGCCTCGGTGGAATTCCAAGTATGCTGGAGATTGGAACAGTCCTTCGGCGGCACTCGATGACGTAGCATCCTTGAAATATTGTCTTGGAAGCCAGTTTCCTCGAGATTGAGAAACGGCCAGAGAGACGCGGAATTTGGGTCCTTAGCTTAAAAAAAGAAAAGAAGAGGAGGCGGAGCTAATACCTGATCAGAATTCTACCGAAGATAAAGTTAAATTTGGTTGTGATAAAACGCCATCATGTTCCAAACCACATCAAGGATTATTTCTGAAACAGTATGGAGCTCAAATGCTTTTTCTCTCTCAGGTTTACCACAAGGTGAGTTCCTTTTTCTATTTCCTGCTTCTTTACACATGCTCTCTCCAGTACAGGTTAGCTCTGAGTGTTAGCGATGCTAATGTAAACAAAGACCATATTACGTCCAAAACACGTCGCTCATTGTTTCTGATAGCAACGTTTCTGATTGGGCCGTGGGTCCACATTTCAGATATTACATCATATCGGACGCAAATCTGGATCAGCTCCGTTGTTCCCCCGTTTTTAGAGATGTGGGTACGGAGGGAAAGAGAGAGGGTTTTGTTTTAAGACACTTAGTGAGTTCCCCGACACACCGGGGACACATATTTATGTATAAAAGACATCAAAAAGTGCATTTTGCATGATAGGTCCCCTTTAAATGCTTCTCTCCTGATGCAGTCAGTTGATCATGAAATATATATTCTATATCTGAGTCCCCCGGCCACCCTGCTCCTGTATTTCCTAGGGGATGGTTTAATCCCTGCAGTTTCTAATCCTGTACTGCTGAGACCAATTCACATCCAGCCGGGACTTAACGCCCTGTAATGCCTTTACAAGAAGCTGTATAAAGCTGACATCCCATTCGTTCTGGGTAGGATTCTCAGCCTGGATTACAAGGCAGATTCTGAAATAATTAGGGTAATATGAGTCTGCAAAACAAAAAAAAAGGGGGGGTTGGCATGTCACGGGGGAGTTCTGCTCCGTTTTTAAAGAATAGTTGGGTCAAGTATTAATATCTCAATTAAAACATGCTGCAAGTTCAGATATTCTGAGTGTGGTTCCGGCTGTAGTTGTCACGATCTGTCTGTGTTGTGTTTTGTCTTGTCTTTTTCTGTCTTTGGTTTCCTGTTTTATTTTGTGTTCACCTCCTGTTTTGCCTGTTGCTTTCTGTCTGTTTTCCCTCCCTGATTACCCGACTGTGTTCACCTCCTGTTTTGCCTGTTGCTTTCTGTCTGTTTTCCCTCCCTGATTACCCGATTGTGTTCAACTGGTGCCCCTGTGTTTTCTCCTCCCTCCTCACCTGTCTCTTGTTTGTTTGATTAGTCATGTGTGCATTTAGGTTCTGTGTCTTTGTTAGTTCCTTGTTGTAGTTTGACGTTGTTCACTGGGAAGAGTTCTGTTTTGCTCTGTCTTTAAGCCTTGAAATAAAGGTATTTTCTGTTTATCTGCATTTGGGTCCTGCCTGCTTTGCTCTCAACCCTGACAGTAGTTTTGGTTGTAGTTCTGACTTGAGTCCTGATTGTATTTATTTTTGTATTTCTTTGTGTAGTTCTGAATGTATTTGAGTGTCATTCTTGGTGTGGTTTTGACTGTAGTTTTTTGTCTAGTTGGGAATGAATTTCTGACTGTAGTCCACACATGTGGGGTACCTCAAGGCTCCATCTTGGGGCCCCTTCTCTTTAACATCTACATGCTACCACTGGCTCAGATAATGAAAAACAACAAAATAAGTTACCATAGCTATGCGGATGACACACAAATGTACGTAACAATTTCACCAGGAGACTATGCTCCAATTCAAACACTGAGTAAGTGCATTGAACAAATCAATGACTGGATGTGTCAGAACTTTCTCCAATTAAACAAAGATAAAACTGAGGTAATGGTTTTTGGAGCCAAGGCAGAACGTATAAAAGTTAGCGCTGAGCTTCAGTCTGCATTGTTCAAAACAACAGATAAAGCCAGAAATCTAGGTGTAGTCATGGACTCTGACCTGAGTTTCAACAGTCACATTAAAACAGTTACTAAATCAGCCTACTATCACCTAAAGAACATATCTAGGATTAAAAGACTAATGTCACAGCAGGATTTGGAAAAACTTGTCCATGCTTTTATCTTCAGTAGACTGGACTACTGCAATGGTGTCTTCACAGGTCTCACTAAAACATCTATTAGAAAGCTGCAGCTGATTCAGAACGCCGCTGCTCGAGTCCTCACTGACACTAAGAAAGTGGATCACATCACTCCTGTTCTGAAGTCTTTACACTGGCTTCCTGTGTGTCAAAGAATAGATTTCAAAAATACTGCTGCTGGTTTATAAAGCTTTGAATGGTTTAGGCCCAAAATACATGTCTGACCTACTGCTAAATTATGAACCATCCAGATCTCTCAGGTCTTCAGGGACTGGTCAGCTTTCTGTCCGCAGAGTCAGAACTAAACATGGAGAAGCAGCGTTCAGTTATTATGCTCCAAATATCTGGAACAAACTCCCTGAAACCTGCAGGTCCGCTGCAACTCTGACTACTTTTAAATCCAGACTAAAGACTTTTCTTTTTGCCGCTGCTTTTATTTGAACTATTCACATCTTAGACTGCACTGTAACTTTTATCCATGTATTTATTTATTTTTTTCTTTTAATGTTTATTTTATTAGTGTTTGAGTTCAACATGTGAGAAGTAGAAAGTACAGGTATTTGGGTTCAACATGTAAGAAGTAGAAAGTACAGGTATTTGGGTTCAACATGTAAGAAGTAGAAAGTACAGTTATTTGTGTTCAACATGTAAGAAGTAGAAAGTACAGATATTTGAGTTCAACATGTGAGAAGTAGAAAGTACAGGTATTTGGTGTTCAACATGTAAGAAGTAGAAAGTACAGGTATTTGGGTTCAACATGTAAGAAGTAGAAAGTACAGGTATTTGTGTTCAACATGTAAGAAGTAGAAAGTACAGGTATTTGGGTTCAACATGTAAGAAGTAGAAAGTACAGGTATTTGTGTTCAACATGTAAGAAGTAGAAAGTACAGGTATTTGGGTTCAACATGTAAGAAGTAGATAATACAGGTATTTGAGTTCAACATGTAAGAAGTAGAAAGTACAGGTATTTGAGTTCAACATGTAAGAAGTAGAAAGTACAGATATTTGAGTTCAACATGTAAGAAGTAGAAAGTACAGGTATTTGTGTTCAACATGTAAGAAGTAGAAAGTACAGGTATTTGGGTTCAACATGTGAGAAGTAGAAAGTACAGGTATTTGGGTTCAACATGTAAGAAGTAGAAAGTACAGGTGTTTGGGTTCAACATGTAAGAAGTAGAAAGTACAGGTGTTTGGGTTCAACATGTAAGAAGTAGAAAGTAAAAAGTCATCAGAAAAATAAGTAGTGGAGTAAAGTACTGATACTAGAAGAAGTGTTTGTACTCCACTACTTCCCACCTCTGAGCAGGAGTCAGTGAAAGTAAAGAGAGACGCCAACAGAAACTACTTTTGACAGAGAGAAAGACATGAGGGGCAGCACCGAGGCTGAGCAGAACACAGGAAGAGATGCGGGTGCTGCTGGAAGTCGGACGGAGGAGAAATTGCGAGCGACTGTGAATCCATGTGTCAGAAAGCCTCAGCGCGGCTTTATTTATAGCCCGGCTCCCCGCTGCTAGAGCTGTCAGTCTGAGAGTCTCTGCAGCTCTCATTAGATCTGCAACACGCCTGCACAACTCTCAGTTATGTTAGCCTCACTCAGACAGGAAGTAGTAGCATGGATGAAAACAGCACATACATAAACAAACAAATGAGACCCGGAAATCATGCATGTTCAAGAAAAAAGGAAAGCAGCATGTATATGTTATCGTAGCCCTATAGAGTGGTGCAGTGATGGCTGACAGGAAGTTAGCATCTCTCTGGTCCCCTCCACAAAAAGCCAATGGGATTTGTCCATTGGATTTTGGAATAGTGGGCAAACAAACATTTATGATATTTACACGTTTTGTTCAGCAGGATAATCTACAGATATCAACTAGACTTTATGATTCTTGAGTTAAAAAGCTAATGTTGGGCTATAAAGGAACTACAGCTCGGTCACATGACTTCACGTCACCACCGCTAAGCTAAAGGTGGCTAATGTTGGGCTATAAAGGAACTACAGCTCGGTCACATGACTTCACGCCACCACCACTAAGCTAAAGGTGGCTAATGCTGGGCTATAAAGGAACTACAGCTCGGTCACATGACTTCACGCCACCACCACTAAGCTAAAGGTGGCTAATGTTGGGCTATAAAGGAACTACAGCTCGGTCACATGACTTCACGTCACCACCGCTAAGCTAAAGGTGGCTAATGTTGGGCTATAAAGGAACTACAGCACGGTCACATGACTTCACGTCACCACCGCTAAGCTAAAGGTGGCTAATGTTGGGCTATAAAGGAACTACAGCACGGTCACATGACTTCACGTCACCACCGCTAATCTAAAGGAGGCTAATGTTGGGCCTGATGATGTTTAGTCGTCTCATTTAGACACTTGTTAGCAACAACCGTTTTTTTTCACCTCCAAAAAGTTGGATAAGTCGTTGCAATTCAATCTGCCTTAGTACATTAAAAAAAGGACTTATTATACTCACTCTCAGGTCCATATTTGTGTTCCATGCTTTAATGCCCAAAAAAGGTATCAGGTTTTCTCAGACTATATATTGTGATTGGTCAACCGCTTAGAGATGTCCCGCCCATTAGCCTATCACGTACAATGTGTTGGAGCGCTCCAATAGGAACGTGAGTGTGCCATAGTGAAGTCACTATCTTCTGGAAGTAAATAAAACGGTCCAATAGAGGCGTTTCAGGTGGGGAGGGTGGAGTGTGTGGGAGAGAAACTCCCTCTGGAGGAAACAAAAGGATTTTAGCCTTTGCAGAGCATTTAGATGCTTTCAGAACAACCTATGGGGAAACCCCAAAAAGCAAAATATGGCCTCTTTAAGTGGTTTGAAAGTTGAACCAAACCAGCCCCCTGCACCGAACTATGAACTCACTTTACTGAAAAGTGGGATTTGAGCGCTGAGTGACCATCAGTGTGTTTCTCTGGACTTGTCGTCCTCCCTCAGATGGTAATGAGGCTCCCTGCAGGTCCTCTGACAGCCTCCTGCTGCGTGGCCTCATCTCTTTTAGCAGTGGCAGCAGAAACAAAGATGGCGTCCATTCGCCCCCCCGCCCCCGGTGCACCCGTTCCAACTGTGCTTCCAAGAAAGTGCAGGCGTCAGTATTTTACAGCCCTGCAAATGCATTGGGACATTAAAACACACATGCAAGCTCCAGGGTCGTGTGTTGCATATGAAGTCACAGAACACTTCTGTGTGTGTGTGTGTGTGTGTGTGTGTGTGTGTGTGTGTGTGTGTGTGTGTGTGTGTGTGTGTGTGTGTGTGTGTGTGTGTGTGTGTGTGTGTGTGTGTGTGTGTGTACCCTGTTTACACACACACACACACACACACACACACATGACACACACTACCCCGCTGCTTTCAGGCTCAGGTGAGAAACGCCTGCCAAATTTCCCTAGCTGGAGCCCTGGTTTGCATATGCAGATGTTAATTACCACTGGAGCTTGTATGGGCCAATCAGCATGCTCCTGGAACAGCTTGTGTGTCGTCGTCCCCCCCCCCCCCCCACACACACAGGTCGCCGTTTCCACAGTTACTCCCCTGGCTGATAATAAAGATAATCACCTCCGATTTCCTTCATGGCTCATTTTCTCTCCTGCTCGCTTCTGAAAGGCCAGATTCTGATTCTCCACGCCGAGCTCTTATCACCGGGGTGGGGGGGGGGGGGGCAAGTCCAAACACACCACCTGCCACACACACACTCACCGGAGGGAACACACACACTTACTCACTCACTCTCCGGAGGGAACACACACACTCACTCACTCACTCACTGGGGGGAACACACACACTCACCGAAGGGAACACACACACACCGGAGGGCACACACGCACTGGAGGGAACACACATATATAATTATTATCAGTATTTTTTTATTATTATCATACAAATATTTTTAAACGTGGCTTTTACTTAACGGCATAGTTCAGATGTTTTTGTTGGGTTGTTTAAGGTATTTCAGTCCCCTTAAAAAACCCTTATCTTGCTGTCAGACAGCTTCCGATATAATGTAACTTGCAGTACGGTTATTGAACAAAAATACATTTCATTTGATGGTAATAGGGGTTTTCCTTATCCTATAATATTTGTTTTTGTATATTAGAATATTTGGGAGGGGGGCAAGTCCAAACACACCACCTGCCACACACACTGACCGGAGGGAACACACACACACACTCGTTCAGTGAGAGATACGGAGGGTAATGAGTGAGGGATCATCCATCCGGTATGGTGTAATTCAGCTTGGGATGAAGAGGGGGTCAGGTCAGACAGGGTCAGGTCAGACGGGGTCAGGTCAGACGGGGTCAGGTCAGACGGGGTCAGATCAGACGGGGTCAGATCAGACGGGGTCAGGTCAGACGGGGTCAGGTCAGACGGGGTCAGATCAGACGGGGTCAGGTCAGACGGGGTCAGGTCAGACGGGGTCAGATCAGACGGGGTCAGGTCAGACGGGGTCAGGTCAGACGGGGTCAGATCAGACGGGGTCAGGTCAGACGGGGTCAGGTAAGACGGGGTCAGATCAGACGGGGTCAGGTCAGACGGGGTCAGATCAGACGGGGTCAGGTCAGACGGGGTCAGATCAGACGGGGTCAGGTCAGACGGGGTCAGGTCAGACGGGGTCAGGTCAGACGGGGTCAGGTCAGACGGGGTCAGGTCCAGATCAGACGGGGTCAGGTCAGGTCAGACGGGGTCAGGTCAGACGGGGTCAGGTCAGACGGGGTCAGGTCAGACGGGGTCAGGTCAGACGGGGTCAGGTCAGACGGGGTCAGGTCAGACGGGGTCAGATCAGACGGGGTCAGGTCAGACGGGGTCAGGTCAGACGGGGTCAGGTCAGACGGGGTCAGGTCAGACGGGGTCAGGTCAGACGGGGTCAGGTCAGACGGGGTCAGGTCAGACGGGGTCAGATCAGACGGGGTCAGGTGACGGTTGTTCTCACACGGACTCAACAACATTGGCGCTAAGACTCAATCTGCTGAATGAATAGATAGTATCCATGGGAGTGAAATGCCTCCATTGGACTCCTTTGTTTACTTCCCGGAACATGGTGACATCACTATGTAATACTCGACTCCTATTGGCTCCAACACATTGTACGTGTACTAAGGGGCGGGACATCTCTAAGTGCTTGACCAATCACAACAAAGCAGGCCAGCTAACCAATCAGAGCAGACTGGGGTGCAGCACAGGCAGTATGAACATTAAAGCATGGAGACATGTCCCAGTAGAGCAGGGGTGGCCAACCCGCGGCTCTCGAGCCGCATGCGGCTCTTTGCCTAGTTTCATGCGGCTCTTCAGTTCATATCGAATTGTATATGTGTGAGTTTGGGGGAGAGACACTGACTCCTGACTAGTGTTGCACGGTCTACCGATACTTGAAAGGTACCGCGATACCCTGCCGTTAAAAACGTTACAATTCCTCCGTTTCATTAGTATCGGTACTTTAAGAATGACGGGGGAAAGTACTCCGGTGAGAAAGCGCCGTTTTAATGTGTGTGTTCAGCGCTCTGCTTCCACTCCCTGCACTGCAGCCGTGCCTGCAGTCCCGCCCCACTCAAGCACGCTCTAAGTGCCTCCCCTCTCTCGTGCACGCTCTAGGTCCCTCCCCTCTCTCGTGCACGCTCTAGGTCCCTCCCCTCTCTCGTGCACGCGCTAGCTGCCAGAGCATGTGAGAAAACCAGAAGCATGGCTGCGAGTGGGAGTGCAACTGCCGCTGCGCCTCGGCTTGTTGACAAAAAAGACGCTAGAAGCGAAATGTGGAAGTATTTGAGCTATAACTCTGACAGTGAGGGCAAGCCTACGGACACCACGAGGCCTGTCTGTCAGAAATGTTTTAATTTTATTTAACACTAATTCTTGTCATTTATTTTATTTATTGTTCTCATTGTTTACAAGTTTGTGTTATGGTTATGGTGTGAAATAAAGCACAATAATTACATTTAAGACTGTTTCCCTTTTTTTAAGAAAAGTATCGAAAAAGAATCGGAATCGCAATTCTTGACTTGGTATGAAACCAAAATGTTGGTATCGTGACAACACAAGCTACTCCTGACAGTTAAACCTGATATTTAGTCTGTTAAGTACTGAATGCTGATCATTCTGACGTAATTTGGCCGGTCAAAGTTGTTTGGGCTCGGATAAAATCGTTCCGTTACTTTCGTCCCGTGTTACTTTCGTCCCGGCTCTCCCTACGTGTGTATGTGTGGTGTCAGGTGTCAGTAGGAGAGGATGACAGCGCGTCTAATTTTGATGTGGCCCAAGAGCCAATCACAATAATACCTGCGATGCAATGAACTAATCACCTTTGAGGGGGGGGGGGGGGGGGGGGGGCGCTGCGCCCCGCCAACGGAGCCCCGCGCCCCCCCTGAAATTCAAGGTGTTTAAAAAATATTTTAAACTATTAAAATATTTGGTGCTATATATTTTAAATATATATAGCACCAAATTGCAAATAATCTATAACTCCTGTCACTTTTCACATTGAACATGTGCTCTGTTATTAAATAAACTAAACGCTTTCATTTGAAGTTGTGAGTTTAGTGTTTTTGACCCTAAGAAACGCTGATGCATTAATCAATAATCCACAGCTCCTCTCTCTGCTCCAGAGGATTTAATATTTATCCCAATGCCACAAAAATGGTTGAAATCTTGTCTCCAGAAAAAAAAAACTGAAACAAGCGGTATCAGTGACCGTGTGTTTGATGTGGCTCTTTGCTGTAACATAGAAAAAATGTGGCTCTTAACCTCTGACAGGTTGGCCACCCCTGCAGTAGAGACACTCTCACGTTGTTGTGGTGTTTATATATCGCAACCCCATTGAAAGACTTATTTTGTCATCACAAAGCGACATGTCTAAAATGTTACATTACACTTCTTGCTTTAACGTAATCTGTTATTGGCCGACACAATAGATCCACTCACCCTCTTCTGTCTCCCCCTGTCTGTCTGCCTACCTCCTCCTCCTCCTCCTCCTCCTCCTCCTCCTCCTCCTCCTCCTCCTCCTCCTCCTCCTCAGAATCTATTGTCCAGATAGAAACGTGCCCGGGATTGCAAGGGCTCGCTTTTTGGCACACTTCTTTGAGAATTATTTAAAGCTCAGGAGTTTCTGTGAAATGAATATTTGATGCTGAGGACCTGAGCGTCTCCCACCGAGCCCTCAGCAAAACTTCAGAGAACGGCAGGGCTGAGGTGTGCACCCCACCCCACCTGATTCAACCACACACACACACATGCACACACATACACACACACACACACACACACACACACATACCATGTATACATCACTTCAGGGGACATTACATTGAATGACATGCATTTCCTGGAGACTTATCCTAACCTTAACCATAACCAACACATGCCTAACCCTAACCCTAACCCTAACCAAGTCTTCAAAATGAATCATTCCCCTCATGGGGACCTCCGTTTTGTCCCCTCAAGGGAGGCGAGTCCCCACACGTGACTGTGTAAACAGATGTAGGTCCCCACAAGTATAGTAATGCTAGGCCACACACACACACACACACACACACACACACACACACACACATCATCAGCTAATCACCATCTCCAGAAGCACCTGAGCAAATTGGATGCTGCGTATCACAGCGCTCTGAGATTTGTCACTAATTGTAAAACGCTTACTCATCACTGTACACTGTATACCAAGGCAGGTTTACCATCACTCTCTGTACGGAGGCTCAGTCACTGGTACACTTTTATTTATAAAGCTATGTTGGGCAAACTCCCGTATTACATCTGTTCTCTGGTAAAGCAGAAAGTTGCAAACAGCTATTGTCTGAGATCACAGGATGTCGTCTTATTAGATGAAGAGTGAGGACTGTCTTAGGTGAGACAGCTTTTATGTGCGCAGCTCCACTTGCTTGGAACGGCCTACAGTCCAAATTGAAATTGTTCACCTTTGTTTCTCTAAATGTTTTTAAGGCACGTCTGCACGAAATGCTTTATGACACTATGGGTGTTTGTAAGTGTTGGTGAATATGTAAATATGATGTCCTCTATTGTTTGTTTTTATGTTTCATGTGGAACAAATTGATGCAGGTCTCCCTTGTAAAAGAGATCCATGATCTCAAGGGACCTATCTGTTTAAATAAAGGTTTAAAAAAAAAAAAAAAAAAAAAAAAAAAAACAGTGCAGACACTTTGTGACGAGTTATTGGATGAGAAGTCATGAGGCTAAGAGACCTGATGTTCTCTGGAACCTTTAAATATTGGCATCTTTCTTTGACTTTTTGGCATGTTCTCAAGTTTCAATCTTTACATCAGTGCTGACAGGTTTATGGCAAGGCATTAAATAACTCTTTATGTTGTTTTGTATGGCAGGAGTTGAGGAAATGTCACACAGGAGGATGTGTTCAGTGGTTCCTGTCGCCACAAGAGTGCAGCGTGGAGTCATCCAGAAATCTCTCCTCTGTTTGTGATGATGCCATCTGGTCCTGCAGTGCCCCCTGCTGGCTGCTGTGTGGAATAGCACACGGGTCACATTTCCTTGTAAAATGAAAAACAGCAGAATTTAAAGCAGTTAATATTAGAAGATTTCAAGAGTTATTTATATAAATAAATAAATGAATAATTCAAAATAAATTGTTTATTTATCCCCAGGAGGGAAATTGGATTGTATCACAGTTCCTCCATTTAATAAAATACTGAAAAACTTAAAGGTGGGGTAGGTCATTCACTTCAGAAACACTTTTTGTTATATTCCATGGAATGCTCTTAACATCCCGATAGCAATGAATATCTTAAATGCTTTGACAATAAATACATAACATAATGTCATCTGTGGAAGCCGTGGTACTGTAAAAAGCTCGACCAATCATCTGAGCCGGCCCGGCTAAAGTAACTGGATGGCCTACCTGCCTGTCAGCGTGTGTGTTGGAGGAGGGGCTCTGTGAGGAAGTGGCAGATTTTTTCCGGTTGTGTATTTTCAAATTCAAGCGCACTCGAGCCGGTTTCTCCATTCTTAAATACAGCATTCAAATGGCAGATTGCAAGATTAATTTAATTAATAAAAAATATGTTATTGTTTATTTATCAAGGGAATTGGATTTTGACACAGTTCCTCCATTTAAAAATAATAATAATACAAATTAAGAAGGATGTATTTTATAAATAACATTTAAAAAAAATAGAAATATTTTACATTCCCTAGCTACTCAAAACATATATATAATGTTAATAAATAAAAAAGAAAGAACTTAAAAATGTTAAAACTGTTTCTCCATTATCAAATAAAACAATAATAACATAAATAATACTAAAATGTTTGCTAAATAATATTAATAATGGTATAATAAAACGGATTATTGCTAAAAAGTTTAATAATCCAAAGTAATAATGAGACTCTGTACCTGGTTGAATAGAGTATATGTATTGTTAATAAAAGTATTGAACAGTTCATAATAATAATAATAATAATAATAATAGTTAATATTTTGTATTATTAATATAATACACAATGTTAAAAGTGTTGCTCCATTATAAAAAATCACATGTAAATAATGTTAATAATGCTATGATAAAACTGATTATTGCTCGAAGGTTTAATTCAGTAATAATCCAAAGTAATCCAAGTATTGCGCAGTTTAAAAAAAGCCTGAAAGTCACTTTAAAAACAAATCCAGTTCTTCATATTGATGCAGTACAAATGAATAATCAAAGTGTTAAACATCTGTTTCAGTTAAGCGTTATTTGACCTTTTATGATGGTTTTTAACGGGGCCCTCAGAGCCCATAATAATATCAGTCAATACAAGAGGCGAGAGTTACCCACTTTCCTCCAGACAGTGACTTACGTGAGCTGCAGAGACGAGTCCTGCAGATTCATGTAATGAGAGCCATGTGGCCGCCAGCACTCTGATGAATTACTCCCGCAGACCTTATCTGGCCACACACACACACACACACACACACACACACACACACACACACACACACACACACACACACACACACACACACACACACACACACACACACACACACACACACACACACACACACTTTATTACGTCCTTGCTGGATGCCAACGCCACCGTGGGTGCTCTCTCATTTGCTGTGCTCCCTCTTAGTGGTGATGGATGAACGAAGAGTCCTCAAAGTTGAAGAACAGGATATTTATCTGGCACCAGAACGAGAGCTGCTGATGAAAAATACATGACGACATTCTTTAATTTCTCGTCCTTGTTCTTCTCACTTTTAGCCTTTTGTGGCACATAAAATACAGTTATATAACTTGCACATTAAATAAATGATTGCTCAATGTTATTGCAGAAACACAAATCAGAAATATGAAGCGGGGGGTATGTGGGTTGCCTTTTGAAGTGCTCTGCTCTCTTTCTCTGTGAGTGCTTCATCTGCATTAATATGCATAGACTTTGCACTCCAGAAGGGAAATCTGGATCGGGGGTTTAAAGCTCCCGGGGTTTAGATGGAGGATCTCTGAGACCCCGAGCTCTTCCAACCTTCACCAGCCTCTCAACCTTGAGCATAAATCACTTCAAGATGTCATCCAATCAGAGCCAATTAGAGCCAGTTACAGGCCTGTGGAGTCTGACCTCTCCTAAACAAAATAATACAAGAGAAAGGACACGAGGAAGCTGAGGAAGTGAGGACGAGGAGAGACAGAAGCTGAGATGCAGAGTGAGACGTTTTTTTTATTTGAATACGCTCTCCTCTGAGTTGGGGTTTTCCAAATAGTGTTGTTGCTGTTTTGAGTCCTCGCTGTTTCCCATCATATCTGTCCAGGACTCAGTGTGTGTGTGCTCATAAAAGTGTGTGTTAGTCAGTGTTGGAAGAAGCATTCAGGTTGCCTTGAGGTACTTGAGTATTTCCATTTAACGCTATACTTCTTTCCAAAAGAGAGTCCTAAACATGAATTATTTGTGTATTAAAAAAAATGTAGTAAAATGCTCCTTAATCAAAAAATAAGAACAATCTGATAATGTCCTATTTATAATAATGAATGAAGACTTAAATACATTTTGCTGATAATACTTCTATGAACATGTAAGTAAACATTTGGAATATGTCCGATACCAGAGCCCAATGTTGTGATTGGTCAACCGCTTAGAGATGTCCCGCCCCTTAGCCTATCACGTACAATTTGTTGGAGTTCTAGCCAAGCGCGATTGTTCTGTTGTGATGTCATTATGTTCAGGAAGCAAAGAAAGGAGTCCAATGGAGGCGTTTCAGGGTTAGGGGGTTGGGGGTGTGTGGGAGAGAGGAACACAGGGATTTTAGCCTTTGCAGACCATTTACATGCATTAAAACCTGTTAACACACTACAGGAGAGAGAAAACCCCCCCAAATCATAATAGAGCCCCTTTAAGTACAGCACATAAGTTCATGTTTGGGGCTTTGGGTTGGGTCGGGGGCCCTGGGATTGATTCAGTGAACAATAGGAGGAGGCTGCCTCCAAAGGGGAGTGCTAAAGCAGAACATCTGTATGGGATCAAGACAATGAGAGAACGGGGGGTGGGGGGGAGTTAAAGGTGGGAGGAGAAGGGCGGGGGAGGATTTTTGGCTCCAAGATCCGTGTTTTGGAAAGTGCAATAACACTCAATCGATGAAGCAATCGGGTCATGCAGATCAGGAGTAAACGAATAAGAGAGGGAAAGTTTCCCCGGCTCTACGCGAGATTATCCACAGCCTCCGTCAAATATGCAGTTTATTGTTCCTGCAGGACACATTCAGCAGTATTGTGTGTGTTTACACAGAGACGTTCTTAGGGCTGAAGTAATAACAAAGGAGGTTGAGTGTGTTATATGAACTGTTTGCTGCTTTCCTCCACACGACTCCTCAGTGCTGTAACGTTATGTGATGGTGACATCATGACTCAGAGCTGCAGATTCCTTTTGGTTTGGTAACTTCTCCCAGCACCATTTACATTTACTCAAAGTGAAATGAAAACATAGTGGTGCAGGATTGAGTCTTAAAACCCTCACATGAGCATTTTACCACTTTCTGTCCACTTTGGCTGGAAGTTTGTCTGATTGTGTTTTTCGTTGTTAGCCTGAAATAAGGTCTGTGGTTAGCGCAAGAAATTTTAACGTTTGTTCTACGACATAAAATATGTCAGTAAATACCCCGCTGGTTATTTTAAAAAGGCGGTTGTGCCTAAATGAGATGACTAAACGTCATCACGCCCAACATGTGACCGTGCTGTAGTTCCTTTATTGCCCAACATTAGCCGCTTTAGCTTAGCGGTGGTGACGTGAAGTCATGTGACCGTGCTGTAGTTCCTTTATTGCCCAACATTAGCCGCCTTTAGCTTAGCGGTGGTGACGTGAAGTCATGTGACCGTGCTGTAGTTCCTTTATTGCCCAACATTAGCCGCATTTAGCTTAGCGGTGGTGACGTGAAGTCATGTGGCCGTGCTGTAGTTCCTTTAAAGACCAACATTAGCCGCCTTTAGCTTAGCGGTGGTGACGTGAAGTCATGTGACCGTGCTGTAGTTCCTTTATTGCCCAACATTAGCCGCATTTAGCTTAGCGGTGGTGACGTGAAGTCATGTGGCCGTGCTGTAGTTCCTTTAAAGACCAACATTAGCCGCCTTTAGCTTAGCGGTGGTGACGTGAAGTCATGTGACCGTGCTGTAGTTCCTTTATTGCCCAGCATTAGCCACCTTTAGCTTAGCGGTGGTGACGTGAAGTCATGTGACCGTGCTGTAGTTCCTTTATTGCCCAACATTAGCCGCCTTTAGCTTAGCGGTGGTGACGTGAAGTCATGTGACCGTGCTGTAGTTCCTTTATTGCCCAACATTAGCCGCCTTTAGCTTAGCGGTGGTGACGTGAAGTCATGTGACCGTGCTGTAGTTCCTTTATTGCCCAACATTAGCCGCATTTAGCTTAGCGGTGGTGACGTGAAGTCATGTGGCCGTGCTGTAGTTCCTTTAAAGACCAACATTAGCCGCCTTTAGCTTAGCGGTGGTGACGTGAAGTCATGTGACCGTGCTGTAGTTCCTTTAAAGACCAACATTAGCCGCCTTTAGCTTAGCGGTGGTGACGTGAAGTCATGTGACCGTGCTGTAGTTCCTTTATTGCCCAACATTAGCCGCCTTTAGCTTAGCGGTGGTGACGTGAAGTCATGTGACCGTGCTGTAGTTCCTTTATTGCCCAACATTAGCCGCCTTTAGCTTAGCGGTGGTGACGTGAAGTCATGTGACCGTGCTGTAGTTCCTTTATTGCCCAACATTAGCCGCATTTAGCTTAGCGGTGATGACGTGAAGTCATGTGACCGTGCTGTAGTTCCTTTAAAGACCAACATTAGCCGCCTTTAGCTTAGCAGTGATGACGTGAAGTCATGTGACCGTGCTGTAGTTCCTTTAAAGACCAACATTAGCCGCCTTTAGCTTAGCGGTGGTGACGTGAAGTCATGTGACCGTGCTGTAGTTCCTTTATTGCCCAACATTAGCCACCTTTAGCTTAGCGGTGGTGACGTGAAGTCATGTGACCGTGCTGTAGTTCCTTTAAAGACCACCATTAGCCGCCTTTAGCTTAGCGGTGGTGACGTGAAGTCATGTGACCGTGCTGTAGTTCCTTTAAAGCCCTACATTAGCCGGCTTTAGCTTAGCGGTGGTGACGTGAAGTCATGTGACTGTGCTGTAGTTCATTTAAAGCTATTAGCCTTTTACTCTAGTTGTGTTAATATGTGGAGATTATCCTGCTGTAAGTATAATAAACGTTAGTTGTTTGGAGTAGATCCGATGCTCATGTGTGTAAAGGAGTCAGTCCAGTCCACCCAGGATAAGAAGTTGACGATGGATGTGTGTTCACACATTTTTGCAGCCCTGGAACTGAAGGGTGTTCTTTACAGTGATATAGTATTCTGGCTGTTAGGTCACACCTTCATTGTCTTCCTGTGTTGCTTTTTCCACCCGTCGTTGGGAAACTGGACTCATGGTTCGGAAACATTAGTTCTAACGATCTTATGTAACAGACGGAGAAGCCTGGCATGGAGATATTAGCCGCCTCGGGGTTAGAGGTGAATATAAATACACTTCCATGTTTGTGTTGCGGTGGTTGGGGGTCAGCCAGAGAGGGCAAAAGTACACACATCCTTTACTCAAGTAGAAGTACAGATACTTGTGTTTAAAAATACTCTTGTGAAAGTAGATGTACTGACTAAACTTCTTTACTCACGTAAAAGTAAAGAGGCTTTGAAATGTACTTCAGCAAAAAGTACCCATAACTAGCAGCTGCTTTAAAGAGTACCTGACCTCCCTTTATATCAAAAATGAGAGAAGTAGAAAGTACAGGTATTTGGGTTCAACATGTAAGAAGTAGAACGTACAGGTATTTGTGTTCAACATGTAAGAAGTAGAAAGTACAGGTATTAGAGTTCAACATGTAAGAAGTAGAACGTACAGGTATTTGAGTTCAACATGTAAGAAGTAGAAAGTACAGGTATTTGAGTTCAACATGTAAGAAGTAGAAAGTACAGGTATTTGAGTTCAACATGTAAGAAGTAGAAAGTACAGGTATTTGTGTTCAAAATGTAAGAAGTAGAAAGTACAGGTATTTGTGTTCAACATGTAAGAAGTAGAAAGTACAGGTGTTTGTGTTCAAAATGTAAGAAGTAGAAAGTACAGGTATTTGTGTTCAACATGTAAGAAGTAGAAAGTACAGGTATTTGTGTTCAACATGTAAGAAGTAGAAAGTACAGGTGTTTGTGTTCAACATGTAAGAAGTAGAAAGTACAGGAAGTATTTGTACTCCACTACTTCCCAACTCTGGGGTCAGTCTGTCTGCACACATCGGGCCTCGCAGGGAGGAAACATCACGCCGGAGGAGAATGGCAGGAAACAGAAGAGGAATGGAGATGCTGGATGAAAAGACATTACACCGAGAGGGAGGATTCTCCATCGGTCAAATCATAACGGATATCCCGGGGAAGTCTTTCCAAACCAAGTCCCTCCTAATAAACTACAACCACTCAAAAATGAAAACAGGAAATCCTCGTTGCTTCCAGGAATGTTTGTTTTTGATAAATTGATTGGATTATTGTGACCTCACATGATTGCACGATGTCATCATCAGCTTTTTCACAACAACAACAGAAATGTAACAACAACAACTAATTGCTTTCAATCAAGCTTGGGTTTGGTGTGGTGGTTGAGCAGTGTGGCATCATGGGAGTTGTAGTGTTCATCCTCTCCTCGTTAGGATTCGTTCAGAGTTGAGGTTTTTAGTTTCTCCTCCTCTCTGATATGAAGCTGTAAAAGCATAATCTTTGACTCTAATTTCAGATCATTTCTTACAGTTTTCTCATTCCTTTGTGAGTTTTTTTATTACATTACATTACATTACATTGCATTTAGCTGACGCTTTTGTCCAAAGCGACTTGCAATAAGTACATACGACCAGGAAGACACAGCCCAGAAGAAAACAGAATCATAAAGTACATCAGGTTTCATAGAGCCAAACATTTCAAGTGCTACTCAGCTGGCTATAGAGAAGCCAGTCCTATGTTAGTATATAAGTGCTTTGTTAGTAATTATATCGCTCGAAGTGGAGTCGAAAGAGATGAGTTTTCAGTTTATAGGTAATTTACCAGTTTTACCCCCCTCTGCATGTTCTGTGTTTTTTTTAAATACATTTGTACTTCTTTAATATACATGTTTAATAAGAAAGCAATATTTCCTTGAATAAAATGGACACATTTCTACTAAATATATAACATGGGTCGTTTAGTCGTTTTAGGAAAATATGTATTATCTTCTTGCAATCACCTTCAACTTTTAATTAACTTTTAATATTTGTATTTGTTATTATTATTATATTTAGAGTTATTTATGTATTTCAATTTATTTTTGTATTTATTTGTTTCATAATTATTTTTTTTTGACTGCTTTTTCACATTTTATTTCCCCCATATTTCAGGCAAACACTCGGGCACGTTTCTTAGTTTGTTTTTGTATTGATTAAGTCATTTTTACTCATTTTATTCATTTAAGTTGAAAGCTATGCAGGTTCACAAAAAATAATTAAATAATTATCAGGATTTTACTACTGTCTACAGCAGCGGTTCCCACCCTTTTTCAACTCAGGGACCACTTAAGAATCCATTTTGTTCGCACCCCACATTCAACCATAAACAATACGGAGGCTAAATAAAGTTCTGATTGGTCAATTCCGAACATGTGACACGTTGTTAATCCAGTAGAACAGACTGTTGCTAAGGACTGTGATGGCCGTTGCTAAGGAGGATCAATAAAGAGAAAGGATGATGAGAACATGACCCCTGTTTGTTCGTACAGTCACATGCTAGTCATGCTTCTATCAGCGGACTTTTAAGAGTCACCAACATTCAGAACTCCCCCCCTCCCCCCCTCCCCCCCTCTGCCATGCGCCGATCCTTGTGATGTGCTGTGTTTATGTTTGTGCATCTCAACCAGAATACTAGACAGAGGGGAGTAAAGGGGGGGAGGAAGAGATATAATGGTTTTTTTTAGGTAACACTTTATTTTGTGTTCGTGATCACTTGTGCAAAAACATTTCGCTGTATTCCCTTGTCTGTTGCATATAATTAGTGGATGAATGTATGTGTTCTGTTGATAGGTTATAGACTTTCTACTGTTCTCAACTGTGTGTCACTTGAATTGGATAGTCCTAACACATGCCTACACACGCTTAGTGGAGAATGCTTACTAAAAGTATGCTGATGGTCAACTCTAGATTAGTTGACGATCAACAGACACTAAACTCTAAAGTTGCTTTTCTGTTGATCATCAACTAATGCTTAATGTAATCTTTAGTTGACATCTTGACTCTCAACAGATTATCAACAGATAGTCGACACCCTGTTGACTTAACTGACGGATTGATTTTTGAGTTGTTGATTGTCAATTTTGAAGATGTTGACACAATCTACCAGTGGCGAGCCGTCAGGGCCCTCTAGGCCCTCTGTGAGGCCCCTCTGTGAGAGCCTAAGATATTCTAAAAAATAATATTTGAAAACACAAAAAAAAAAACGTTTTTATATGTTTTTGTTGTTATATGTTTCATTAGTTTTACCAAAATAACTTGATTTAATTGTATTTAAAATAATATTTCCAAAGAAATAAATCCTTCGAATCTGCCTGTTCAGTTTCTGTTGGAGTGTGAAGGGTTAAATGCCGTCTCTGCGAGTTATGTGAAGACGGGAGGGCTTGTTGGT
>CADEHL010000150.1:40000-58880 GCA_902827135.1 Harpagifer antarcticus
TAGAACTCATTCTGAACTATATTTCACCAGAATCAGGAAATGTTGTTGCAAAGTAATGTTTCTGTTTCTGATGTTAGTTGGTGACTTTCTAATAAATATGTAAAAAACTATGTGTTTCATCTGAGATACGACTCAAGATAAGATGTTTTGATTCAACAAGATGATGCTTTGTCAAAACAAGACCCGATATCTCACTGCAGAGTGACTTCTGAAGCTATCATGTCTTATAGCAAGACATATTCCAGTAGATATTAGACAAATATACTTGGCAAGATTTACAGTTTTTGATACTGTACTGTACATGCAGCTACGTACATGCAAACACACACACACACACACACACACAGCAGCAGGCGACTTGTGAAGGCACATTATTCTGTGTGAATGCGACTTCACACACACAGAAAAAGATAAGTGAGCATGTCCAATTATCAGGATTAGTGATAGGAAGTGAGCGCTGCCTTCAAACTGTCTCACAGCAACAAACTTTATGAAACATTTTCTCCAGGAAACAAAGCGGCAGTTAAGATAAAGCTCAACGGGACATCAGCAGCTAACATCTGGAGCTGCTCGCTGCACACACACACACCACACACACACACACACACACACACACACACACACACACACACACACCACACACACCACACACACACACACACACACACACACACACACACACACACACACACACACACATGGGAGGAGGTTGCTCTGGGGGAAGCAGGCTAACGGTAGGCAGTTAGAGAGGGGGTGTGGACTCAGAGAGAGAGAGAGAGAGAGAGAGAGAGAGAGAGAGAGAGAGAGAGAGAGAGAGAGAGAGAGAGAGAGAGAGAGAGAGAGAGAGAGAGAGAGAGACCGACCGTATAAAGAGCCACTCAACACAGCCAGACTTCATCCTGCCTCACTCAGACCTCACAGGAAACACACACTCCTCACCTCCTCCACCGCTGAACACACTCCTCACACACACCACACACACACACACACACCACACACACACACCACACACACACACACACACACACACACACACACACACACACACACACACACACACACACACACACACACACACACACTCCTTTACCCTCTCCAGTATCAGTGTGACCCAGTGAGAGGATGGCCATGTGGAGGATGACCCTGCTGCTCGGCGCTCTGCTGCTCAGCTGTGAGTACAACTTCATTCATAAAACTTCTTTCAAAAAAGTTCCCTCAGACTCAAACGTTGAGCTGTTCCTTCGTTTGTGTTTGTAACCTGAACGTGGGCGATATTGCATTTTATTTAACGTCACACTGAGGGGGTTTCTTTACACACTGGCGGGGGGGTTTGCTTTGATGCCATGAGGCTGCACGCAGACACAAAGGCTCTGCTGAGGAGAGGACAGTTGGGAATAATTATGCTTTTCATCCGGCAGTGCATCCGGGTGGAGCTAATGCATGTTTGAATGTGTGTGAGAGGGGTAAACCCGAGCAGGAAACCACATATCTATGTATGTGTATATTAAATCTAATAACTTTGGACACGCCCCATCGAGGAGTAAAAGCCACGATACAGAGACACGTTATTTTATACATCTCTCTGTAATTGGGGGTTAGTTTGTTTTCAGTGATGGGAAACATCTGGTTCACGGTGTTTTTCAAACTTGTATTACTAATAATAAACAAGCTGAAATTCAGACGCCATGCTCACACATTTTATAAATTATTATTAATAATACAAATAATAATAGTATTTAGAAGAAGAAAAAATAAATTGAATAATAATATTTATCTTAAAATGTATAAATAACATAATAATAACCAAAAATAATAAAAATTACAAAAAAGAAGAAATACAAATGAAAAATAATAATACAAAATGTTCTCTCACTTTGAGTTGGTTGATCCCATTTAAAACCCTCTATTTTAATCAGTGTAATAATCTCCATCCACTGCCCTTTCAGTGGGGGCTCAGCCTTACGCCAGTCGCTTGTTAGTTGTTGTCTTGCTTGTAACCGACAGTATCTTGGTTAAATATCTATCAGTATTTCAGTATTTCACTAAAATGGTTTATATTTCAAAGTACACACCTCTTCAGGATGTCTTTGGTTGTAGTGTGCATGTGTTTGCCAAAGTAAATCATTCTGGAAAACATCAGTGCAGTCTGAGGTCTGCTGACTCGGCACTAGCTCACACACACCTGTGACATTATTCACACACACACACACACACACACACACACACACACACACACACACACACACACACACACACACACACACACACACGTCCAACTGTCAATGTGGTGCTATCTTCCAGAGGCAGGGTCACAAGTGGCTGCAAGAAGAAACACAATACTGGAAAAGCCCTCCTGTAAATGCATCGGTGGTTTGTATACAGTAGAGGGAATGTGACGTCAACAACAGCAAGTCTGCCATCTTTGGAGGATACCACCAACATATTGATTTACCCTGTAAGGCGAGCAAAGTGGTTTTAATCCGATTGATTGAAACGTTTCAACATTGGTCGGTTTTGCAGCCAATCCCACAACCAGCTACAACACAGAAGAAGGACCATGGGATAATAAAAGGAAAAGCTTACGATGGAGACGTAGCCCTGAAAGATTGGAGTATCACAAATATACGTTTTGTTAGCATTTAATTAGCAAAGTGTTAGCTGTTTCACCTCTGCCCGGATGAAGCTGTAGATTTGAAGGCCCTGTACGCCTTGTTTGTAACAAGGCGTGTCTCTACTTTAAAGAGTCCTCTCCTGCTGATGTTCAGGTGTATATCAGTATGTAGTGTCTCTACTTTAAAGAGTCCTCTCCTGCTGATGTTCAGGTGTATATCAGTATGTAGTGTCTCTACTTTAAAGAGTCCTCTCCTGCTGATGTTCAGGTGTATATCAGTATGTAGTGTCTCTACTTTAAAGAGTCCTCTCCTGCTGATGTTCAG
The DNA here is from genome assembly GCA_902827135.1 of Harpagifer antarcticus. Taxonomy (NCBI): domain Eukaryota; kingdom Metazoa; phylum Chordata; class Actinopteri; order Perciformes; family Harpagiferidae; genus Harpagifer; species Harpagifer antarcticus. The sequence goes on from CADEHL010000150.1 coordinate 42,937, forward strand.
GTGTATATCAGTATGTAGTGTCTCTACTTTAAAGAGTCCTCTCCTGCTGATGTTCAGGTGTATATCAGTATGTAGTGTCTCTACTTTAAGAGTCCTCTCCTGCTGATGTTCAGGTGTATATCAGTATGTAGTGTCTCTACTTTAAAGAGTCCTCTCCTGCTGATGTTCAGGTGTATATCAGTATGTAGTGTCTCTACTTTAAAGAGTCCTCTCCTGCTGATGTTCAGGTGTATATCAGTATGTAGTGTCTCTACTTTAAAGAGTCCTCTCCTGCTGATGTTCAGGTGTATATCAGTATGTAGTGTCTCTACTTTAAAGAGTCCTCTCCTGCTAATGTTCAGGTGTAGATCAGTATGTAGTGTCTCTACTTTAAAGAGTCCTCTCCTGCTGATGTTCAGGTGTATATCAGTATGTAGTGTCTCTACTTTAAAGAGTCCTCTCCTGCTGATGTTCAGGTGTATATCAGTATGGAGAGTCTCTACTTTAAAGAGTCCTCTCCTGCTGATGTTCAGGTGTATATCAGTATGGAGAGTCTCTACTTTAAAGAGTCCTGTTTGTAACAAGGCGTACAGGATGTCATATTGTCAAGCTGCAGACAGGTGTAGGCGCTAACACCGAACAGGCGTTTCAGTCACGGGGATCGAAGGCAGGTTGTCAGGATCATTTATTGATTAAACATTTCGCCCCATACACTTTAATCCTTTCGGATGCAAAACAGCTGACATTACATTTACACGTCATTTGTTAGACGCTTTTATCCAAAGCGACTTTCATACATTCAGTACCGTGGACAATCCCCACAGGAGCAATTTGAGGTGAAGTGTCTCAGGGACACATGCTGACTGCAGTGGGACTCGAACTTGCTATCCCCTGATTTGAAGTCCAGCACACTACCCACTGAGCCACAGCCACCCGCTGACAACTGATAGATAGGAATGGATGCAGGAATGAGTCCTAAAACCTGGCATTTCATCACTTCTTGTCCCCTTGGTCTGGAAGTCAATGGGGTTTGATTGTGTTTTCGGTTGTCGTCATGTTGATAACGTAGAAAGAGCCAAGCTCATTTCTCTGGTGATGCTTTAGTGACATTTTGAATTCAGGACTTTCAATTATAATGGAGTATTTTAAGACCATAGTATTTTTACTTGATAAAGGATGTGAGTATTTCTTCCATCTCTGGTCACCAGACTCCACCTGTGTCCACCTTAAGGACTGCGGGGCAGAGGTCTGGCCCTCGATGACGTCTTTATGCATCAAGCATGTTTGGATGTTTCACGCTTCATTACGTCCGTCTCCTGCATGAAGAACACTCTGTGTTGCTCTGATGCATGCAGAGCGTCTTTGTGGAGGTCGTAGTGTGTCGGGGGAGTTTAATCAATGCCACATTAGATTTGGTGGAAGTGATGTCATTACCCAGAGGGCCTTGGGGTGTGGCAGCTGATCTGAGGCCAGTCTTAAAAACATGCATTGTAGTGTTTCTGCAAAATGGAGAAGAGCCTAAGCGATGTCTTTTCTGTCTTTGTCTCGCATTTGGATAAAAACATTATTACATTTTAAATTAATTTGGCATTGCATTATATCTCGGTTAGTTTGAAAGGGACGTTGCTTATTTGAAACAAATCGCTTTTATCATATAAATACAAACGACTCAGACCACTAGATGGTGCTGAGTTTGTCTCTGATGAGGTTGCTATACAGACACATGCTGCTCATCTTCAGGTGTATATCAGTGTGTAGTGTCTCTACTTTAAAGAGTCCTCTCCTGCTGATGTTCAGGTGTATATCAGTATGTAGTGTCTCTACTTTAAAGAGTCCTCTCCTGCCGATGTTCAGGTGTATATCAGTATGTAGTGTCTCTACTTTAAAGAGTCCTCTCCTGCTGATGTTCAGGTGTATATCAGTGTGTAGTGTCTCTACTTTAAAGAGTCCTCTCCTGCTGATGTTCAGGTGTATATCAGTATGTAGTGTCTCTACTTTAAAGAGTCCTCTCCTGCCGATGTTCAGGTGTATATCAGTATGTAGTGTCTCTACTTTAAAAGAGTCCTCTCCTGCTGATGTTCAGGTGTATATCAGTGTGTAGTGTCTCTACTTTAAAGAGTCCTCTCCTGCTGATGTTCAGGTGTATATCAGTGTGTAGTGTCTCTACTTTAAAGAGTCCTCTCCTGCTGATGTTCAGGTGTATATCAGTATGTAGTGTCTCTACTTTAAAGAGTCCTCTCCTGCTGATGTTTAGGTGTATATCAGTATGTAGTGTCTCTACTTTAAAGAGTCCTCTCCTGCTGATGTTCAGGTGTATATCAGTATGTAGTGTCTCTACTTTAAAGAGTCCTCTCCTGCCGATGTTCAGGTGTATATCAGTATGTAGTGTCTCTACTTTAAAGAGTCCTCTCCTGCTGATGTTCAGGTGTATATCAGTGTGTAGTGTCTCTACTTTAAAGAGTCCTCTCCTGCTGATGTTCAGGTGTATATCAGTGTGTAGTGTCTCTACTTTAAAGAGTCCTCTCCTGCTGATGTTCAGGTGTATATCAGTATGTAGTGTCTCTACTTTAAAGAGTCCTCTCCTGCTGATGTTTAGGTGTATATCAGTATGTAGTGTCTCTACTTTAAAGAGTCCTCTCCTGCTGATGTTCAGGTGTATATCAGTATGTAGTGTCTCTACTTTAAAGAGTCCTCTCCTGCTGATGTTCAGGTGTATATCAGTATGTAGTGTCTCTACTTTAAAGAGTCCTCTCCTGCTGATGTTCAGGTGTATATCAGTGTGTAGTGTCTCTACTTTAAAGAGTCCTCTCCTGCTGATGTTCAGGTATTGGCATTTGAAAAGCGGTATTCATCTCAATACGTTAACCCAATACTCTACTAAAGTGTTTTAAAACTGCAGTAATGTTTAATGTAGAACTCCAGGGACTCCCCGCCCAAAGTCACAAACATCTCAGTTTGGATTTGAAGCTCCGATCAGCAGGAAGAGGAAGTGCGCTTTGATAAAAACTTGATAAGCGAACGCGTTTGACTCTTTGAATCCGTACGAACATCCCCGTCATGTTGAAGCAGTTTGTTTTTCTGCTCCCACTTCCCACGGCCGTCAGTCAGGAGTGATGCAGCCGTGCAAATATGCGGCGCTGAAATGTCTGCAGTGTCGGTGATGTCATTGAACGCCTCTTTGGAGTATGTTGTAAGCTGACGTCTGTCTCCCAAGGTTTCAGGGGAAAACCCAAGGCTTTAAGTCTGCAGTGGAGGAGAAGGGGGGAAACATGGGGGCTTGCTTTCACATCATACATTCAGGGTGTTATCAAGGCTTCTGACGACAAGTCTCCGCAGCAGGGTCCGCTAAATGAGAGGTGTCGACTGCAACGTTACTGGGATATTTCCTGTTGAAGTCTTTTCCTGTCCGGCTGAATTTTGTAAGAGAAAACTTAAGGCAATTATTTTTATATTTCTTAACAACAAAGCAGTTCAAAGTGCAAATTACATTCATTAACATTTAAAATTAAAGAAAAATTCAAGAATATGGAAAGTTGATGGTAAACAGACTTTAAATCATCCAGATGAAATCATTTTTAAAGAGGCCATATTATTCTTTTTGGTGTTTTATAGGTTTTAGTGCATGTAAATGGTCTGCAAAGGCTCAAATCCCTGCTCTCCTTCCAGACTAGAGGCGCAGAATACTAATATCAACCTGAACAATAGCAGGCTATGTCCCCTTTTTTACAGATGAGCAGCAGAGCGAGCTGCTTTCTGTTATGGAAATCCCAAGCTCAATACTGGAGAGTACAAGTCAGAGTGGTTAAACAAATAAATGGTGAAACGGACAGAGTTGTCTTTCTGGTTAATTTATTTGAAGCTTCAAACACATTAAAATCTATACAGAGTCACAGGTCTCACAGAGTATAAAATAGTCTGCAGGAGTGTACGCTTATATACAGGAAAAGGGAAGTTAAGAAATCTGTCTTCACACGGTCTCATTGTTATTAGACCCCTGTCCTTGAGCTGTAGATAGTGTCTCAGAACCAGGGAAGTTCTGGTGTGACTTTGTGTGAGTCTCACCCTAGTCTAACAATCAGCTATGTGGCCTTGAAGCGCTTGGGAATAAACCCACATTAGAGTATGAGAATAAAACAGCACATATAGGTGTTTTAGACAATGTTATGAGAAGCATTTGGTTTAAGCATATACGCAAGATAAGAATGTCTACTACATTTCCCATCCTTATCCAGCACTAACGTTGCAGGTTGACCTACCGTGCATTCAACTTAAATCTCAAATAGAGCATTTTGTAAACGTTCTCAAGTTGTCATCATCGTAATTGTATCCAAACATTATTGCAGGGGTCTCGACAGTGCATGAGTTGATATATCTGCTGCACGGAAATGTTTCTCACGTCTCTGTTTCTCGCCCTGCCGACGTCAACATGGCGGCGTCTCTCTCTGTTTCTCACGGTCCGAGGTTATGGAGCAGCATTCCTATCGGTCCCGGCGCCGAGATGCCGAGGTGGGATCCACGTCATCCTGCAGGGTGTGGGTCTGCGTTACGTAAGCGCTGGCGGAAAGCCGTCTGATGTCAGCGAGGGTGTGTGTCCAGAGTTATGGCGGAGGAGTAATGGAACCTGGAGCCTGGCAAAGCGCCCGTTAGCGGCACTGATTTCTGCAGGAGAGGAAAACAGCTGGAGATATTTGAGCGTCCACTCCTCAACGTCACCTCAACAGATAGAAGAACAACTCTGCAAAATCCCTCCACACTATTGATGCTGCTGGAGTAGACCCTAACTCTTCTGTTGGAGCAAGACATCATTGTTTGACCATTGGTTTTTGTAAGATGTAAGCTATTCATTTTATTTGTATCTATTCTTAATCCCTACGGTGTGTGCGTCACTCTTTAGTGTCCCCTGGTCTTCCAGCTGTGTGCGTCACTCTTTAGTGTCCCCTGGTCTCCCAGCTGTGTGCGTCACTCTTTAGTGTCCCCTGGTCTCCCAGCTGTGTGCGTCACTTTTTAGTGTCCCCTGGTCTTCCAGCTGTGTGCGTCACTCTTTAGTGTCCCCTGGTCTCCCAGCTGTGTGCGTCACTTTTTAGTGTCCCCTGGTCTTTTACATTACATTACATTGCATTTAGCAGACGCTTTTGTCCAAAGCGACTTACAATAAGTACATACGACCAGGAAGACACAGCCCAGAAGAAAAACAGAATCATATAAGTACAGCAGGTATCATAGAGCCACACATTTCAAGTGCTACTCAGCTGGCTATAGATAGGCCAGTCCTATGTTAATATATAAGTGCTTTGTCAGCTGGCTATAGATAAGCCAGTCCTATGTTAGTATATAAGTGCTTTGTTAGTAATTCTATCGCTCGAAGTGGAATCTAAAGAGATGAGTTTTCAGTCTGCGCCGGAAGATGTGCAGGCTTTCTGCCGTCCTGATGTCAATGGGGAGCTCATTCCACCATCTTGGAGCCAGGATAGCAAACCCACGTGTTTTTGCTGATGGGAACTTGGGTCCACCTCGCAGCGAGGGTGCAGCGAGTCGTTTGGCTGATGCCGAGCGGAGTGCACGCGCTGGGGTGTACGGTTTAACCATGTCCTGGATGTAGGAAGGGCCAGATCCATTCGCAGCATGGTATGCAAGTACTAGTGTCTTGAAGTGGATTCTAGCAGTTACCGGGAGCCAGTGAAGGGAGCGAAGGAGCGGAGTGGTGTGGGAAAATTTTGGAAGGTTGAAGACCAGACGAGCCGCTGCATTCTGGATGAGCTGCAGAGGTCGGATGGCACATGCAGGTAGACCAGCCAGGAGGGAGTTGCAATAGTCTAGGCGTGAGGTGACGAGAGCCTGGACCAGAACCTGGGTGGCTTTCTGGGTCAGCTGGGGACGAATCTTCCTGATGTTGTAAAGCGTATATCTGCAGCAACGAGTTGTAGCAGCGATGTTTGCAGTGAAGGAGAGGTTGTTATCCAGGGTCACACCCAGATTCCTTGCGGTCAGAGTCGGGGAAACAACAGAGGTGCCGATGTTGATCGTCAGGTCAAGAGTAGGACAATCTTTCCCGGAAGGAAAAGCAGTTCAGTCTTGTCAAGGTTGAGCTTGAGGTGATGAGCAGACATCCACTGAGAGATGTCAGCTAGACAAGCAGAGATGCGTGCGACGACCTGGGTCTCTGAGCGGGGAAAGGACAGAATCAATTGGGTGTCGTCAGCATAGCAGTGGTAAGAAAAAACCATGCGGGCTAATGACCGATCCGAGCGAGTTTGTGTACAGAGAGAAAAGGAGGGGACCAAGAACAGAGCCCTGAGGGACCCCTGTAGTTAATTGACAAGGGTCAGACTCAGACCCTCTCCAAGTTACCCTGTAGGTACGGTCTTTGAGGTATGAGGCGAGGAGGGACACTTTTTAGTGTCCCCTGGTCTCCCAGCTGTGTGCGTCACTCTTTAGTGTCCCCTGGTCTCCCAGCTGTGTGCGTCACTTTTGAGTGTCCCCTGGTCTCCCAGCTGTGTGCGTCCCTCTTTAGTGTCTTCTGGTCTCCCAGCTGTGTGCGTCCCTCTTTAGTGTCTTCTGGTCTCCCAGCTGTGTGCGTCCCTCTTTAGTGTCTTCTGGTCTCCCAGCTGTGTGCGTCCCTCTTTAGTGTCCCCTGGTCTCCCAGCTGTGTGCGTCACTCTTTATTGTCCCCTGGTCTCCCAGCTGTGTGCGTCACTCTTTAGTGTCCCCTGGTCTCCCAGCTGTGTGCGTCACTCTTTAGTGTCCCCTGGTCTTCCAGCTGTGTGCGTCACTCTTTAGTGTCCCCTGGTCTCCCAGCTGTGTGCGTCACTCTTTAGTGTCCCCTGGTCTCCCAGCTGTGTGCGTCACTTTTTAGTGTCCCCTGGTCTCCCAGCTGTGTGCGTCACTCTTTAGTGTCCCCTGGTCTCCCAGCTGTGTGCGTCACTCTTTAGTGTCTTCTGGTCTCCCAGCTGTGTGCGTCCCTCTTTAGTGTCCCCTGGTCTCCCAGCTGTGTGCGTCACTCTTTATTGTCCCCTGGTCTCCCAGCTGTGTGCGTCACTCTTTAGTGTCCCCTGGTCTCCCATCTGTGTGCGTCACTCTTTAGTGTCCCTGGTCTCCCAGCTGTGTGCGTCACTTTTTAGTGTCCCCTGGTCTACCAGCTGTGTGCGTCACTTTTTAGTGTCCCCTGGTCTCCCAGCTGTGTGCGTCACTCTTTAGTGTCCACTGGTCTCCCAGCTGTGTGCGTCACTTATTAGTGTCCCCTGGTCTCCCAGCTGTGTGCGTCACTCTTTAGTGTCTTCTGGTCTCCCAGCTGTGTGCGTCACTTTTGAGTGTCCCCTGGTCTCCCAGCTGTGTGCGTCCCTCTTTAGTGTCTTCTGGTCTCCCAGCTGTGTGCGTCCCTCTTTAGTGTCTTCTGGTCTCCCAGCTGTGTGCGTCCCTCTTTAGTGTCTTCTGGTCTCCCAGCTGTGTGCGTCCCTCTTTAGTGTCCCCTGGTCTCCCAGCTGTGTGCGTCACTCTTTAGTGTCCCCTGGTCTCCCAGCTGTGTGCGTCCCTCTTTAGTGTCCCCTGGTCTCCCAGCTGTGTGCGTCACTCTTTATTGTCCCCTGGTCTCCCAGCTGTGTGCGTCACTCTTTAGTGTCCCCTGGTCTCCCAGCTGTGTGCGTCACTCTTTAGTGTCCCCTGGTCTCCCAGCTGTGTGCGTCACTCTTTAGTGTCCCCTGGTCTCCGTTTCTCCTGATGGAAATGTGTTGTGACCGTTGTACCGTGTTTGCACTTCTCTCCCACCGTATATCACCACCGTTTGAAATCTCTGGTAAAGTGGACTTTAAATGTTTGCAAAATAACCTAAAAAAGACCTCCTTGTCTGCTTAGCAACCACGATAACAAAAGGACTTTCTTAATGTTTTTTCTTCTTCCAAAAGAAAAACATTACCGTTGAGAAAAACAAACGCACTAACTAAATGATCGTCCAGGAAAATAGAGAAAGTTGGACGAGTCGATCATCTAGCAACAATATTTACTCTGTAAAACAATCCTAATGAAAAGCAGGCGCCTTGTTCAGATCGTCCTTTCCCAATTACTGCCGCGTGTTGTTCCTCGTTCCCCCGGCACCCTGCTGCAATTTTACAGCTGCTTGCTTTTTACCAGCAAGGGGAAAATAAAAACTCTCCTCCCGTTTCTCCTTCATTCTCAGCCCAGCACATTTGGCGGGACAAGGCTTCGAGAAACTCCACGTGTATCGCTGCTAGTTAATGAGATTTTACTGTAACCTCCAAAACAAGAAGTTGGAAGGCGCCTTGTTGTGTCCTCTTTTGTTCTTCACGCCAAACTGAACTCCAGTGATCCTCCTCGTCTGATCCGAGGTCACGCTGATGTAAAGCCAAACACAAGGCGTGTCTTTATGGAGGGGTTGGATGTTTACCCTGCGACTAAAAGCCCGTAATGAGCCTTAGCCGAGGCCTTTGGACTGCCAGAGTAATTGCTCCTGGTAATTAATGTTCGCTCGCTGGAGCCCGGCTTTATACTTCCTAATTTAAAACACAAGACAGTGACCTTCTGCACAAGGCCCAGGGGCTGGACTCATGTGTACTGCGTGTGTGTTTCCTTCGATAACAGCGTGTTTTCTGGTTGTTTGTGTAAGTGACTAATGGCTATACTGATTTTTGAAATTGCAGCTATTTTGTCCACTAAAAGTTCGTTTTTCACCACTGATGGGGTCATTTTGTCTGTAGGGTGTTACATGCATGTAAATGGTCTGCAGAGGCTGGAATCCGCTAGATGTTTTAATATCTTCCTACCCATGTCAGCATTTTGAAGACTTTTGATATTGATTCTAGAAATGTTAGACAAATTAAGTCAAAGTCAGCTTTATTGCCAAGAATTCTACATGTTGTACATCCAGAAATATCGTTTCTCGAGGTCCTACAGTGTGACATATATACATCAAACAACAACAAAACAAACAAAGGGCCTAGATAACCGGGGTATACAGTTTAAAATGTTAATAATATATTAAAGTGTTCAGCGGAGATGGCAGAAAAGTGAGGGAGGTTGGTTGTGTGTGTGTGTGTGTGTTGTCTTGCATTACTATACTTGTGGGGACCTACATCTATTTAGACAAAATGGAGGTCCCCATGAGGGGAATCATTCATTTTAGGGTGAAGACTTGGTTAGGGTTAGGATTAGGCATGTGTTGGTTATGGTTAAGGTTAGGATAAGTCTCCAGGAAATGCATGTAAGTCAATGTAATGTCCCCTGAAGTGATGTATACATGGTGTGTGTGTGTGCGTGTGCGTGTGCGTGTGCGTGCGTGGGGGGTTAGAGTCCAGGACCATTTGGGGCAGGGGAGAAAGGTCGGAGGCAGGGTGGAGAGTTCAGGGCTGTATTTCTCATATGAATTGTTGTCATTGAAGTGCAGCACAGATGATGTCATAATTAACATACGGTGTTCCTGCTGAAGAAGGAGAAAAGAATAAAAGGAGGTAGCATCATGAGTGATAGCATCTTCGGCCCATTGTTTTTATCCACCCCTTAATTATCTCATTGAAATAGTTTCAGCAAGGCAGTGAAACTTTAAACCTGTTTCCAAAACATTTTGTCAGCGGATCAGAGTGCGTGCAGCTGCTCTTTCCTCTGCAGATGTTCGTGGAGCGGCTCCAGCTGCTGTTTCTACATCAGAGTGAGAGAAAAGGCCTCAAGTGATCTGCTTCTGACTGAAAGCTCAGGAGCTCAAAGTGGGAGAAGAAGACTGAGAAATAATAGTGATAATGTGAAAGCCTTAGAGATGTGGCTGTTAGCTCGGTTGTGATTGGTCAACCGCTTAGGGATGTCCCGCCCCTTAGCCTATCACTTACAATGTGTTGGAGCGCTAGCCAATAGAAGTGTTCCAAAGTAATCGAAGGAGTCCAATAGAGGCGTTTCAGGAGAGAAACTCCCTCTGGAGGGAACACAAGGATTTTGGCCTTTGCAGACCATTTACATGCACTAAAACCCTAGAGAACACACCGCAGGAGAGGGAAAGAAAAGGCCCCTTTAAAGTTGGTTTTCTTTTAATTTGGGTTAGTGTAATTCAGTCCTACTTTATTACATTCTGAATGTTGTATCTCTTACATTTTGTATACGACTTTAGGAGCATGTGTTCTGCAGGAGTGTGTGTGAGGAGTGTGTGTGTTTCCACTGCAGGAATGTGTGTGTAAAAGTGTGTGTTTCCTCTGCAGGATAGTGTGTGTTTCCTCTGCAGGTGTGTGTGTGTGTGTTACCCCTGCAGGAGTGTGTGTGTTTCCACTGCAGGTGTGTGTGTTACCCCTGCAGGAGTGTGTGTGTTTCCACTGCAGGTGTGTGTGTTACCCCTGCAGGAGTGTGTGTGTTTCCACTGCAGGTGTGTGTGTTACCCCTGCAGGAGTGTGTGTGTGTTTCCACTGCAGGTGTGTGTGTTACCCCTGCAGGAGTGTGTGTGTTTCCACTGCAGGTGTGTGTGTTACCCCTGCAGGAGTGTGTGTGTTTCCACTGCAGGTGTGTGTGTTACCCCTGCAGGAGTGTGTGTGTTTCCACTGCAGGTGTGTGTGTTACCCCTGCAGGAGTGTGTGCCCACAGTGTGTGTTTTGCAGAGTGTTATCTGTGTTCCCTCCACAGTTTGAGGTCGCTGCACGCTGTCTGCTGTTACAGCCACTTCCTGTCTGAGGATGTGCACGGAGGACATTCCTAACCTGCTGTTAATTACTTTTGGAGTTTCTGTTTTTCAAAACTATCGAGTGCTTTGGGGCGCGGTCAGGATGAAAACGCTCCGCACCCGTCTGTGCAGAAAGGTTGTAGTATTCCTGCGAAGTATCGAGCCGTAGTACTACGATCTGTTTTAGTGACTCTTTTGGTTTCTTTGTACAGACGGTGTGCTAAGAGACCACACTATTAATACAACCAGTCTATTACGTAGAGATGAAATCAGGGGCGCCTTCATGCATGTCGGACGGAATCATTTGTCGTTTTTCAAAATGTATCTTGCTCTAGTTATGTTAGATAACACAATATCATTTTTTGTTTTTAAAATGTATAGATTGTTCGATTAAAACTTCATCTAGGAACTTTTATAGATGTACAAAATATTACTGCTCATTTTCAGGGTAATTTTGAACAGGGATTTTAGCCTCTGCAGACCGTTTACATGCACCGAAACCTTTAAAACACACACAATAAATATAATAGGGACTTTTAATGAGTTTCTAACAACGCAGACAGAGAATCGTATCAAAGCTCCCACTTTAAAAAATAAGACCTCTGATGTAATATTTACAGGAAATAATCTGCTCCTTTCACACAAACTTCCAGCATTCATTGTTCAGTTTATCAGGTGCTTTGAACTGGTTTTTGTTATGCATTGAATACAATTACAAAACCATAAAATATGTCACTTAGTCAGGGATTTGGAAGGGGTCGTTTTGTATAAATGTTGGAATAAATCAAGAGAAATTCAAGTAAAAATGCCAAGCATACTTCTGCCTTTTTCCTTTTGAAAACATCTGGGTTTATGAAAAGTAAGGAAATGTTATAGACTCAACAATAATACAAAAAAATTGCCCTGACAGATTAATCTATATTAAAATGATTGGCCTCTTCTCCCTCTGCATTTCTTCATCCCAGATAGAATTATGAATTCCTGCGTTAAGCTGAGGAGACATTTCTGAGGAGGAAGGGGTGAGGGGAGATGTGAGGGTCTGCTGTGGACATCTGGAAGCAGAGGAGCTGGAGAAGGAGGGTGGGACTCGTTATGACAGCCAGGGAGAGTCTCTGTAGTCTGGGTGGAGGTCAGATGGAGGATTTAGAGCTGAGGCTTTTCCCCCGTGAACATGATGTCATTCTGCAGCTGCTCAAACTGACTGCACCCCTTTAATCAGGGGGGAGAGGGGCTGATACCCTCCCTCTGCACCTCCCTAAATCTGAATGGAGTAGCTATGATACTTACACCTTTTGTCCAGCAGGATAATATTATTGACTTTATGATTTTTAAAAGCTAATGTTGGGATTTAAAGGAACTACAGCACGGTCACATGACTTCACGTCACCACCGCTAAGCTAAAGGAGGCTAATGTTGGGCTATAAAGGAACTACAGCACGGTCACATGACTTCACGTCTCCACCGCTAAGCTAAAGGTGGCTAATGTTGGGCTTTAAAGGAACTACAGCACGGTCACATGACTTCACGTCTCCACCGCTAAGCTAAAGGAGGCTAATGTTGGGCTATAAAGGAACTACAGCACGGTCACATGACTTCACGTCTCCACCGCTAAGCTAAAGGTGGCTAATGTTGGGCTATAAAGGAACTACAGCACGGTCACATGACTTCACGTCACCACCGCTAAGCTAAAGGTGGCTAATGTTGGGCTTTAAAGGAACTACAGCACGGTCACATGACTTCACGTCTCCACCGCTAAGCTAAAGGTGGCTAATGTTGGGCTTTAAAGGAACTACAGCACGGTCACATGACTTCACGTCTCCACCGCTAAGCTAAAGGAGGCTAATGTTGGGCTATAAAGGAACTACAGCACGGTCTCATGACTTCACGTCTCCACCGCTAAGCTAAAGGAGGCTAATGTTGGGTTATAAAGGAACTACAGCCCGGTCACATGACTTCACGTCTCCACCGCTAAGCTAAAGGAGGCTAATGTTGGGCTATAAAGGAACTACAGCACGGTCACATGACTTCACGTCTCCACCGCTAAGCTAAAGGTGACTAATGTTGGGCTATAAAGGAACTACAGCACGGTCACATGACTTCATGTCACCACCGCTAAGCTAAAGGGGGCTAATGTTGGGCTATAAAGGAACTACAGCACGGTCACATGACTTCACGTCACCACCGCTAAGCTAAAGGTGGCTAATGTTGGGCTATAAATGAACTACAGCACGGTCACATGACTTCACGTCACCACCGCTAAGCTAAAGGTGGCTAATGTTGGTCTATAAAGGAACTACAGCACGGTCACATGACTTCACGTCACCACCGCTAAGCTAAAAGTGGCTAATGTTGGGCTATAAATGAACTACAGCACGGTCACATGACTTCACGTCACCACCGCTAAGCTAAAGGTGGCTAATGTTGGTCTATAAAGGAACTACAGCACGGTCACATGACTTCACGTCACCACGCTAAGCTAAAGGTGGCTAATGTTGGGCTATAAAGGAACTACAGCACGGTCACATGACTTCACATCACCACCGCTAAGCTAAAGGTGGCTAATGTTGAGCTATAAAGGAACTACAGCACGGTCACATGACTTCACGTCACCACCGCTAAGCTAAAGGTGGCTAATGTTGAGCGTGATGACGTTTAGTCGTCTTATTTAGACACTTGTTTGCAACTTCCGTTTTTAAATTCACCAGAGTGGTATTTACTGATGTAATTTATCAGTGTGTTGGAGTGGTGCGATTGTCAGTGTGTTTATGAACTGAGTTTCTGCGAGTCTGTTAGTGTGTGAAGTTGACGGAGGTTGTCAGTCATGTAAATAGAAACGTACGATCTGGCTTTAAAAACATCTTCATTATAAACAAAGTGGATGAAACTGTCTCCCCTCCACCTCATCATCTCTCTTCCTGCTCCCCCCAGTCCTCTATAGTGTTTTATTACACCTCTGCAACACTGATCTCATCCCTCATGTGCATCAGTGCCAAAAGAGCCTTGTAAAATGATTTCTAGTGCAAGCTATAATGTTCAAATATGATGTGTTTGTGATATATAATCCAGGACGGTCAGAAATGTGGAATTCCTGACAGTCTTCCAAAGGATTAGACTTCTTTATTTAAGCACCTCATATGTCTTTAATATAAAGCACAGTTGGATCAGACTACAGCAGATTCCAGCATGTCAAAAAAATGATGTTGTGGTAGTGTAAATCTGCACAGACTGAGCAGGAAACTGTGTGTGGTTCACATGTAAACAGACCATTAAAAAAAACCTCATCTAAAACGTGTTTATCTACAAAAAAAAGGTCTTTATTTACCACCTCTCTTGGTGGTCGCTTGGTAGTTTTAGTCTTAGTTTCCTAATTGAATCTTGCTTTCAAAGTAACTGGTGTTAAACCAACATCCAGCAAGCACTTAATACTTTACTGGTTGGACACTGAAGTGCTTTAAGAAGCTTTCTTATAAACTATCTTAATAAAATACTTACACCTATAGAGGCTAAACACTTTCCACATTAAAGCTCTTTAAACAGGCAATTAGATGAAGGTTCTAATAGCATGGTCTAACATTAGTGAAACATGTATATTACACACTTACACCAGCTAACATGCAGAACATCACATATCTGGTACTACTGGGAAAGAAAGAGTTACCAATACTTTTTGTTTTATGTGCTAACATTCCCACAGAGGACTTAATCCAGAGTGAGTGGCGTTTAAAGGACTGCACACAAACCACCTAAACTCTCATTTATATGACTGGATTTGGAGCTTAACTAAATAACATAGTGGTGCAGGAAACACATTTTTCCTGTGATAGCAGAATAGTTTGGGTTAGAAGTTAAACAGTTTACACTCTGCGCTGGTTTGCGTCCATGTGGAGAGGAGAAATGATGCTGCGGGAAATAAAAACACCAGAAATACGTTTTGATGACAGCGTAATGGATGCCGTTTCTCTTTTACTTAACGTTATGCAGATGGTTTTAAAAGAAAACATTTCAGAGGAGAATTATTTTATCATCTCTTTCTCCCCTCCCCATTATAAAAACACTGAATGAAGTCTTAGTTTGACTTTTAAAATCAGAGTTTCTCCCAGCGTTTGCTCAGCTTGTTTCTCTGATAACTTCAGATCGAGGCATTCATGAGGAAGCGGCCGAAATTACCCACACATTTCTCCTCTTTTACAAAACAAACAGACATGACGAGTAAAGATTAAAGTGGTACATTTGTAAGAAATTGATAAGGTTACTCGCTAAACAAAACATTTTCTTTAAGGGGTTTACTATCGCTATTTGTGACATAAATCTCATAGAATATCTTCGATTTTTTTACTTGAAAATTAAGCCATTTAAACCCCGTAAATTCTGATTCCTTTCACAAAAGCCGCTTTCACACCAAGTACTTTGCCGTACTTAGTTCCCAGCACTTAGTTCCCCCATGGAACTAAGAGCCGATCGCGTTCACACCGGAATAAGTTCCCTGAGGAAGGATTAGGCAAATGAAGCCGCTGACGTCTCTTCTTCTTCTTCTTCTTCTTCTTCTTCTTCTTCTTCTTCTTCTTCTTCTTCTTCTTCTTCTTCTTCTTCTTCTTCTTCTTCTTCTTCTTCTTCTTCTTCTTCTTCTTCTTCTTCTTCTTCTTCTTCTGCTTTGGGTTTACTGGCAGGCCGCAAACCACTTCACGGCGTATACTGCCACCAGAAGTCCCCGGCCGGAAGTCCCCGGAGTTGAGACTCCCAGCAGCTTCTACTGAAGCCTTCCGAGTAAATCGCCAGAATGCCGACACCTCCTCATCTCCACCGCTCCCATGTTTTTTTTGTGTTGCCATAAGTTAGTCTCTCTGCGTTGGTGCGCGGGGCTAATGCTAATAATGCTAATACAAATGCCAGCAAATACAATGGCGGCTTCAAAAAAACATTCCGAGTTTTACGGGGCGTGGTTTGCAATTCGCAAATGTGGGTAAAAGTTCTCTGAACTAAGTTCTCTTTTTGGTGTGAACACAAAATTCCAGGCACTAACGGAACCAAACGGGAAAAGTACGGGTAAAAGCACACCGGTGTGAAAGCGCCTAATGACTGTGATATAATTATATTCTTATTAAGCTACCCTACAACAACCCTTGAATGCTTGTTTTATGACACACACTGCTATTTTATGGATACGTACCCTTCATAATATAAATCTACCACTTGACTTTAGGCTATTCAACCCAGTGAAGGCGTTCCTTCAATAACCCAGAATCCCCTCACTTGAACTCCGAAAAGCTTTCCTACTTTTCTCCACCTTCCTGTGTCAGAAGGTTTTCAGCATCACCCAAAT